>JAHUXG010006442.1:0-130931 GCA_020740815.1 Sciurus niger | reverse complement strand
TATAAACATGATCAGTAACTTCTCTCACACAAGTCACAGATTATCTCTGTAAATAATAAACAAGAAAGGTCCTTAAAACATGGTGAAGGTGTGGTCGTTTAGAAAGCAATTCATGTGATTGTTATCTTTTAACTTTCCCTGACTCTGGCTGAAGGCTCACAGGAAGTCTTCTCTTCAGAAGAAGGCCTCTTTGCACTAACAATTGTCACTCAGATGAATGAATGACATCCAGTGGGGCATGGCATGCAGGTGACCCTCTTTAAATGACAATGATGTTTGGTCATGTTGAGGTTGCAGAGGCTAATGCATGGAGATCTGGAGAGAATTATAGAAACTGAGAGATCTCTGGAGATTTGCCCTGTGAGATTATCTGAACATCCACATCAAGGTAGAAACAATTAACCTGTCTGTAGGGATCAAGGTGGTTATTATATTTTTAAAATAAATGATAAATGGGAAACAAAAAATACATATGTGTGGGTAGTTTGAAATGTTTATATATGTGTATACGTGTGTGTGTGTATTGTTTAATGTTTAAGTTAGGTTAAACATGACTGTCCATTCAAACACTTATCATTTTCTTAATACTAAAAACTTTCTAAATTCTTTTGTCCACTGTTTTGAAATGTGCCACAGTATATAATTGTTTTCTAGAGCCACCTAAATGTGCACTGTTCTGTTTGTGCAGTTGTAAATAGTGCTGGAAGGTCTCACTGATGTGCTAACTTTATTTTCTTTGAATTTATAGTCAGTATGGGACTATATGGTATGGTAGTCCTATTTTTAATTCTTTCATAACCTCCACAATGTCTGTGCTCATCTGCTTTCCCACCAGCAGTGTGTGCCGCTTCCCTTTCTTCCACATCCTTCCCAGGGCTGGTTATTTTTAGTCTTTTTGATAAGGCCATTTTTACTATGGTGAAGTGCTCTCTCATTGTGGTTTTGATTTGTCTTCCGCTGCTGATTAGTGAATTTGAGCGTTCTGTCATATGCCTGCTGGTCATTTGTGTGTCTTGCATTTTCAAATGTCTATTGCTCAATTTTCATTACTTTTTTTTTTTTTTAACATTTGGAGTTTCTTCTGTGTTCTGCGTATCCATCCCTTTTCAGATTTACAGGTTTCACCTGTTTTCCACCATCCTGTAGACTTTCTTGCTAATCTGTTGATTGCTTTCTTTGCTGTACAGACGCTTCTTAGTCTGATGTAATCCCATTTGCCTATTTTTCATTTTCTGGTCTGTTCTTCTGCAGAGGCAATTTTCTCCAAAACCTCTTTGGCAATTCCTACATTGAAGATTTCCCCTCTGTTTCTTTCTGTTAACATCATAGTTTCTGTTCATACAATTAAGTCTTTAGTTCCTTTCAAGTTAATTTGAATTTGGTGAGAGATAATTATCTAGTTTCATCATTTCTTTCATATGAATGACCTGTTTTCCAAACATCATTTATTTAAAAGGCTCTCCTTTCTCCAATATGTGTTCTTAGCGCCCTTGTCAAAAATCAATCATCTACAGATAGTGTATAAATTTACTTCTGGCATATTTTGTTTCCCTGGTGTATGTGTCTGTATTCATGCCACTATTTCACTGTTTGAATAATTCAGTTTGGGCAGAATTAATATTGTCAGAATGGTCATACCACCAAAAGCACTTTAAAAATTTTTCATTGCAATTCACATCAAAATTAAAATGGCATTCTTCATAGGAATACAAAAAGCAGTCATGAAATCTATTTGGAAAAATAAGAGGCCCAGAATAGGCAAAGCAATGCTTAGCAAGTAAAGCAAAGCAGGAGGTATCACAATACTAGACCTTAAATTGTACTACAGAGCTATAGTAACAAAAACAGCATGAATTTGGCAACAGAACAGATGTAAGACCAAATGAATAGAATAGCAGACTCAGAGACAAACCCACATAAATACAGTTATCTCCTATATAACAAAGGTGCCAAAAAACAAACAAGGGAGAGAAGATAGGCTCTTTAACAAACGGTGCTGGGAAAACTGGAAATCCGCATGTAGTAGAATGAAATATAATCCCAACTATACCCTGCACAAAACCCACCAGAAAGTGGATCGAAGACCTAAGAATGAGACTAGAAACCCTGCATCGGCTTGAAGAAGATGTGGGTCCGACAATCAAACATATCAACTCAGGAACTGACTTCCTTAACAAGACTCCTAAAGCAAAGAACTAAAATTGAAAATCAGTAATTCAGATGGCATCCAAGTAAAAAGCTTCTTCATAATGATGGAAACAATCAAGAGAAGAAAGAGCCTACAGAATGGGAGAAAATCTTTGCCACCTGCATTTCAGATAAGACATACAACAAAGAGTCAAGAAAGAAAAACCAAAAGAAACAAACAAAAAAAAATCCACAAATAACCCAGTCAATAAATAGGCAAAGGAACTAAACAGATTCTTCTCAAAACAAGTATGAATGGACGACAATTATATAAAAAATGTCCAACACCTCTAGCAATTAGAGAATGTCAAATTAAAATTACACTGTTTCATCTGACTCCAGTCAGAATCACAACAATCAAGAATACAAACAATAAATGTAGGTGAGGATGTGGGGAAAATCTTATATTCATACACTGTTAGTGAGAGTGCAAATTGGTGCAACCAATGTGGAAAGCAGTATGGAAATTCCTCAAAAATTTAGGAATGTAACCACCATTTGACCAAGTTATCCTGCTCCTCAGTATATATCCAAAGGAGTTAAATTAGCACACTTCAGTGACACAGCCATATCAAATATTTATTCTACTCAATTCACAATAGCTAGGCTCCGGAGCCAACCTAAATGCCCTTCAACAGATGAATGGATAAAGAAACTGTGGTACATACACAATGGAGTATTACTCAGCCATTAAGAATTACTTTATGAAATTTTCTGGTAAATGGATGAATCTGGTAAATGGATGGACCTGTAGACTATCGTGCTTAGGGAAATAAGCCAATCTCAAAAAATGAACGTTAGAGTTTTCTCTCATGTGGAAGGCAATCAACAGTAAGTGGGAAGGGAAGGAGAATAGAATTTTCAGTGGAGTAGAAAAGAGAAAAGGGGGGAAAGAAGCGGGGTTGGGAAAAGGAAAGACAGTGAAATGAATCTGATATAGCTTTCCTCTGTACAAGTACACCACAGTAAATCTCACCATGGTGGGCATCCACAAGAAATTAAAAAAAAATAACTATGGGTAAATGGCAGAAAGATCAGTAGAGGGGAGGGGAAAATTATTAAGATGATGATTATTATTGTTGTTATTGTTATTATGATTATTATTGTTACCAGGAACTGATTTAGAACAATATATATTCCCTGTTTTTATAGTTATCTCAAATTGGATTCTACTGTCACGTATAACTAACTTGAATATAATCTTAGCTGATGGCTTTTTATAAATAGTCTATCATGTTGAGATATTTTCCTTCTCTACCTAGTTTGTTACACACCTTTTTTTAATCTTGAAAATACATCAAATGCCTTTTCTTCACGTATTGAGATAATAATGTGGCTTTGTCCTTTACTCTTCGTTGCTGTGGCATATCTTGTTTGCAGATTTGCATATGCTGCACGTCCTTTCATCTGGGATGAATCCCACTTGACTGTAGTGAGTAATATTTCAAATATGCTGTGGGATTCAGCTCACTAGTATTTTGTTGGGAAATTTTGCATGTGGGTTCATCAAGGATATTCAACTGCAGATTTTTTTATTGTTGTTTTTTGCCCTTTATGTGGTTTTAGTATTAGGATTATGCTAACCTCATACAATGTGCTTCGAATGATTTCCCCTCCTCCCTCCCTCCTCCCTTCCTCCCTCCCTCCTCCCTTCCTCCCTCCCTCCTCCCTTCCTCCCTCCCTCCTCCCCCTCCTCCTCCTCCTTCTTTTTCTTCTTCTTCATTTCTTTTGAACAACTTAGAGTATTGGTATTCATTTCTTCTTTAAGTGTTAACTATAACTCCCCAATGAAGCCATTTTCTTATGGTATGCTCTTTATTACTTATTCTCATTATTGTTACTGGGTTACTGGGTTACTTTTCTATTTCCTCATGATTTCCTCTGGGTTGTTGTATGGGTCTAGGATTTTGTCCATTTTGTCTAGGTCATCAAATTCATTTGTGTATCATTGTTCCTAATGATCTCTAGTGATCTCTTGTATTTCCATTGTCTTCCTTACATTTCCGATTTGATTTAACTGAATTTTCTATCTCTTTTGTTAGTTAGTCTCACAAGTGACTTGTCTATTTTGTTTTTATGTTCCAAAAATCAGCTCTTTATTTTCTTGAGTTTTTTAAAATTTCCATTTCATGTATTTCTCCTCTGATCTTCATTATTTTATTACTTCTACTACTTTTTAACTTGGATCATTCTTATTCTTTAGTTTCTCAAGCTGCAGTGAGAGATAAATTGTTTACTTGAGATCATTTTGCTTCTTTGAGTAGGCATTGACTGCTATGACCTTCCCTCAGAGCTGCTTTCAATGTATCTGTTGGATCTGGAAGGTCTCCATTTTCATTTATTTAAACAAAAATTTTTAAGCATCCCACTTGATTTCCTTCTTCATCCCCTGCTCGTTCAAAAGCAGTTTGTTTAATTTTCATTTATTTGAATAATTTCAAAAGATTTTCTCATTATTGTTTTCTGTTTTCAGGTATTATGGTCAGAAAAGACATACAATAATATTAAAAAAAATGTCAAGACATTCTGTAGCCTTATTATCTAACCTGAAGAATGTTGCATGTGCTGAAGAGAAGCATCCTGATTCAGCATCTGTCAAGTGCAGCTCTTGGATGAAATGTCCTGTACATGTCCCTGTGACCCATTTAGTTAGGTGCATCAATTCTGCTGTATCTGTGTTGGTTTTCTGTTTGGGAGAGCTTCTCATTCCAAAGGTAGAATATTAAAGTCCCCAAGTATTACTGTTTTGGAGTCTGTATCTGCCTGTCATCTGGAAGTTTTTCCTTTATATAAAAGCAAAAAAAAAAAAAAAACTGATGAATATAGCTACATAAGTAGATAAGTAGACAACAAACAAGTATAATTGAATTTTACTTCTAAATTCTTTACTTTTTTACTTGGTTTTAAAAATACACAAAGCATTGATTATAAACTTATGTTAAAGGACACAAAACATACAAAAATATATTTTGGGATGAAAACATGAATCTCGGGATATAGCTACATAGGAGCAGAGGCTGTATCTGTTCACACCTCTGCAATACTCATGCTCTACCGGGACAAAACACACTTCTCAGCTGAAGAAGAAAACCTTAGAAGGTGGGAAGACCTACCATTCTGTTGGATAGGCATAATTAATATTGTCAAAATGACCATACTGCCTTTATAATTAAAAAAAAGCAATCTTCATAATATATATACATATGTGTGTGTGTGTTACATGCAGAATATATGAATAAATTAAAGGAGTTCTGATTCTGAAGAACCTGCATAAAACTAATTTTGGTATTGAAATTGGTTCTACAGGAGCAGAATCTTAAGGATGAGTTTTCTGATTTGCTTCTGGGGATTCTGGAATTGGATCTCCAAACTGGTTAGCTTGAAAAAGCACTGATGACTATATTTTCAGTAGTGAATACAGCACAGCAGTCCATGACATACTCTGGCAATAGAGCAACACAAAATACCACCACTGGATACTCAGAATAAAATACTCCAAAAACAAGAATCTGAGTAACCATGAGCATGTGCCCACTCAAAGTTCATGTGAGACCAAAGTTTCAGTGTGATCACTTATTTAATTAGTGTTACTTACCACTTAATCGGTTATGAATCCCTAGTAAAAATTCTGAGACACTTTGAAATGATCTCCCTCATGATGGTATTTTGAGAAAATCATTTTGGAATCAAAAATAACTTTCCTATGTACAAATATGAATACATAACCAGTGAAAGTTAACATCACGCACAACCTCAAAAATGGGATTATAATTAGAATAAATCATACTACTTTTATGGATAATATGTCAAAATACACTCTACTGTTACATACTAAAATGTACAAGAAAAAATTAAAATGAAATCAATTACATGAAAATTTAAGACAAAAGATAAAAATCACAAATTGGGGTGAAAGTAAAGAGTGTGAAAACTGAGTGACAATGTAGAAAAAAAATTTCAAGAAATCAGAAAATAAGCAATCTTGAGAGGCACTGAATTTTGATCTGTAATATTTTTATTATGCAAAATTCACTTAATAAAAAATGCTCAAAAGCTTCAAAATATTGATGCAATTATATGCAAATCTGAGTTATTCATTTCTTTTACAAATATTTATTAAAATTTACTATGAAACAGGGACCTGCTAAGGGACCAATAGTCATGTTGGGACAAATCCGATAAAGTCAATGCTCTCAGGGAGTTTACACAGTTGAGGAAGTTAAACAAGAAAAAAGTAAACAAATATATAGGACGTGAGGGTTGATAAGTCCTATGAAGAAAGATAAAGGAGTCCCTACTGTCATTTTTGGTGGTGAGTGAAGAGTGACTATATCATACAGGTGGTTATGGGAGGACTTCATGACAGGGTAGCATTGAAGCAAAGCCCTGGAAGGAGTGAGGACATTCCCACGGGGAACAGCAGGCTCAAGGTCCTCAGGCATGAGCAAGGGTCTCATTGGGAAGAGAGAGCAAGGACATCAGTGAGAAAGAGGAGGTGTGAAGGACACACAGCTGATAAGAAAGAATGCAGCTCAACATAAAAATGACTGGGTGGGATTAACAACTTCAGAGTATTTGCAGAAATAAAAGTGTGTAACATGATTTCTCAGTTTAATTTTTCAATGTTTTAAAATTTTGCAGGAATATATGAGTATATTGAAACATTTTTCCTGAACTTTCTAATTTCAACTCTGGAGATAAGGAGGTTGAATGTTCTCCATGTGCTATCTGCAAGGTGGAAGACAAGAAAGGAGGCGGCGGGATCTTGTCTGAGGTTAAAGGTCTAAGCCTGGAAGGTGAGCATGACTTGGGCAAGTCTTGAAGACCAGAGTGCCAAAGTGCAGGGTCAGATCAGAGCTCTAGTGTGCAAGGTGAGAGAAGATGGATGTCCCAGAAAAGGGAGAGAGAGAGAGAGAGAGAGAGAGAGAGAGAGAGAGAGAGAGAGAGAGAGAATTGTCCCTTTCTCTGCTTTTTGTTCTGCAGACAAAGCCCTCAGTGGATTGGCAGATGGCTCCTCACCTTGGTCACTAAGTCTACTGCTTCAAATGCTAGATTCCAGGGAAAGCCCTCAAGGACAGATGTGGGAAAATGTGTTACTGGATCTCTAGCAATCCCTTAATGTATTCAAATTAAACCAAAGTTATCCAAAACAAGTAGCCCCATTACATTTAATTCTAGAAAATTTACCACATCCGTGTGTGTGTGAGACGCTCAATGACACTTGAGTGCGTTGCTTGTGTTCCTTCTTAGTGCAGCTGTTTTAAAAATATTTACATTGACTAGGGTATTATTAATTAGTGGTAAAAAAAAATACCACATAAAATGCGTAAGTACATCAATGTCCTTAATGGGAATTTTGATAAGTAGACACCAAGATAACTTAGTCATTCTAATTCAGGCATTAATTTCTGGACTTAATGTTTTCTTTTCCCATTAAATAGACTGTCCAGAGGTAAGAATATCACATCAAGAACTTACCATCACTGTAACTGCAGATGTACTCAGTACATAGAGAAGACCTGAGAGAAATGAACCAAGGAATCTTAAACACCAAACCACAAGGTTAAAAATCAAAATCCCAAAGATTATTCTGCTCACAACAAATGAACACCTTCTTGAATTTTACGAATGCACTCTTGACCTCCTTGTTCCTTAGGTTGAACAGGTTTCAGCACAGGGATGACCATAGTGTAGAACACAGATGCAATTTTATCCGTGTCTATAGAATGACTGGAGATGGACTGTAAATACATGAAGATGGTAGTCCCATAGTAAACAGAGACAGCACTGAAGTGGGAGGCACAGGTGGCCAGAGTCTTCCTGTGTCCTGCACCTGAGCGCATCTTTAGGATGGTGATAAAAATAAATATGTAGGATATTAAGATTATGAAGAGAGCAAAGAAGATATTGAAGCTGGCTACGTGGATAAGAACAAGTTCATTCACTTGTCTGTCAGAGCAAGAAAGAACCATGAGAGCTGGAACATCACAGAAAAAGTGATGGACAACATTGGAAAGACAGAACACAAGGCTGAAAGCATTCCCAGTGTGGATGGAGGCATTGATGAAACCAATGACATAGCAGCCTATGATCAGCCAAGTACACACCCTGGTTGTCATGGTGGTGGTGTAGTGCAGGGGCTTATACACTGCCGCATAGCGATCATAGGCCATTGAGGACAACAGATAATTTTCAACAGTAGCAAAGGCTCCAAAAAAGAACATCTGAGCAGCACAAGCATTGTAGGAAATGACCTTGTCTCCTAGAAGGAGTGTAGCAAACGTCCACCAGAGACAGGTTGCCAAGGAAGAAGTACATGGGAGTGTGGAGACGGGAGTCCAAGACAATCAACAGGATCATCCCCAGGTTCCCAATCAGAGTGATGGTGTAGATGAGCAGGAACGTCAGAAAGAGGGGAAGCTGCAGACCTGGGTCACTGGTCAGTCCCAGCAGGATGAACTCTGCCACTTCTGTCCTGTTCTCCATCAATGTTATCTGGGAATTACTGGATGCTCTAGCTACTAGGGGAAAAAAAGTAGGTGGTGGAAATAAAATTAGGAAGTGAACTGAAATTGGAAATCATAGCACAAGATATATTCTGTTATTATAGTAGTAACTCATATTTCAATATGCTCCAGAAAATACTTAGGGTTTATAATCAAATTGAGTTGTAGTAGTTAAATACAGGGATGTATACTGTGAATCTGAGAAATTTAATGGATCATGTACAATTTTAAAATTTTTTTATTTTTGGTAAATGAGACCTAGATCACTTAAAATTACAAAAAAATGTTCCTTGAATGTATACATCTGTGACTTCTTTCATCTCAATAAAAACTAAGACTTCCATGTTGCTCACCTGTTAGAACTGCTATAGGCATTTGAGATGTGTGTTCACCCTCTCTATAAATACTGTGAGTTTGGTTATCTGTTGCATTCCTATGAATTACTTAGCAGAAGAAGATAAACTATTCATATTTGAAAAATATTAATTGGTGATCTCTTCTCTGGACCCATGCCAACCATCAACTCATGCTAAGCGGTTTCTAAATCCAAATTTCTGAAGAAAATTTAAATAAAACTGTGTTTAACTGAGCTTATAATTACTCATTGTCTCCTTTAGTTCACACCCAATGTTTGAAGTATCACAGTGAACAAGACAATGGTTGATTACATGGTAATTCCATCTTGTTCTCTGTATATTTTCCTCTCATTGGAGGTAAAGCAAATGAAACATTTAAAGCAAAAATTCAGAGCAGTTGAAATGACCCCTCTTTCAATGATGCAAGTGTCTTCAGTGCATTTACAAGCTATGGATTGAAGGGTAAAATTGCCTGTGCTCTCACCAGCACCTCTGCCCAGGTTGACCATGGTGTGGTTCTCACCTGAATATCATTTTACTACCTGCATGATCAAGAATGCAATGAGACCTACCTTGAGGCATGAGGGAGAATTAGTTAAGATAATAAATACATGAAATACAGTAAAATGTTGGTGTTATGCACAGAACGATAAATGTTAATGTCACGTCATAGTTAGGATGGGATAATGGTTCATCTTGGTTTGGTCAAGGTAGTTGCCCACATGCAGGGCTTCAGTCCTAGGTGATGTGAAGTCTAGAGTCCTCTCCTCCCAATTTGCCTTTCCTCCCCTCCAGGGCCACTGTGAGACTGTGATCTTCAGTGCTTCTCGCTGTGCCCTTCACCAAGCATGTGATTTCTGTTCCTGGAATTCCACGTGGGCCACTGGTATTAAAAATTCCTTCCTTGAAATCCATATTTACTTTGGGTAAAAGAGTCTGTTGTTCCTAAACTCATTCTTCTCCTCAGTGGTGTCATCCCATAGCCAAACAATGGAAACCCAGTGTTGAAAGTTTTCATTTATGGCTCGTCACAGTTTTGTGACACAGTTTTGTGGCAAGATCCCCATTATACAATATTTCATTTGAATTTCTTCTTGTGTAGTAACAGTAACTTCAATTGTATTGAATTGATGCGTTTTGAAGGATAACCATGCAATTGTTACTACTATCCCTAAATATTTCTCCCCTAAGCCTTTGGCAACTTTATTTATGAACCTGGCCCTGAAGACATTATAATTGCCAATCTTAACATAATCACTTTTACTATATACCATGCTCTAGAACACATTTCCTAGAAAAATAATATGTGATAATAATAATATATTACAAATAAGTGTGCATGTGTAAGGTAGGTTATGTGATTATTCTTACATATCAGTAATTGTTACCTTGAAAAGTTATGTTATGCTGTAAAATTATTCAGGTAGTATGAGAAAGACTAGAGATTTACAAGTTCAATATACCTCCTGAGAATAACATGATATGATTATGAAAGTGTTGAAATTCAGGTCAGAGTATGTTAATTCACTTAGGACCCTTTTGTGGTTTAAAGAAGGGTCATTCTCTGTTTTGAGGGACTTTTGTGTGTGTGTGTGTGTTTATTTTTTAATCTCTAAAGAGATGAAAATACATAGAGAATAAGAAAATACCACTGATCAGTCAAAATATCACATTTTATTTTTGGTTCAGACTTTTGTTGAGAAAGAAGTATCATTTGTTATATAAATCTCTGAACACGTCATGCTAAACGTTTTGACGTTTATGTCCCAGACTCACGTCATCATTTCAGGAATATTTTGAAAGTATCTCTTTCTATTTGCAAATAACTTCTAGTAGGTTAGGAAATCCAGTGCTTTTGCATGAATTCCATTTCTTATTAAATGTGTGTGGATTATAGAGGCTTAACACCTTGTTACAGATGAAAGAAGAGTCCATGCAGAGTAGTGATTCTGAAATATAAAAAACCAGCTATGCAATATTGCATAGGTACTGCTAATCCTTCTCTCAGGTAGTGATCCAAACCTTCTACCTTCTCCAAGGAAGGGAGCAAGGGAGGAAATAACACTAACATGATCAGTTTCTGAATTTATATGAATGCTTTCTGTACTTGTGTAAACTCACTTACTTCTGATCTGTAACATACACATGATCAGTAACTTCTCCCACACAAGTCACAGATTGTTTCTGTAAGTAACAAACAAGAGAGGTCAATAAAACCTGGTGAAGGTGTCATCATTGAAAAGCAATCCATGTGATCTTCTCTTTTCAGTGCTTTCTCTGACCCTGATTGAAGGTTCATAGGAAGTCCTCTTCTCAGAAGAAGGCTTGTTTGCACTAACAACTGTCATTCAGAGGAATGAATGACATCCAGTGGGGCATGGGACTCAGGTGTTCTTCTAAACTCATGTGATGTTAGTCATGTTGAGATTGCAGAAGCTAATGCATGGAGCTGCGGAGAGTTTTATAGAAGCTCAGAGCTTTCTGGAGGCTTGCCTGTGAGAATATTTGAACCTCCACATCAAGTTTTCCTATGGAAGAACCAATGAACCTGTCTGTCAGTCATGTCAGTTATAAATTGTTAAATAAAATTTTTTGCTTAAGTGATAAATGCAAACCCAAATATACATATTTATGAGTACCGTGAAGTATGTATGTATATATACATATACAGTGTAATGTTTACATCAGGATAAGCATTTTTATATACTTTTCTCTTACTTGTAGGTGGACACAGTACCTTTATGTTTACTTCACCCTCAGGATTGAACCCAGGGCCTCTTATTGTGCAGCCGAGAGCACTCTACTACTGAGCCACGGATCCCTGCACCAGGATCAGCATTTTTTTGTTTTGTTTTCATTTTTTGTAGTTGATATAGCTTTATTTTACAAATAAACAGTTATTTAAAAAAAAACACTATAAGCAAAGTTAAATGGCAATCTGGGAAATAATATTTACCTCTCATATTATGAACAAAGGATTAAATACCACCCCCCACCCTTGGCAAAACAAAACAAAACAAAACAAAACAAAAAAAACAGAAAGAACCCCTAGATATTGCTAGAATCTTAAACCACCTACTAGAAAAGTGAAACACAGAGTTCCCAGAACAGGAATACAACTGGTCCTTCAACAAATGAAGAAAGTTTTTGCCTCATTCCTGGTAAGATAAAGACAGGTTTTTGAAACATAGACAGTCTTTTCCTAAAGACCCCTTGAAAATCTAGGTCTAAACTTTGTTATTTCCTGATTGAGACCCTGCTAAGGGCTACCCATCTATTCAGGTGTTTATCTTTGAGACAGAATCTTGCTATGTTGGCAGGCTGGCCTCCAACTCAAGGCCTCAAGTGATCCTCCTGCCTCAGCCTCCTGAGTAGTTGGGACAACAGGTGGGCACACATCACACCCAAGTAAGTGTTTGTATTTTTATTAACTTGAATCATATTGTCCTGCTCTGTTGGCCATCTTTTCCTCTATCCAAGTCAGTTTTGAAGATCTAGTGGCCCAGAAGCATTACTTCTTATCCTTCGCTGTCGCTGTTCCTGCAGTGTTTCATCATCCAGGAATGTCACTACAGTTAGCTAATCTATGAGGCTGTTCAACTGGTCACTAACGTGAACTCATGTACCTGCTCTCTGCCGGGAGGGGGAATGCCCTATGAGAACATGGACCTAAAAGTGGTTCCTTCTTAGGTGACTTCCAATATCACTCAGATTGGGAGGAAATATTTACTTCATATTGTGAACATAGGATTCAAAACTTTGAACTTCATACCTAACAAAGTCAAAAGCATGAAAACCAATGGCATTTTAAGGAGGGGCATTAGCTGGAGAGGAGGTTGGAGCAGGCGCTATTTAAGAAGGAAGAGTGCCTAAGAAAAGGCAGCTACCTCCATGAACAGCTGTGCTGAGTGCCTGTCTCTGCGGACACAGGTCAGGCAGCCCCAGGTTCCAGCTGTTTGAGCTTCTCCTGGGTCTCGGGGAGTTGGCTTCGATCCCAGTTGATACGGGGCTGGAGGCTGGCTACATCTGCAGCTAGCTGCAGGCCTTCCCGGGAGCTGGTTTGGGCCTGCTGCAGACTATGAGAAACCAGGATGGCAAACCAGTTAAGGGGGTCCTGACGGGCTGCAGAGGGCTCTGGCTCTGGAGTTCGGTAGGGCCCTTGCGCCTGCGCAAAGCTGACTCGTGAGGCCGCACCTCCTCTGGAATCTGGGCATCAGCTCTCACCACCCTGAATGTCTGGAGTGCGTTCTGGGTCTCACTGGCACACACACAGACCTGGGGCTCCACCGAGAGCCCTACTATAAGGGCCCTACCACTTGGCACCCACTGCATAGCGATCCTTTGCAAGCGAAAGCCAGCCCTCCTGCGCTCCAGAGTTCGGCACCCGCGCTTCGCATCCAGCTCCTCCAGGTCTCTGAGCAGCTGCAGGAGCAGCGATTCCAACTCCGCCCGCAGATCGGGCGCCGCCCTGGGCCAGCCACACGCGGCTCTCCCAGGATAAGCATTTTTTAATACTACAAGCTTTCAAAATTCTTTTGTCTACCTTTCCGACAGGTAGGGTACATTATTGTTATCTATAATCACCCGATTGTGCAAGGTGGTTTCTATTTTTATGGTAAATAGTGCGTAAGGAACATGTGCAGATATCCCTGACATATTGACTTCAGGTCCTTTGAATTTATGCTCAGTAGTGGGATGGCTGGATCACGTTTTAGTTCCATTGTTCATTTTTGGTGAACTCCATACAGTTTTGCCCAGTGGCTGTGCTGATCCACTGTCCCACCAGCAGTGTGTGCAGGTCCCTTTCCTCCACATCCTTCCCAGGGTAGTTATTTTTAGTCTTTTGAGAAGGTCATTCTTCCTGTGGTGAGGTGAGATCTCATTGTGGTTTTGATTTGCCTTCTCCTGATGATGAGTGAGGTTGAGCATTTTGTCTTATACCTGCTGGCTACTTGTGTGTCTTGGATTTTCAAATACCTTTTGCCCATTTCTTATAATTGCTTTTTTTTTTTTTTTTTCTGTTGAGTTTTGGAGTCTCTTCTGTGTTCTCTGTACCAATCCCTTTTCAGATGTACATGTTTCACATGTTTTCTACCATTTTGTGGGTTTTCTTGCTAATATGTGAATTGCTTCCTATGTTGTACACAAACTTCTTAGTTTGATGTTATTCCATTTGTCTTTTCTTTCATTTTGTTTTCTGTGATATGGTGGAGGGGATCTTCTCCAAAATTCTTTGGCAAGTTCTGATGAAACATTTCCTCTATTTTTATTTTTATTAGCTTCATAGTTTCTGTTCATGCACTTAAGTTTTTAATTCATTTTTAGCTGACTTGTTAACTATTGTTTAGTTGACATGCGAGATAATTTTCTAGTTTCATATTTTTTTCATGTGAATGTTCAGTTTTGTGAACTCCATTTATTTAAAAGGCTTTTCTTTCTCCAATGTGTGTCTTAGCACCCTTTCCAACTTTCAGTCAACTGTAGATGTGTGGGTTTACTTCTGGTCCATTTTATTCACCTGGTGTGTTTGTCTTTATTTATACCATTATTCTGATGTTTGAATAATTCATTTTTGGCATTTCTTTAGTGATTACAATGAACCTGTAAGTTGCTTTATGTGCTACAGACTTTTAACAATTTTTTTAAGTTCATGAACATGGGATGTCATTCCAATTTTAGTGACTACTAATTTTTTCTCATCAATCTATAAATTTTATTATAGAAATCTTTTACTTCTTTGATGAAATTTATATCCAGGTATATTGTAGCTATTGTAGCTAGGATTGCTTTCTTGATTTTTATTTAAGATTATTTACTATGGTGATATAGCAATGTTACTTTATTAAATGCTCATTTTGTATTCTGCAATTTTGCTGAATTTGTTACTTCCAAAATTTGTTCAGAACCTGTTCTTTCAGTACCAGACTTTTACTATGCACCCCTTGATTGACCAAAAACAGTCCTAAGAAGGGAAAGTACTTGTCCCAAGTTGCCTCCATTCAGCCTGAAGAAGCTTGAGTGGTCATCTTACATTTCCCTTTCCATTAGTAAGGGTTCCCTTAATCAGAGGGGGAATTGAGACCAGGGCAAAAGGACAGTCAGTGTAGAAATGAATGATTGGGTCAGGAAGGTGGGGGGTGGTTCCAAAGGAAATAAAATGCTAACATCTCCAGAGCACTCCCCCTCCTCTAATCTGTTGCCAACAGAGTTACCTGCATCTAGGGAATTGTTCCTCCCAGCAAGGAGTTGGTGTTAATGAGAACCCCTGGCCCATGGCAGCTCCTTTCCTGCCCTTGGTCATCAAACATTTTGTCACCATGTAGGCAGGGTGGGAGTGGGGGTCATGAGAAGAAAGGAAACCTAAAATCTATAAAAGGGGAAAGACACCCAACTCCCTCAGTCACCAGCTCTGGATTTCGTCCTGTCTGCTGGAGAAGTCTCTCCTTTCTCTCTCTCTCTCTCTCTTCTCTCTCTCTCTCTGTCTCTCTGTCTCTCTCTCTGTCTCTCTGTCTCTCTCTCTCTCTCTGTTCCATTCTTTAAATAAAACCTTTTGCTCTTGCCTTGGGGTTTCTTGAATGTTCAATCTTCAACATCAGGGGAACAGGACCAGATCCTAATTTTCAAGACCACTTTCAGTGGAACTGTGCAATAGAGAATACATAGAAATAGAAAAAAAAAAAAAGTTTTTGGTGGAGTTTGTGGGTTTTTCTAAATGCAATATCACATCTTCAGAAATCATTTGTGTACAATGAATCAAAATGTGTCTGTAAAAATTAAAAAAATTTAATAAAAAAAAATTAAAAAAGAAAGAAAATAACAATTTGACTTCCTGGTTTGCAATATGGATGCCCCTTAATTCTCTCCCTTGCCCAATTGCTCTGGCTCAGACTTCTAGCACTATGTTGAATAAAAGTGATGAAATTGTGCATCCTTGCCTTTCTCCAGATCTTAGAGAGAAAGATTCCAGCGTTTTCCTACTCAGTTTAGTATTACTCGATTGCCTATTATGAAAGACTTTTATTATGCTGAGATCTGAGATCTTTTCCTTCTACATCTAGTTTGTTAACTATATTTTTAACCATGAAAAGATATAGATATCTTTTCTGCAAGTATTAAGATAATGTGATTTTTGTCCCTAGTTCTGTTGATGTGGTATATCTTGTCTACTCACTTGCATAACCTGAACATGCTTGCATCTGGAATAAATCCCACTTGACTGTGGTGAATAATATTTCAAATAGGCTATTGAATTCTCTTTGATATTATTTTGTTGGGGAATTTTGCATATATGTTCATTGATACTCACCTGCAGGTTTCTTTCTTGCTGTTCTTCAGCCCTGTATGTGGTTTTTATATCGTGATCTCAAAAAATGTATTTGGAAGATTTTTTCCTTTCTTCCTTCTTGTTCTCTTTTTCCTCCTTCTCTTCTTCTTCTTGGAACAAATTAAGAATAATTGATATTATTTCTTCTCTATTTCCTAGAACTCATCAGTGAGACTATATGTTTTCTTTCTGATGGCAGGCTTTTTATTATTCAATATTTTACTTGTTACTGCTGTCTTCAAGAATTCTCTTTCTTCTTAATTCTATCTTGGTAGTTTTATATGTCTAGCATTATTTCCACTTTTTCTAGCTCATCAAATTCATTTGTGTAGCATTGTTCATAATAATCTCCAATGATCTTCAATATTCCTGAGGTATTCATTATCTTTCCTATAATCTCTCATTTAATTTATTTGAATTTTCCCTCTCTTTATGGCAGGTATTGATTTATCTGTTTTTTGTATATTTTCAAAGAACCAGCTCTTTGTTTTCTTGATCTTTTGTTAAGTTTTAAGTTTCTATTTCATGCATTTCTCCTCTGATCTTTATTATTTTGATCCTCCTATTACTTTTTCTTTTATATTATTCTCATTTTTTTTTTTGGTTCCTTGAGTTTCAGTGATAAATTGTTTATTTGAAGTCATTTTGCTTCTTTGGTGTAGACATTAATTGCTATGAACTTCCCTAAATACTGCTTGATGTGTCTATTGGGTTTGGAATGTATACAATTTTGTTTCAAAATTTTTTTAAATTCCTGGTTATATTTTCCTAGACCATTTGTTTTTTTAAAGCAGGTTGTTTAATTTCCATGTATTCATAGACTTGAGAAAGATTTTCTTATTATTGATTTTTATTTTCATGTATTGTGGTGAGAAAAGGCATTTGATAGGGTTTCAATATTTAAAAATTTGTTGGGACATTTTGTGGCCATATTTCATATCCTGAAAAACATTGTATGGGCTGGAGAGAAAAATGCTAATTCTGCACCTGTTGAGTGCAGTTCTTGGATGGAGTGTTCTGCAGATGTTCCTTTGACTTTTTTGGTTAGGTACATTTAACTCCTCTGTGTCTGTTAGTTTTCTGTTTGGGTGCTCACTCTGGTCACCACTGAAGGTAGTGTTAAAATCCCCAAGCATTACTGTTGTGGAGACTATATTTCCCTATAGGTCTTTAAATTTTTCCTTTATATAAAAGGAAATAATTGAATTTTAACTCCAAATTATTTTATTTCTTACATGTTTTTAAAAATGCATAAAGCATTGTTTACAAATGTATGCTAATGATTTCAAAACATACAAAATATATTGTGGGATGAAAATTTTGTGAAACTCTGGATGCAGCTATATAGGAACAGAGATTGTGTACACTACTAAAGCTTCTTTGACAATACTCAAATTGAATATGAACAGCTTTTCCAGGACTTGAGCATGCTTCTCTGCTGAAGATATGGAGATTTCTGCTCTTATTATCACAGGAACCAATCCATATAATATATATATGTTTGTATTATATGCAGAATAGGTGAATATATTAAAGGTGATTGATCTGATTCTAAAGAACTCTGCCTAAGACTAATTTTGGTACTGAAAATACCTTAAGGACAAGTTTTCTGATTTGGTTCTGAGGGTTCTGGAATTGGATCTCTAAACTGGTTAGATTGAAAAAACACTAACAACTCAGTGGTAAATAGAGCATAGCAGGCTATGACATACTCTGCAAGTAGAGCAACACAAAATACCACCACTGAATATTCATAATAAAATACTCCAAAAACAAGGATCTAAGTAACCATGAGCCAGGGTTCAAGGCACCTGCCCACTCAAAGTTCACGTTGATACCAAAATTTCAGTGTGATCCGTTTAGGAGGCATGGCCTTGAGGAGGTGACTGAGTCTTAGTCACTGGGTGATTAAGCCCTGTTCCCATGATGGGAATAAATGAACTTATGGAACAACTTGAGGATCTTGGCTGGACCTTTTCTGCTTCTCTGCCTATCACCATATGAGGACACTGTATTCTATCATCCTGTCACGTGAATGTGCACCAGTGTTGCTGTCTTCCCTTCCCCCATCTGAAATTGTAGCAGGTGGTACCTCATGAAGAATAGGACCTCACCAAACTCCAAATCTCCTGGAACCTTGATCTAAGACTTCTCACACTTCAGAATAAATGAATCCCCATTCCTTATAAAGCGCCGCATCTAAGAAATTTTACTACATACCATGAATAGTTTTGTCAAACTAATGAGTATAATGGACTTGCATGTCAAACTTAAGGTTGCTGAAGAATGTGGAAGAAAAAAAAGACAAGCTCAAGGATCTGAATGATCATTTTAATGAAGAAAATAATCGAAAGCTTCCAGGGTTGTCCTGGAAGTGACCCTTAAGGGACTAGGGCAATGATGGCAATCCTAGGGACACCTAACATAAAATGCAGAATGGACTCCTAACTTAACTGTCTATTTTAGGAGGGGAGGCACTGAGTGTGAAGGTATTAGATCCTGAGAGTCAGAATAAAGATATGTAGGAAAACCCTATAGAAACTCGAAGTATTCATCCCTTATATTCCCATGAGTCTGCTTTCTCAGTAGAATTAGCCTTTCTACCTCTAGCAGAATAAACCTCTTCATTGTATCTCAGGGATTAATCCTGCATTGCCTAAGGAAAGTTTACCTGAACCTAGCATTTCCCAGGCAAAGTTTACTGAATCACATTAAGGGTGTTGCTCTTCAAGACAAAGGGATGAGTTTCAGGACTCACCAGTACCTCTCTGCTTCTAGATCTCTATCTAGATTCAAGTCTCAGAGGCCCCTAGGCAGTATGTGACATATGGGGAGATGTGTTCATCTCCAAATGACCTAGTTGGGTGTTTTAATTTATGCACAGATAAACCTTGGGCACATAACTGGGAAAAATATTAAAGTTATAGTCTTTGTGGCAGGAAGAAAAAGCTGAATCAGGGCAAAATAATTATATGATGCCCCCAAACCAGAGATGCTGCATTAATTATATATGTCAGAGCATTTGTAAGGGTTCAACCAGTTGTTTGTTCAGTTGGCTTAAAGGTAGAACAAATGATGGCACTAACCTGAGAGTTAGAACCCTGAGCTCCTGTGGCTAGATGAAGAGACTGGAAGCCCTAGGACAGGTGGAGGGGTAGAGAGGACGTGTTATTTTAAACCTGCTCACCCACCGTGGGATGGTGAGAAGCACACCTTCTGCCACAATGTTGGGAAGAAATGAAGTTGTGAGGGGAATCCAAATACCTGTGAGGAGCTCTGTGACCACTTTTCCCTGTAGACAATCTAAAAGGGAGAAGGAGGTAACTTGATTGGGAAACTTTGAGAGAATGAGATTGATTAGATTCCAACATTGCAGGTGAATGCCACCACCCAGAGGCCCCAGACACTAATAGTGAGCTCCCTGAAGGTCTAATTTAAAAACATGAAGATCCAGCTTTATGTTAGCATGCTGAATGTATCTATGTTTTAGTGATATACACAGTCACCTTGATAGTCTCCCTGGAAATTTAGAATAATTTCAATTAATTGCATATTTCAGTGTATGTTGTAATTGCTCATGTGTATGCAGATATAATCTTTTAAAAAAGTGTTTTTCCTAGTGTGTTTTTACGAATTATGAAATACTATTCATTTGATTTGTCTTACTCGGTTAAGACATATTTTCTATGGGTACTTATTTCATGAGTGTTACTTGCCAGTTAATTAGTTATCAATTCCTAGTAAAAAATGCTCACTTTGGAATGATCTAACTCCTGATGATATTTTAAGAAAACCATTTTGAATTAGAAATAACTTTTCTATGTACAAATATGAATACACAACCAATGAAACTCTGCATCATGTACAATCTCAAAAATGGGAGCATAATTAGAATCAGGTGTACTCTATATAGGAATAATAGCTCAAAATAGACTCTACTGTTATGTTTATCTGAGAAGAAGAAATAAAGATTATCAAAATATACATTATATAAAAAAATTTAAAAAAACGAAAAACATTTTTTTGTGTGGAAGTGAAGGGTGTGAAAACTGAGTAACCAAGTAGAACAGTTTCAGCAAATCAGAAAATAAGTAGTCTTGAAACGCACTGTATTTTGATCTGTAAGATTTTTATTATGCAAAATTCACTTAATAAACAATGCTCAACAGGTTTGAAATATGCAATTAAATGTCAATCTCAATTATACATTTCTTTTAAAATATTTATTAGAATTTAGTGTGAAACGGGAACCTGCTAAAGTACCAAGAATCATGTTGGGACAAACCTGATAAAAGTCAGGACTCTCACGGAGTTTACATAGTTGGGGAAATTAAGCAAAAAACAAGTAAGCAAACACATAGTAGGTGAGGGTTGATAAAGACTGTGAAGACAGACACGGGAGGAGGGATCATTTTTGTGGTGAGTCAAGAGTGACTATTTCATGCAAGTGGTCACGGGAGGACTCCATGACAGGGTGGCATTGAAGCAAAGCCCTAGAGGAGTGAGGGCATTCCCACTGGGAACAGCAGGTTCAAGGTCCTCAGGCATGAGCAAGGGTCTCATTGTGAAGAGAGAGCAAGGACATCCGTGAGAAAGAGGAGGTGTGGAGGACACATAGCTGATAAAAGAGAATGCAGCTCAACTAATGTAAAAATGAGCGCTTGAAATTAACAACTTCAGAGTATTTGCAGAAATAAAAGTGTACAACATTATTTCTCAGTTTAATTTCCCAATGTTTTAACTTTTTGAAGGAATATATGAGTATATTGAAATTTCTTATTTTTCCTGTATACCCAACTCTGAAGATATGAAGGTTGGACGTCCTCCATGTGCTATCTGCAAAGTGGAGGACAAGAAAGTAGGTGGTGGGATCCTCTGAGTTTAAAGGTCTAAGCCTGGAAGGTGAGCTGTGACTTGGGCAAGTCTTGAAGACCAGAGTGCGAAAGTCCAGGATCAGATCAGGAGCTCTAGTGTCCAAGGTGAGAGAAGATGGATGTCCCGAAAAGGGATAGAGAGAGGGAAAGAGAGAGAGAGAGAGAGAGAGAGAGAGAGAGAGAGAGAGAGAGAGAATTGTCCCTTTCTCTGCTTTTTGTTCTGCAGACAAGCCCTCAGTGGATTGGCAGTTGTCCCCTAACCTTGATCACTCAGTCCACTGCTTCAAATACTAGCCTCCAAGGAAAGTTCTCAGAGACACACATGGAAAAATGTGTTACTGGGTCTCTGGAAATCCCTTAATATACTAAAATTAATATAAAAATAGCCAAAACAAGTAATCCCATTACACTTAATTCTGGAAAATTTACCATATCCATATGTATGTGACCCTCAGTGACACTAGAGTGCACTGCCTGTTCCTTCCTAACCCCTCTGCTTTAATACTTTTGCATTGACTTGTGATAGGTTAAAAAAAAAAAACATAAAATGAATAAGGATGGTCAATGTGCTTAAGGGGAATTTTTGGTATGCAGAAATCAATATAGCTTAGCCATTCTAATTCAGGCATTAATTTCTCAACCTAATGTTTTCTTTTCCCAAAAAGAGACTGTCCAGAGATAAGAATACCACATCAAGAACATACCCTCACTGTGACTTCAGATATAATCAGTACATAGAGAAGACCTCAGAGGAATGAATCAAGGATTCTTAAACACCAAACTACAAGGTTAAGATCAAAATCCTAAAGACTATTCTGTTAACAACACATGAAAACTTTCTTGACTTTTAAGAAAGCAATCTTGACCTCCTTATTCCTCAGGCTGTAGATCACAGGGTTCAGCATGGGAATGACCATAGTATAGAACACAGAGGCGATTTTGTCAGTGTCCATGGAGTGACTGGAGCTGGGCTGTAAGTACATAAAGATAATAGTCCCATAGAAAATGGAGACAGCAGTGAAGTGGGAGGCACAGGTGGAGATAGCCTTCCTGTGTCCTGCACCTGAGCGCATCTTTAGGATTGTGATAAAAATTAATATGTAGGATATTAGGATTATGAGGAGAGCAAAGAAGATATTGAAGCTGGCTACATAAATAAGAACCAGTTCATTCACTTGTCTATCAGAGCAAGAGAGGACCATGACTGCTGGAACATCACAGAAGAAGTGATGGACCACGTGATATATACAGAAGAAGAGACTGAATGTGTTCCCAGTGTAGAAGGAGGAACTCAGGAAACCACAGACATAGCAGCCTATGACGAGACACACACACACCCTGGTCGTCATGGTGGTGGTGTAGTGCAGGGGCTTACAC
Source organism: Sciurus niger (assembly GCA_020740815.1). Lineage (NCBI taxonomy): Eukaryota > Metazoa > Chordata > Mammalia > Rodentia > Sciuridae > Sciurus > Sciurus niger. The sequence continues at coordinate 108,307 of JAHUXG010006442.1, read as the reverse complement.
ACTGCTGCATAGCGATCATAGGCCATTGAGGCCAACAGGTAATTTTCAACGGTAGCAAAGGCTCCAAAGAAGAACATCTGAGCAGCACAAGCATTGTAGGAGATGACCTTGTCTCCTAGAAGGAGTCCAGCCATGACTTTGGGAGTAACAGCTGAAGAGTAGCAGAAGTCCACCAGAGACAGGTTGCCAAGGAAGAAGTACATGGGAGTGTGGAGACGTGAGTCCAAGACAATCAACAGGATCATCCCCAAGTTCCCTACCAGAGTGATGGTGTAGATGAGCAGGAACGTCAGAAAGAGGGGAAGCTGCAGAACTGAGTCACTGGTCAGTCCCACTAGGATGAACTGTGTCACTTCTGTCTGGTTCTCCATCAAAGTTATCTGGGAATCACTGAATATTCACTAGCACTAGGGAAAAAAATGGAAAATAAGATAAGGAAATGAATTGAAATTGTAAATCATAGCACAAGATATATACTGTGATTATAGTTGTATTTCATATTTCAGGAGTCTCCAGAAATTATGTAGGAAACATAATCAAATTGAGTGCCTTAATTCTATACAGGGAAGTATACTGTGAATCTGAGAAATTTAATGGATTATTAATTTTAAAATTTTAAAATCTTATGCTTTTGTTATCTGAGACCTAGAAAACTTAAAATTATAACTATGCTTCTTTGGACGTGTCTATGACTTCTCTTGAAATCAATAAAAGCTAAGACTTTCCAGCTCGCTCTCCTGTCCGAACTGCTCTAGTCATTTCAGATGTATGTTCACTGTCTCCTCTAAAAATATTGTGAGTTTGGTTCTCTTACCTTCCTATAAATTACTTAGCAGAAGAATTTAAGCTATTCATATATGAAAAATATTAATTGGGTGATCTCTTCTCTGGACCCATACCAACCATCGACTCATGCTAAGTGATTTCTAAATCCAAGTTTCTGAAGATAATTTGAATAAAACTGTGTCTAACTGAACTTATAATTACTCATGGTCTCCTTTGGTTTATATCCAGTGTTTGAAGTATCACAGTGAACAAGACAATGGTTGATTACATGGTAATTCCATCTTGTTTCTGTATATTTTTCTCTCTTGGAGGTAAAACAAATGAAACATTTAAAACAAAAATTCAGAGCAGTTGAAATGACCCCTTTCAATGATGCAAGTGTCTTCAGTGCATTTACAAGCTGTGGATCGGAGGGTAAAATTGCCTGTGCTCTCACCAGCACATCTACACAGGTTGACCGTGGTGTGGTTCTCACCTCAAATTCATATTTCTACCTGCAAGATCAAGAACACAATGAGGCCTACTTTGAGATATTACCAGGAGAATCAATTAAGATAATAAATACATGAAATACAGTAAGATGCTGGAAGTTAAGCACAGACTGATACATTAGTGTATCAGGATGGGATAATGGTCCATCTTGATTTGGTCAAGGTGTATGCCAACATCCAGGTCTTCAACCCTAAGTGATGTGAAGGTCTAGAATATTTCGATCCCAATTTGCCTTTCCCCACTCCAGGGCCACTGTGAGACTGTGATCTTTAGTGCTTCTCACTGTGCCCTTAACCAAGCATGTGATTGAAGTTACTGAAATTAATGTGGGCCACTGATATTAAAAATTTCTTCCTGGAAATCCTTATTTTATTTTGGTGAAAATGTCTATTGTTCTCAAAACTCATTCTTCCCCTCAGTGGTGTCTTCCCATAGCCAAAATAGAGACCCAGTGTTGAAAATTTTTATTGTATGGCATGTCATTAGGTCACAGTTTTGTGGCAAGAACCCCACTATACAATATTTCATTTGAATTTCTTCCTGTGTAGTAACAGTAACTTCAATTGTATTGAATTGATGTGTTTTGAAGGATACCCATGCAATAGTTACTACTATTCCTCAACATTTCTCCCCTAAGCCTTCGGAAACTTAATTCATGAACCTGGCCCTGAAGACATTATAGTTGCCAGTCTAAACACACATGATCAGGTTTACCATATACTGTACTCTAGAACACATTTACTAGAAAAATAATATGTGATAACAATAATAATATATTATAAATAAGTAAGGTAGGTTATGAGATTATTCTTATCTCTCAGTAATTCTTACCTTGGAAAGGTATGTGATGCTGTAAAGTCATACAGGTACTGTGAGAATGACAAGAGATTTACAAGTTAAATACATGTCATGAACATAACATGATATGATTGTGAAAATGTTGGAATTCAGGTCTGATATTGTTAATTAATTTAGGACCCTTTTGTGGTTTAAAGAAGAGTAATTTGTTATTCTGTTTTTTGGGATTTTTGTGAGTGTGTATTTTCTTTAGACTCTAAAGAGATGAAAATATATAGTGAATAAGACAATATCACTGATCAGTCAAAATATCACATTTTATTTTTGGTTCAGACTTTTGTTGAAAAAGAAGCATCATTTGTTATATAAATCGATGAACATATCATGCCAAACATTTTACATTTATACACCAGACTCACGTCATCATTTCAGGAATATTTTGAAAGCATCTCTTTCTATTTGCAAATAACTCCTAGTAGGTTAGGCAACCCACTGTTTTTGCATGAATTCCATTTCTACGTAAATGTTTGTGGATCATAGAGGCTTAACACCTTGTTACAGATGAAAGAAGAGTCCATGCAGAGTAGTGATTCTGAAATATGAAAACCAGCTATGCAATATTGCATAGGTACTGCTAATCCTTCTCTCAGGTAGTGATCCAAACCTTCTACCTTCTCCAAGGAAGGGAACAAGGGAGGAAATAACACTAACGTGATCAATTTCTGAATTTATATGAATGCTTTCTGTACTTGTGAAAACTCACTTACCTCCTTCTATTTGTAATATAAACATGATCAGTAACTTCTCTCACACAAGTCACGGATTGTCTCTGTAAATAACAAACAAGAAAGGTCTATAAACCTGGTGAAGGTGTGATCATTGAAAAAGCAATCCATGTGATTTTCTCTTTTCAGTGCTTTCCCTGACCCTGGTTGAAGGCTCACAGGAAGTCATCTTTTCAGAAGAAGACCTGTTTGCACTAACAACAACTGTCACTCAAGGAATGAATGACATCCAGTGGGGCATGGGACACAGGTGTCCTTCTAAACTCATGTGATGTTCTTAATCATGTTGAGATTGCAGAGGCTAATGTGTGGAGCTCTGGAGAGAGTTATAGAAGCTCAGAGCTCTCTGGAGGTTTGCCCTATGTGAATATCTGAACCTCCACATCAAGTTTTCCTATGAAGAACCAATTAACCTGTCTTTAGGTATCATGCCAGTTATTATATCTTTAAAATAAAATTTATTATTTAACTGATAAATGAAAAGCCAAAAATACACATATTTATGAGTATCTTGAGGTATATATATATATATATATATATTTATATATTGTTTAATGTTTACTTCAGGATAAGCATTTTTTAATGCTACAAGCTTTTGAAATTCTTTTGTCTACCTTTCTGAAATGTAGGGTACATTATTGTTTTGTTTAGTCACCCGATTATGCAAGGTGATTTTTATTTTTATTGTAAATAGTGCATAAAGAACTTGTGCAGAGGGTTCTCTGACATACTGACTTCTGGTCCTTTGAATTTATGCTCAGTACTGGGATGGCTGGACCACGTTGTAGTTTCATTTGTTCATTTTTGGTGAACTCCATACAGTTTTGCCCAGTAGCTGTGCTGATCCACTGTCCCACCAGCAGGTCCCTTTCCTCCACATCCTTCCCAGGGTAGTTATTTTTAGTCTTTTGATAAGGCCTTTCTTCCTGTGGTGAGGTGAGATCTCATTGTGGTTTTGATTTGCCTTCCCCTGATGATAAGTGAGGTTGAGCATTTTGTCTTATACCTGCTGGCCACTTGTGTGTCTTGGATTTTCAAACACCTTTTGCCCATTTCTTTTAATTTCTTTTTTTTTCCTGGTGAATTTTGGAGTTTCTTCTGTGTCCTGTATAACAACCCTTTTCAGATGTACATTTTTCACATGTTTTCTACCATTTTGTGGGTTTTCTTACTAATCTGTTGATTGCTTCCTTTGCTGTGCACATGCTTCTTAGTTTGATGTAATTTCATTTTCTACTTTTCTTTTTGTTTTCTGTGCATTAGTGGAGGGGAACTTTTCCAGAATTCTTTAGCAAGTTCTGGTGAAACATCTCCTCTTTTTCTTTTTATTAGCTTCATAGTTTCTGTCCATGCACTTAAGTTTTTAATTCATTTTTAGTTGACTTGTTAACTATTGTTTAGTTGACATGTGAGAGATAATTTTGTAGTTTCATATTTTTTTCATGTGAATATTCAGTTTTGTGAACTCCATTTATTTAAAAGGCTTTTCTTTCTCCAATGTGTGTCTTAGCACCCTTTCCAACTTTCAGTCAACTGTAGATGTGTGGGTTTACTTCTGGTCCATTTTGTTTCCCTGGTGTGTGTGTCGTTATTTATACCAGTATTCTGATGTTTGGATAATAGAGTTTTGGCATTTCTTTAGGGATTACAATGAATGTGTAAGTTGCTTTGTGTATTACAGACATTTTAACAATGTTGATTTTTTGTTTGTTTGTTTTGTGTGTGCGTTTTTGTTCAGGAGTATGGGATGTCGTTTCATTTTTTTGTGACTACTAAATTTTTCATCAGTCTATAAATTTTATTATAGAAATCTTTTACTTCTTTGGTGAAATTTATATCCAGGTATATTATAGCTATTGTAGATAGGACTGCTTTCTTGATTTCTATTTAAGATTATTTGCTTTGGTGATATAGCAATGTTACTTTTATTGAATGCTCATTTTGTATTCTGCAATTTTGCATTTATTACTTCCAATTTTGAATTTATGACTTCCAAAATTTGTTCAGAACCTGTTCTTTCTGAACCATACTTTTACTGTGGACCCCTTGACTGACCCAAAACAGCCCTAAGAAGGGAAGGTCCTTGCCCCAAGTTGTCCCCATTTGGCAAGAAGCAGCCAGAGGGGTCATCATTCATTTCCCTTACAGCAGTAAGGGTTCCCTTAATCAGAGGAGGGATTGAGACCAGGGCAAAAGAACAGTCAGTGTAGATAATGAGTGATTCTGTCAAGTGGGGGTTGATTCAAAAGGAAATAAAATGCTAACATCTCCAGAGCACTACCCCTCCTTCAACCTGTTGCAACCTCCTTGCATCCAGCCAGTTGTTCCTGCCAGCAAGGAGTTGTTAATGAGAACCCCCTATCCCGTGGCTGCTCCTTTTCTGCCCTTGGTCTTTCCACATTTTGGTCACCATGTAGTTAGGGTGGGAGTGGGGATCATGAGAAGTGAAGAAAACTAAAATATATAAAAGGGGAAAGACATCCCAACTCCCTTAGGCACCAGTTCTGGATTCTGTCCTCTCTGAAGAAGCATCTCTCTCTCTCTCTCTCTCTCTCTCTCTCTCTTTCTGTCCTATCCTTTAAATAAGACTTTTTGCTCTTGCCTCAGGGTTTCTTGAACGTTCAGTCTTCAACATGAGGGGAACAGGACCAGATCCTGATTTTCTAGACCACTTTCATTGGAAATGTGCAATAGAGAATGCATAGAAATAGAAAAAAAAAAAAAACGTTTTATGGTGGAGTTTGTGGGTTTTTCTAAATGCAATATCACGTCTTCAGACAGTAACATTTGACTTCCTTGTTTTCAATATTTATGCCCCTTAATTCTCTCCCTTGCCTCATGACTCTGACTCAGATTTCTAGCACTATGTTGAATAAAAGTGATGAAAGTGAGCAGTCTTACCTTGTTCCAGATCTTAGAAAGATTCCAACATTTTCCTATTCAGTTTAGTATTATTTGATTACTTATTATGGAAGACTTTTATTTTGCTGAAATCTAAGATATTTTCCTTCTACATCTAGTTTGTTAACTATATTTTTAACCATGAAAAGATATAGATACCTTTACTGCATGTATTGAGATGATGTGATTTTTTTGTCCTTAGATCTGTTGATGTGGTGTATCTTGTTTACTCACTTGCAAAACCAGAACATGCTTGCATCTGGAATAAATCCCACTTGACCATGGTGAATAATATTTCAAATAGGCTATTGAATTCTCTTTGCTAGTATTTGTTGGAGAATTTTACATATATGTTCATTGATACTCACCTGCAGGTTTCTTTCTTGCTGTTCTTGTGCCATTTATGTGGTATTGATATATCATGGTAATACTGACCTCAAAAAAAGTATTTGGAAGATTTTTTTTCTTTCTTTCTTCCTTCTTGTCCTCCTCTTCCTTGTCCTCTTCTTCTTCTTCTTGAAACTACTTAAGGAGAATTGGTATTATTTCTTCTTTAAATATTTCCTAGAACTCACGGTGAGATCATATGTTTTCTTTTGATGGTAGACTTTTTATTATTCAATATCTTTACTTTTACTGTTGTCTTCAAGATCTCTATTTCTTTGTAATTACACCTTGGTGGTTTTATGTGTCTAGCATTTTGTCCATTTTTTCTAGATCATCAAATTCATTTGTGTAGCATTGTTCATAATAATCTCCAATGATCTTTAATATTTCTCAGGTATCCATTATCTTTCCTATACTCTCTCATCTGATTTATTTGAATTTTCCCTCTCTTTATTGCAGGTATTGATTTGTCTCTTTTGTTTATATGTTCAAAGAATCAGTTCTATTTTTACTTTATCTTTTGTAAGTTTTGTGTAAGTTTCTATTTAATGTATTTCTACTCTAATCTTTATTGTTTTGATCCTCCTATAACTTTTTCTTTTATAGTCTTATTTTTTTCAGTTCCTTTAGTTACAGTGATAATTTTTTTTTTTTTTTAGGTTATTTTGCTTCTTTGGTGTAGACTTTGAATGCTATGAACTTCCCTAAAATCTGTTGATGTGTTTATAGGGTTTGGAATGTATCCAATTTTGTTTCAAAAATTTTTTTAATTTCTTTTTTGATATCTATCTTGAGAATTTGCTTCTTCAAAAGCATGCTAATTTCCATGTATTTACAGACTTGACAAGGATTTTATTGTTTTTGATTGTGAATCATGTATTGTGGTTAGAATAGGAATTTGATAGGATTTCAGTCTAAAAAAATTATTGAGACATTTTGTGGCCATATTACGTATCCTGAAGAACATATATATCCTGAAGTCTATATATAGACTGAATAGAAAAATGCTAATTCTGCATCTGTTGATTGCAGTGGTTGGATGGAGTGTTCTGTAGATGTCCCTTTGGCCTATTTAGTTAAGTACATTAAGTCCTCTGTGTCTGTTAGTTTTCTGTTTGGGTGCTCTGGTCCTTGCTGAAGGTAGAGTGTTAAAATCCCCAAGCATTACTGTTGTGGAGACTATATTTCCCTGTAGATCTTTAAGGTTTTCCTTTATATACAAGGGAATAATTGAATTTTACCTCCAAATTGTTTTACTTCTTACATGTTTTTAAAAATGCATGAAGCATTGTGTACATATATATGTTAAGGTTTCGAAACATACAAAAACATATTTTGGGATGAAAACATTATGAAACTCAGAATGCAACTATATAGGAGCGGAGATTTTGTACACTACAAAACTTCAGTGGCAATAATCAAACTGAGTATGAACAACTCTCCCAGGACTTGAGCATGCTTCTCAGCTGAAGACATGGACTTATCTGCCCTTATCATCACAAGAACCAATACTCATAATATATATGTATGTACATTACATGCACAATATGTGAATATATTAAAGGAGTTCTGATTCTAAAGAACTCTGCCTAAGCTTAATTTTGGTACTGAAATTATCTCGAGGATAAGTTTTCTGAGATAGTAGGGATTCTGGAATTGGATCTCTAAACTGGTTAGATTGAAAAAGGACTAACAACTCAGTAATAAATAGAGCAGAGCAGGCTGTGACATAATCTGGCAGTAGAGCAACACTAAATACCAACTTTGGATACTGATAATAACATACTTCAAAAACAAGGATCTCAGGAACCATGAACCATGGTTCAAGGCATGTTCCCACTAAAGTTCATGCAGAGCATATAGTTCCAGTGTGATCACATTGGGAGGCATGACCTTGAGAAGGTGATTGAATCTCAGTCATTAGATGACTAAGCCATGTTCCCATGATGGGAATAAATGCCCTTATGGAACAGCCTAAGGGTCTTGGCTAGACGCTTTCTGCTTCTCTGTCTATCACCATATGAGGACACTACTATATCATGTTGTCAACAGTGTTGCTCTCTTCCCTCCCCACCATCTGAAATTGTAGCAGATGGTGCCTCATGAAGAACAGGACCTCAGCAAACTCCAGATCCCCTGATACCTTCACAATGGTGAAGAATGAATTCCCATTCCATTTAAATACCCACATCTAAGATATTTTACTACATACCATGGATAGTTTTGTCAAACTAATGAGTGTAATGGAATTGCATGCAAACCTAATGTTCCTGAAGAATGTGGAAGACAAAAAGACAACCTCAAGGATCTGAATGAACATTTTAATGAATAATTACTTGAACATTTCTATATTTTCCCTGGAAGTGACCCTTATCTCTTCTAGATTTAGTGCTGAAACTGCTGAGAAGAAGTCAATCCTGGGGGCGCCTAACTTAAAATGCAGAGTAGACAACCCAACCTAACAGAGCATCTACTTTAAGAGTGAAGATACTGACTGTAAGCGTATTAGATCCTGAGTGCTGGAATAGAAATATGTAGGAAAACCCTTTAGAAACTCAAGGTATTCATCCCTTATATTCCCATGAGTCTGCTTTCTCAGTAGAATTAGCCTTTCTACCTCTAGCAGAATAAACCTCTCCATTGTATCTCAGGGATTAATCCTGCATTGCCTAAGCAAAATTTACTTGGACGTAGCATTTCCCAGGCAAATTTTACTGAATCACATTAAGGGTGTTGCTCTTCAAGACAAAGGGATGAGTTTCAGGACTCACCAGTTCCTCTCTGCTTCTAGATCTCTATCTAGATTCAAGTCTCAGAGGCCCCTAGGCAGTATGTGACATATGGGGAGATGTGTTCATCTCCAAATGACCTAGTTGGGTGTTTTAATTTATGCACAGATAAACCTTGGGCACATAACTGGGAAAAATATTAAAGTTATAGTCTTTGTGGCAGGAAGAAAAAGCTGCATCAGGGCAAAATAATTACATAAAGCCCCCAAACCAGAGATGCTGCATTAATTGTATATGTCAGAGCATTCGTAAGGGTTCAACCAGTTGTTTGTTCAGTTGGCTTAAAGGTAGAACAAATGATGGCACTAACCTGAAAGTTAGAACCCTGACTCCCTGTGACTAGATGAAGAGACTGGAAGCCCTAGGACAGGTGGAGGGATAGAGAGGACCTGTTATTTTAAACCTGCTCACCCACCGTGGGATGGTGAGAAGCACACCTTCTGCCACAGTGATGGGAAGGAACAAGGTTGTGAGGGGAAGCCAAATACCTGTGAGGAGCTCTGTGACCACTTTTCCCTGTAGACAATCTAAAAGGGAGAAGGAGGTCCCTTGATATGGAAACTTTGAAAGAATGAATTTGATTAAATTCCAAAATTACAAGTAAATGCCACTACCCAGGGGTCAAAGACACTAATAGTGAGCTCCCTGAAGTTCCAATTTAAAACCATGAAGATCCAGCTTTATGTTAGCATGCTGAATGTACGCCTGCTTTCTAGTGATACACACAGTCATGTTACAACCTACCTGGAAATTTAGAATCATTTCAATTTATTGAGATTATTTGTATATAGTATTTGCTCAAATGATAGCAAGTATGCATCTTGTAAATAATTTTTTCCTAGTGTTTCTTTATGATTTATGAAATAATATGTGTTTGATTAGTCTTACTCAGTAAGACTTTTTCTCTATGGGTACTCATTTCATTAAAGTTACTTACCACTTTATCAGTTATCATTCCTAGTAAATATGCTGGACACTTTGGAATGATCAACCTCGTAATGGCATTTTAAGAAATCCATTTGGAATTAGTAATAACTTTCTTATGTACAAATATGAATACATAACTACTGAAATGCCACATCATGTACAACTTCAAAAATGGTAGTATAATTAGACTAAGGTACACTATATGTAGGAATAATAGCTCAAAACACACTCTACTGATATATATGTCCAAAAAGAAGAAGTAAAGATTATTATAATATAAATTACATATAAATTCAAAAAAGATAAAAGAAAAACCTTTTTTGTGTGGAGGTGAGGAATCTGACTGAGTAACAATGTAGACAAAAAGGTTTCAGCAAATCAAAAAATATGAAATCTTAAGAGAAACTGAATTTTGATCTCTAAGATTTTTATCATGAAAAATTCACTGTATAAACAATGCTCAATAGGTTCAAAATATTGATGCAGATAAATGCAAATCTCAATTATTCATTCCTTTTGCAAATATTTATCATAATTTACTATGACATCAGCATCTATTAAGGTATCAATAATTACATTGGGACAAACCTGATAAAGTCAGTGTTCTCATGAGTTTACATAGTTGGGGAAGTTAAGCAAAAAACAAGTAAGCAAACACATAGTAGGTGAGGGTTGATAAGGACTGTGAAAAAAGACACGGGGGGAGGGATCATTTTTGTGGTGAGTCAAGTGTGATGTTTCATGCAGGTGGTCACAGGAGGACTCCAGGATGGGGTGGCATTGAAGCAAAGACCCAGATAGAGTGAGGGCATTCCCACGGGAAAAAGCAGGCTCAAAGGTCCTCAGGCATGAGCAAGGGTCTCATTGTGAAGAGAGAGCAAGGACATCAGTGAAAAGGAAGAGGTATGAAGGATACACAGCTGATAAGAGAGAATGCAGCTCAACTAGCATAAAAGTGACTGGTTGGAATTAACAACTTAAGAGTATTTGCAGAAATAAAAGTGTGCAACATTATTTCTCAGTTTAATTTTTCAATGTTCTAAAATATTTCAGGAATGTATGAGTATATTGAAACTTCTTACTTTTCCTGACTTTCTAATTTCAGCTCTGGAGATATGGAGGTTGAACATCCTCCATGTGCTATCTGCAAGGTGGAGGACAAGAAAGGAGGTGGTGGGATCCTCTGAGTTTAAAGGTCTAAACCTGGAAGGTGAGCTGTGACTTGGGCAAGTCTTGAAGACCAGAATGCCAAAGTGCAGGGTAAGATCAGGAGCTCTAGTGTGCAAGGTGAAAGAAGGTAGATGTCCCAGAATTAGTAGAAAGAGAGAGAGAGAGAGAGAGAGAGAGAGAGAGAGAGAGAGAGAGAGAGAGAGAGAATTGAATCTTTCTCTGCTTTTTGTTCCACAGACAATCCCTCAGTGGATTGGCAGATGGCTCTTCACCTTGATCACTAAGTTTACTGCTTCAAATACTAGACTCCAGGGAAAGCCCTCAAGGACAGATGTGGGAAAATGTGTTACTGGGTCTCTGGGAATCCTTTAGTCTACTCAAATGAACACAAAAATTATCCAACACGAGTAGTCCCACTACATTTAATTCTGGCAAATTTACCACATCCATGTGTATGTGACAGTGACACTAGAGTGCATTACTTATGTTCTTTCCTAGTCCTGCTGTTTTAAACACATTTGCATTGATGTAAGATAGGTTTAAAAAAAAAAAAAAACAAAAAATGAGTAAGTGCATCAATAAATTAATGGGAATTTTGATAAGTAGGCATCAAGATAGTTCAGCCATTCTAATTCAGGCATTAATTTCTGGACTTAATGTTTTCTTTTCCCATTAAATAGACTTTCCAGAGGTAAGAATATCACATCAAGAACTTACCATCATTGTGACACCAGATGTACTCAGTACATAGAGAAGACCTGAGAGGAATGAACCAAGGAATCTTAAACACCAAACCACAAGGTTAAGATCAAAATCCTAAAGATTATTCTGTTCACAACAAATGAACACCTTCTTGACTTTTAAAAATGCACTCTTGACCTCCTTGTTCCTTAGGCTGTAGATCACAGGGTTCAGCATGGGGATGACCATAGTGTAGAACACAGAGGCAATTTTGTCAGTGTCCATGGAGTGGCTGGAGCTGGGTTGTAAGTACATGAAGATAAAAGTCCCATAGAAAACAGAGACAGCACTGAAGTGAGAGGCACAGGTGGAGATAGCCTTCCTATGTCCTGCAGCTGAGCGCATCTTTAGGATTGTGATAAAAATAAATATGTAGGATATTAGGATTATGAGGAGAGCAAAGAAGATATTGAAGCTGGCTACATAAATAAGAACCAGCTCATTAACATGCCTATCAGAGCAAGAGAGAGCCATGAGTGCTGGAACATCACAGAAGAAGTGATGGACCACGTTGGAAAGACAGAACACAAGACTGAAAGCGTTCCCAGTGTGGATGGAGGCATTGATGAAACCAATCACATAACAGCCTATGATCAGGAAAGAACACACCCTGGTTGTCATGGTGGTGGTGTAGTGCAGGGGCTTACACACCGCTGTGTAACGATCATAGGCCATTGAAACCAAGAGGTAATTTTCAACTGTAGCTGAGACTACAAAAAAGAACATTTGAGCAGCACAAGCATTGTAGGAGATGACCTTGTCTCCTAGAAGGAGTGTAATCATGACCTTGGGCGTGACAGCTGAAGAGTAGCAAAAGTCCACCAGAGACAGGTTGCCAAGGAAGAAGTACATGGGAGTGTGGAGACGGGAGTCCAAGACGATCAACAGGATCATCCCCAGATTCCCAACCAGAGTGATGGTGTAGATGAGCAGGAACGTCAGAAAGAGGGGAAGCTGCAGACCTGGGTCACTGGTCAGTCCCAGCAGGATGAACTCCGTCACTTCTGTCCTGTTCTTCATCAGTGTTATCTGGCAATCACTGGATGCTCACTAGCCACTAGGAATAAAAAGGGAAAATAAGATAAGGAAATGAAAGTGGAAATCATAAACATAGGATATATTTTGTTATTATAGTAGTAATTCATATTTCAAGAGGCTCCAGAGAATATGTAGGGTTTATAATCAAATTGAATGCATTAATTATATACAGGGATGTATACCGTGAAACTGAGAAATTTAATGGATCATGTACACAATTTTAAAATCTTATGCTTTTGTTTTCTGAGACCTAGACAACTTAAAGTTATAAAAATGACTTCTTTGGATGTATCTATCTGTGATCTCTTGAGATCAATAAAAGCTAAGATTTCCAACTCACTGACCTGTCAGAACTGCTGTAAGCATTTCAGATGTGTGCGTTCACTATCTCCTCTAAAAATTGTGAGTTTGGTTTTCTGTTACATTCCTATAAATTATGTAGCAAACGAATTAAGCTATTCATATTTGCAAAAATATTAATTGGTGATCTTTTCTCTGGACCCATACCAACCATCCACTCATGCTAAATGGTTTCTAAATCTAAGGTTCTAAAGTGAATTTAAATACAACTGTGTTTAACTGAGCTTATAATTACTCATTGTCTCCTTTGGTTCAAAACCAATGTTTGAAATATCAGAGTGAACAAGACAATGGTTGATTACATGGTAATTCCATTCCATTCTCTCTATATTTTTCTTTCTTTGAAGGTAAAGAAAACCAAACAAATAACACAAAAATTCAGAGAAGTTGAAATGACCCCTCTTTTAGTGACAAAAGTGTCCTCAGTGAATGGACACACTGTGGATTGAATGGAAAATTTGCCTGTGCTCTCACCAGCACATCTGCACGTGTTGATGATGGTATGGTTCTCACCTGAAATTCATATTTCACCTGCAAGATCAGGAAAACAATGAGACCTACTTTGAGGCATTCCTGGGAGAATCAATTAAGATAATAAATACATGAAATACAGTAAAATGCTGGGTGTTATGCACGACTTATACATGTTAGTGTGACCTCATTTTTGGGATGGGATAATGGTCCATCTTGGTTTGGTCAAGGTGTTTGCCAACATGTAGGGCTTCAGTCCTAAGTGATGTGGACGTCTTGAAGCTTCACCTCCCAATGTGCTTTTCCGCCCCCTCCAGGGCCACTGTGAGACTGTGTGATCTTCAGTGCTTCTCACTGTGCCCTGAACCAAGCATGTGATTGAAGTTCCTGAAATTCCATGTGGGCCACTGATATTAAAAATTCCTTCCTTGAAATCCATATTTTAGTTTGGGTAAAAGAGTCTGTTTTTTCTTAAAACTCATTTTTCCCCCTCAGTGGTGTCTTCCCGTAGCCAAACAATAGAGACCCAGTGTTGAAAATTTTTATTGCATGGTGTGTCATTAGGTCACAGTTTTGTGGCAAGATCCCCACTGTACCATATTTCATTTGAATTTCTTCCTGTGTAGTAACAGTGACTTCAATCGTATTGAACTGATGCGTTTTGAAGGATACCCATGCAATAGACACTACTATTCCTCAATATTTCTGCCCTGAATCTTTGGCAACATAATTTATGGACCTGGTCCTAAAGACATTATAGTTGCCAGTGTTAGCATGATCACATTTACCATATACCAAATATGCTCTAAAACATATTTTCTAGAAAAGTAACATATAGTAATTATAATATATTTACATACAAGTGTGCATGGGTAAGGTAGATTATGAGATTATTCTTATCTCTCAGTAATTGTTACCTTGCAAAGGTTAGTGATGCTGTAAGTTTATGCAGGTAATATGAGAAAAACTAGACTAGATTTATAAGTTAAATCTACATCCTGTAAATAACATGATATGATTATGAAAGTGTTGAAATTCAGTTCAGAGGATGTTAATTCACTTAAGACCCTTTTGTGGTTTCTTTTGCTATTCTGTTTTTTGGGATTTTTGTGAGTGTGTGTTTATATTTTAATCTGCAATAAGATGAAAATACATAGTGAATAAAATAATATCACTGATCAGTCAAAATATCACATTTTATTTTTGGTTCATACTTTTGTTGAGAAAGAAGCATGACTTATTATATAAGTCAATGAACATATCATGCCAAATATCTTGACATTTATACCCCAGATACACATCATCATTTCAGGAATATTTTGAAAGCATCTCTTTCTATTTGCAAATAACTCCTAGTAGGTTAGGCAACCCACTACTTTTGCATGAATTCCATTTCTACGTAAATGTTTGTGGATCATAGAGGCTTAACACCTTGTTACAGATGAAAGAAGAGTCCGTGCAGAGTAGTGATTCTGAAATGTGAAAACCAGCTATGCAATATTGCATAGGTACTGCTAATCCTTCTCTCAGGTAGTGATCCAAACCTTCTACCTTCTCCAAGGAAGGGAACAAGGGAGGAAATAGCACTAATGTGATCAATTTCTGAATTTATATGAATGCTTTCTGTACTTGTGAAAATTCACTTACCTCCTTCTGATTTGTAATATAAACATGATCAGTAACTTCTCTCACACAAGTCACGGATTGTCTCTGTAAGTAATAAACAAGAAGGGTCTATAAAACCTGGTGAAGGTGTCATCATTGAAAAAGCAATCCATGTGATTTTCTCTTTTCAGTGATTTCCCTGAAGGCTCACAGGAAGACCTCTCTTCAGAAGAAGACCTGTTTGCACTAACAACAACTGTCACTCAGAGAATGAATGCTATCCAGTGGGGCATGAGATTCAGGTTTTCTTCTAAATTCACGTGATGTTTAGTCATGTTGAGATTGCAGAGGCTAACACGTGGAGCTCTGGAGAGAATTATAGAAACTCAGAGCTCTCTGGAGGTTTGCCCTATGAGAATATCTGAACCTCCACATCGAGTTTTCCTCTGGAATAACCAATTAACCTGTCTTTAGGTATCATGCCAGTTATTATATCTTTAAAATAATTTATTTTTAACTAATAAATAAAAAACAAAAATACATATATTTTTGAGTACCTTGAGGTTCATATATATATTTGTATATTGTTTAATGTTTACATCAGGATAAGCGTTTTTTAATACTAAAAGCTTTTAAAATTCTTTTATGTACCTTTTTGAAATGTAGGGTACATTATTGTTTTTTAAATTTTTTTGTATTTATTTGTTTATTTATACAGGCTGAATTTTGATTCATTGTACAGAAATGGAGTACGACTTTTCATTTCTTTGGTTGTTCACAATGCAGATTCATACCATTACATTATTGTTATCTATAGTCACCGGATTGTGCAAGGTGGTTTCTATTTTTATGGTAAATAGTGTGTAAGGAACATGTGCAGATGCCTCTGACATACCGACTTCATTTCCTTTGAATTTATGCTCAGTACTGGGATGGCTGGATCACGTTGTAGGTCCACTGTTCATTTTTGGTGAACTCCATACAGTTTTGCCCAGTGGCTGTGCTATCCACTGTCTCACCAGCAGTGTGTGCAGGTCCCTTTCCTCCACATCCTTCCCAGGGTAGTTATTTTTAGTCTTTTGATAAGGCCATTCTTCCTGTGGTGAGGTGAGATCTCATTGTGGTTTTGATTTGCCTTCCCCTGATGATGAGTGAGGTTGAGCATTTTGTCTTATACCTGCTGGCCATTTGTTTATCTTGGATTTTCAAACACCTTTTGCCCATTTCTTATAATTGCTTTTTTTTTTTTTTTTTGGAGTTTCTTCTGTGTCCTGTGTTCAATCCCTTTTCACATGTTTTATACCACTTTGTGGGGTTCTTGCTAATCTGTTGATTGCTTCCTTTGCTGTGCACATGCTTCTTAGTTTGATGTAATATCATTGGTATATTTTTCATTTTGTTTTCTGTTTCTTGGGAGAGGGGGATCATGTCTTCTCCAAAATTCTTTGGCAATTCCTGTTGAAACATTCCCCCTATTTTTTTTTTATTACCTTCATAGTTTCTGTTCATGCACTTAAATCTTTAATTCATTTGTAGTTGACTTGTTAAACTGGTGAGAGAGAATTTTCTAGTCTCATAATTTTTTTCATGTGAATGTTCAGTTTTATGAACACCATATATTTAAAAGGCTTTCCTTCCTCAATATGTGTTAGCACCCTTTCCAATTTTCAGTCAGCTGCAGATGTGTGGGTTTACCTCTGGTCCATTTTGTTCCCCTGGTGTGTGTCTTTATTTATGCCATTATTCTGATGTTTGGATAATAGCGTTTTGGCATTTCTTTAGGGATTACAATGAACCTGTAAGTTGCTTTGGGTGGTTTATACATTTTAACGATATTGATTTTTTTTTTTTTTTTTTTTTTTTTTTAGTTCAGGAACATGGGATGTCATTCCATTTTTTGTGACTACTAATTTTTTCATCAATCTATAAATTTTATTATAGAAATCTTTTACTTCTTTGGTGAAATTTATGCCCAGATATATCGTTGCTATTGTATATAGGATTGCTTTCTTGATTTCTATTTAGATAATTTGCTATAGTGATACTGCAATGTTTCTTTTATTGAATGTTCATTTTGTATTATTCAATATTACTGAATTCATTACTTCCAAAATGTTTCAGAGCCTGTTCTTTCTGTACCAGACTTTTACTATGAACCCCTTGACTGATCCAAAACAGTCCTAAGAAGGGAAAATACTTGCCCCAACTTACTCCCATTGAGCCAGAAGCAGCCAGAGTGGTGATCATTCATTTCCCTTACAGTAGTAAGGGTTCCCTTAATCAGAGGAGGGATTGAGACCAGGGAAAAAGGACAGTCAGTGTAGATAGTGAGTGATTCTGTCAAGAAGGTGGGGGCTGATTGAAGAGGAAATAAAATGCTAACATCCCCAGAGCACTATCCCTCCTACAACCTGTTGCCAAGATTACCTGCATCCAGGGACCTGTTCTTCCCATCAAGGAGTTGTTAATGAGTACCCTTGATGGCTCCCTTCTGCCCTTAGTCACTCCACATTTGGTCACCATGTAGGCAGGTTGGGAGAACCGGGCATAAGTACAAAGGAAACCTAAAATTTATAAACTGGTGCCCACTTCCTAGGACACGAGTTCTGGACTCCCTCCTCTCTGGAGGAATATCTCTCTCTCTCTCTCTCTCTCTCTCTCTCTCTCTCTCTCTCTCTCTCTCTCTCTCTCTCTCTCTCTCTCTCTCTCTCTCTCTCTCTGTCTCTCTCTCTCTCTCTCTCTCTCTCTCTCTCTCTCTCTCTCTCTCTCTGTGTGTGTGTGTGTGTGTGTGTGTGTGTGTGTCTTTGTTCTATTCTTTAAATAAAACTTTTTGGGTTCTTGGGTGTTCAGTCTTTAACCCTGACTGAACAAGATCCAATCCTGATTTTCAAGACCAGTTTCAGTGAAACTGTGCAATATAGAATACATAAGAATAGAAAGAGGAAGAAAATTCTTTGGTCTAGTTTGGGGGGTTTTCTAAATGTAATATCACATCTTCTTCAAGCAGTAACAATTTGACTTCCTCATTTGCAATATAGATGCCCCTTAATTCACTCCCTTGCCTGATGCTCTGGTTAGGACTAGCACTATGTTGAATAAAAATGATGAAAGGGAGCATCCTTGACTTGTTCTAGATCACAGAGAGAGAAAGAATCCAATATTTTCCCATTCAGCTTAATGTTAGTTTATTACCTATTTCAAATGACTTTTATTATGCTGAGATATTTTCCTTCTACATCTAGTTTGTTAACTATATTTTTAACCATGAAAAAACATAGAATACCTTTTCTGCATATATTAAGATGATGTGATTTTTGTCCTTAGTTCTGTTGATGTGGTTTATCTTGTTTACTCATTTGCATACCCTGAGCATGCTTGCATCTGGAATAAATCCCACTTGACCATGGTGAATAATATTTCAAATAGGCTATTGAATTCTCTTTGATATTATTTTGATGGGGAATTTTGCATATTTTTTCATTGATACTCACCTGAAGGTTTCTTTTTTGTTGTTCTTGTGCCCTTTATGTGGTTTTTATATCATGGTACTACTGAGCTCATAAAATGTCTTTGGAAGATTTCTTCCTCTCCTCCTCCTCCTCCTCCTCCTCCTCCCCCTCCTCCTCCTCCTCTTCCTTCTTCTTCTCTTTCCTCTCCTCCTCCTTGGAACAACTTAAGGAGAATTGGTATGAATTCTTCTTCAAATATTTCCTAGAACTCAGCAGTGAAGCCATGTATTTTCTTTTTGATGGTAAGCTTTTTATTATTCAATATCTTTACTTGTTCAAGTTTTCTATTTCTTCCTAATTTCATCTTGGTGCTTCTATGTGTCTAGCACTATACCCATTTTTTCTAGGTCATCAAATTCATTTATGTACCATTGTTCAAAGTAATCTCCAATGATCTTCAATATTTCTCAGGTATCCATTAGCTTTCCTATAACCTCTCATTTTATTTAATGGAATTTTTTCTCTTGTTATTGTAGCTAATGATTTATCTATTTTGTTTATATTTTCAAAAATCAGCTTTTTGTTTACTTGATCTTTTATAAGTTGTGTTTAAGTTTCTATTTCATTTATTTCTCCTCTGATCTTTATTATTTTGATCCTACTTTTACTTTTTCTTTTATATTCTTTTTCTTTTTTAATTACTTGAGTTACAGTGACAAATTATTTTCTGAATTAATTTTGCTTCTTTCACATAGACATTGAATGCTATGAGCTTCCCTCAAAACTGCTTGATGTGTCTACTGGATTTGGAATGTTTCCATTTTTGTTTTTCTCAATAAATTTTTAAATTCCCTTCTTTATATCTTTCTTGACCATTTGCTTTTTCAAAAGTAGGATAATTTCCATATATTTACAGACTTGACAAAGATTTTCTTGTTGTTGATTTTGATTTTCATGTATTGTGGTGAGAAAAGGCATTTAATGGAATTTCAATATTTAAAAATTTGTTGAGACATTTTGTGGCCCTTTTACATATCCTGAAGGACATTGTATGGGCTGAAGAGGAAAATACTAATTCTGCACCTGTTGAGTGCAGTTCTTGGATTGAGTGTTCTGCAGATGTCCCTTTTGCCTATTTGGTTAGGTACATTTAACTCTTCTGTGTCTGCATTAGTTTTTTGCTTGGGTGCTCTGGTCATTGCTGAAGGTAGAGTGTTAAAATCCCCAAGCACTACTGTTGTGGAGACTATCTTTTCCTGTAGGTCTTTAAGTTTTTCCTTTATATGAAACTTATGTAGTTTTATGAAACTACATAAGTAGAGAATGAACAAGTATAATTAAATTTTACTTCTACATTCTTTTTTTTCTTACTTGTTTTTAAAAACGCATAAAGCACTGTTTACAAATGTATGTTAATGGTCACAAAACATAAAAAATTGTATTTGGGGAGGAACAAAAATGAAACTCAGGATGCAGCTATATAGGAACAGAGATTTTGTACACTACTAAAATGCATTGGCCATATAGAAGTTTATTATGAACAGCTCTCCCAGGACTTGAGCATGCTTCTCAGCTGAAGATACAGAGTTTTCTGCTCTTATCATCACAGGAACCAATCCTCAGAATACATATGTATGTATTACAAGCAGAATATGTGACTATATAAAAGGATACCTGGTTCTGAAGAACTCTGCCTGATTTTGGCACTGAAATTATCTTTGGGTTGAGTTTTCTGATTTGGTTCTAGAGGTTCTGGAATTGGATCTCCAAACTGGTTAGCTTGAAAAAGCACTAACAACTCTGTAGTAAATTGAGCATAGAGGACTGTGACATACTCCTGGCAATAGAGCAACACAAAATATCAATATTGGATACTCATAATAAAACACTCCGAAAACAAGGATCTGAGTAACCATGAGCTGTGGTGCAAGGCATGTGCCCACTCAAAGTTCACGTGAGACCAAAGTTCCAGTGTGATCACATTGGGAGGCATGACCTTCAGAAGGTGATTGAGTCTCAGTCACTAGGTGATTAAGCCCTGTTCCCATGGTGGAACAGCTTTTGGGTCTTGGGTGGACCTTTTGGAACAGCTTTTGGGTCTTGGATGGACCTTTTTTGCTTCTCTATGACTATATGAGGACACTGTATTCTATCATCCTGTCACATCAAAGTGCAACAGCATTCTTCTCCTTCCTCCCCACAACCTGAAATTGTAGCAGGTGGTGCCTCATGAAGAACAGGACCTTAGCAAACTCCAGATCTCCTGGTACCTTGATCTAAGACTTCTCACACTTCATAATGGTGGAAGAATAAATTCCCATTCCTTATAAATCACCACATCTAAGGAATTTTACTGCATACCATGGATATTTTTGTCAAACTAATGAGTATAACGGAATTGCTTGTTAAACATAATGTTCCTGAAGAATGTGGAAGAAAAAAGGACCAGCTCAAGAATCCAGATGATCATTTTAAAGAAGAAATTACTTGAACATTTCCATATTTGCTCTGGAAGTGACCCTTATCTCCCATAGATATAGTGCTGAAACTACTGAGAAGTCAATCCTGGGGCACCTAACTTAAAATACAGAGTTGACTCCCAACCTAACAGAGCGTCTACTTTAAGAGTAAAGATACTGACTGTAAAGGTATTAAATCCTGAGTGCTGGAATAGAAATATATAGGAAAACCCTTTAGAAACTCAAGGTATTCATTCCTTATATTCCCATGAGTCTGCTTTCTCAGTAGAATTAGCCTTTCTACCTCTAGCAGAGTAAACCTCTCCATTGTATCTCAGGGATTAATCCTGCATTGCCCAAGGAAAGTTTACCTGAACCTAGCATTTCCCAATCTAAATCACATTAAGATTGTTGCTCTGCAAGACATGGAAATGAGTTTCAGGACTCACCAACACTTCTCTGCTTCCAGATCTCTATCTAGATTCAAGTCTCAGAGGCCCCTAGGCAGTATGTGGCATATGGGGAGATGTGTTCATCTCCAAATGACTTACTTGGGTGTTTTAATTTATGCATAGACAAATCCTGGGCACATAACTGGGAAAAATATTAAGGTTATAGTCTTTGTGGCAGGAAGAAAAAGCTGAATCAGGGCAAAATAATTACATAAAGCCCCCAAACCAGAGATTTTGCATTAATTGTTTATGTCAAAGCATTCACAAAGGTTCAACCAGTTGTTTGTTCAGTTGGCTTAAAGGTAGAACAAATGATGGCACTAACCTGAGAGTTAGAACCCTGAGCCCCTGTGGCTAGATGAAGAGACTGGAAGCCCTAGGACAGGTGGAGGGGTAGAGAGGATGTGTTATTTTAAACCTGCTCACCCACCGTGGGATGGTGAGAAGCACACCTGCCACAGTGATGGGAAGGAACAAGGTTGTGAGTGGAACCCAAATACCTGTGAGGAGCTCTGTGACTACTTTTCCCTGTAGACAATCTAAAAGGGAGAAAGGAGGTAAATGAATTTGGAAATTTTGAAAAACTGAGATTGATTGGATCTCCACATTTCAGGGTAAATGCCACCACTCAAGGGCCAAAGACACTAATATGGAGCTCCCTGAGAATCTAATTAAAAAAATATGAAGATCCTGCTTTATATTAGCATGCTGAATGTACCTATGTTTACTAGTGCTATATACAGTCACGTTTACAGCCTACCTGGAAATTTAGAATCATTTCAGTTAACTGTATATTTTGGTGTATGCAGTGATTGCTCAAATGTAAGCAGATATGCATCTTTTAAATAATTTTTCCTAGTGCATTTTTATGAATTGTGAAATAGTATTTTTGATTAGTCTTACTCAATAAGACTTTTTTGCTAAGGGTACTACTTCATTAATGCTTCTTTCCAGTTAATCAGTTATCCTAGTAAAAGTGCAGAAACATTTTTAAGTGATCTACCTCATGATTATATTTTAAGAAAATCATTTTGGACTCAGAAATAGTGTTCCTATGTAGGAATATGAATACACAACCAGTGAAACTCCACATCATGTACAACCTCAAAATGGGATATAATTAGAATAAGGTGTACTCCATGTAGAAATAATATGTCAAATACACTGTACTGTCTGGTATGTCTGACAAGAACAAAGAAATATTATTATAATATAAATTACATTAAAATTCTTTAAAAAGTTTAAAAAAGAAATACCTTTTTTGGGTGGAAGTGAATAGTGTGAAAACTGAGTGACAATGTAGAAAAAAAGGTTTCAGCAAATCAAAAAATAAGCACTGTCTTCAGATGCACTGAATTTTGATCTATAAGACATTTATTATGCAAAATCCACGTAATAAACAATGCTGAACAGACTCAAAGTATTTGTATAATTAAATGCAAATCTAAATTATTCATTCCTTTAATGATTATTTATTAGAATTTATTATGAAATGGGCTTCTATTCAGATACCAGTATCCACATTGGGACAAACCTGATGAATTCAGTGCTCTCATGGAGTTTACATATTTGGGGAAGTTAACCAAGAAACAACTAGGCAAACATATACTAGGTGAGGTTTGATAAGAACTGTGAAGAATGACGCAGGGGGAGGGATCATTTTTTGTGGTGAGTGAAGAGTGACTGTTTCACACAGGTGGTCACGGTAGGACTCCATGAGAGGGTGGCATTGAAGCAAAGACCCAGATAGAGTGAGAACATTCCCACAGGGAACAGCAGGCTCAAAGGTCCTCAGGCATGAGCATGAGTATGTAGCAGAATTAACAATTTCAAAGCATTCACAGAAATAAAGGTGTGCAACATTATCTGTTTCTCCATTTACTACTTCAGTAGTCTGAAATTTTGCAGTGATATATGAGTGTTTTAAAACTTATTTTTCCTGAACTTTCTTATACCCAACTCTGGAGATATGGAGGTTGGACATTCTCCGTGTGCTGTTTGCAAGGTGGAGAACAAGAAAGGAGGTGGTAGGATCCTGTCTAAGTTTAAAGGTCTAAGCCTGGAAGGTGAGCTATGACTTGGGCAAGTCTTGAAGACCAGAGTGCCAAAGTCCAGGATCAGACCAGAGCTCTAGTGTCCAAGGTAAGAGAAGAGAGATGTCCCAGAAAGGAGAAACAGAGAGAGAGAGAGAGAGAGAGAGAGAGAGAGAGAGAGAGAATTGTCCCTTTCTTTATTTTTTTGTTCTACAAACAAGCCTTCAGTGGATTGGCAGATGGTTCCTCACCTTGATCACTAAGTGCACTGCTCAAGGACACATGTGGGAAAATGTGTTATTGGGTATCTGGATACCCCTCAATTGATTCAAATTAACACATAAATTTAGCCAACCAAGTAGCCCCATTACTTTTAATTCTAGGAAATTCACCACAGCCATGAGTATGTGACATTAAGTAACACTAGTTATGTAACTTGTTCCTTCCTAGACCCCTTGTTTTAAACACATTTGCATCAAAATGTGGTAGGAAAAGAATACATAATTAGTAACTACACTTACATTCTAAGAGGGAGTTTTGACAAGTAGACGTCAAGATACCTTAGCCATTCTAATGAATTCACGCATTAATTTCTGGACTTAATGTTTTCTTTTCCCAAAAAGCAGACTTTGCAGTGGTAAGAACACCACATCAAGAACTTACTCTTGGGCTGGGGAGATAGCTCAGTCGGTAGAATGCTTGCTTGCAAGCACAAGGCCCTGGGTTCGATCCCCAGCACCGCAAAAAAAAAAAAAAAAAAAAGAAAAAAAGAAAGAACTCACTGTGGCCTCAGATATAGGCAGTACATAGAGAAGACCTGAGAAGAATGAATCAAGGAATCTTAAACACCCAACCACAAAGTTAAAATCAAAATCCTAAAGATTATTCTGCTTACAACAAATGAACACATTCTTGACTTTAAAGAATGCAATCTTGACCTCCTTGTTCCTTAGGCTGTATATCACAGGGTTCAGCATAGGGATGACCATAGTATAGAACACAGAGGCAACTTTGTCAGTGTCCATGGAGTGACTGGAACTGGGCTGTAAATACACGAAAATTAGAGTCCCATAGAAAATGGAGACTGCAGTGAAATGGGACGCACAGGTGGAGATAGCCTTCCTGTGTCCTGCAGCTGAGGGCATCTTTAGGATAGTGATAAAAATAAATATGTAGGATATTAGGATTATGAGGAGAGCAAAGAAGATATTGAAGCTGGCTACATAAATAAGAACAAGTTCATTCACATGTCTATCAGAGGAAGAGAGAACCATGACCGCTAGAACATCACAGAAGAAGTGATGAACCACGTTGGACTTATAGTAGGTGAGATTGAATGTGTTTTCATTGAGGATGGAGGCACTCAGGAAACCACAGACATAGCAGCCTATGATCAGGAATGAACACACCCTGGTTGTCATGGTGGTGGTGTAGTGCAGGGGCTTACACACTGCTACATAGCGATCATAGGCCATTGAGGCCAGGAGGTAGTTTTCCACAGTGGCAAAGCCTCCAAAACAGAACATCTGAACAACACAAGCATTGTAGGAGATGACCTTGTATCCAAGAAGGAGCCCAGCCATGACTGTGGGAGTGACAGCTGAAGAGTAACACAAGTCCACCAGAGACAGGTTGCCAAGGAAGAAGTACATGGGAGTGTGGAGACGGGAGTCCAAGACAATCAACAGGATCATCCCCAGGTTCCCAACCAGATTGATGGTGTAGATGAGCAGGAATGTCAGAAAGAGGGGAAGCTGCAGACCTGGGTCACTGGTCAGTCCCAGCAGGATGAACTCTGTCACTTCTGTCCTGTTCTCCATCAGTTTCCTAAGAATCATTAGATGTTCTACAGTTATGAGAAGAAAGAAGAGAATGATAAATGAGTTGAAAATTGAAAATGTATACACAACATTTATTCTGTAATTGCAGCAATAAGTTATCATCTGAGATTCTCTAGTACACGCATGACCTTCAGAATCAAATTGATTGCATCACTTATATAAGATGCATGCTGTGAAATCTCAGGAATCTTAGGGGGTCATGTACATAATTTAAAATGTTTAGACAATTGTTAGCATAATCAGTTGAAGAGCTTGATCTAAAGTATTTCTATGGTCAAATCACTCAGTTCATTCAGGTCTCCAAGAAAAGAAAAGGAAAAGTTTAAATGACTCACCTGCCAGCAATTGCCGGAGGCTCAGTGTGCATTTCATGTCTCCCCTGAACAACATTATGAGTTTGTTTCATTCTTACATTGATGTGAGTATTGAAGCATAACAGGCAGAATAACTCCTTCATATTGGCTAATCTTTCATTGGCAATCTCATCTCTGGGGTCATGCCAATCCTTAACCCATGCTGAGGGTTCCAAAGTCTAAGGAGCTCAGGTGAATTATAAGCAGCATGTAGGGCTTCATAGTCATCTATGGGAGTCATTACTTAGATGCTAAATTCTTATTTACAGTAGTGTTTGCCTCTCATTAGAGATAGAACAAATAAGCAAATCAACAACAGTGAAGTGATCCTTGTTTCAGCCAAAGAAAGACCCTACATCAATTGATAAGCTCTGCATTACATATTAACCTTTCACCACATTCTTGTGCTTATTATCAGCAGCACATCTACACATGAAGATAGCAATGTGCCTAAAGACATAACCTTTGATTAGGCAGAGATAAGTTTAACTCCTGAATCAGTACAGCACATCTCTCACACAGTGGCTGTGGTTGGTCAGCTGGGATGGTGGGAGTATGTGCTGCCTGCAGAGGTGATTGTGAGTGAAGCCCTGTCAGAAACAGAAGACGTGGAGATTAGATTCCTGGAAGACATGCCCATCAGACCTACCGTTTACCACCTACAAGTTCTTGGTCCTAAAGCAACTCCTCTGAACATCAAATTTCCATCTGCAATATGAAGATATTAATGAGACCTACTTTGAGGCATAAATAACACATTAAGGAAAAGAAACTTTGGATCCTAAACACATCCCAATACGTGGTAGCTATTATGTGGCTAGAATGAGATTATGATCCATTCTGATTTGAACAAGGTAGATGTTCAATTCATACCTTCAGTTGTGGGCAACTCTGATGTCTTAGGCTTCATTCTCTGTTTTTTCTTTTCTCCCCACAATGGCCATTTAGGATTTGTGTGTTCTCAGTTGGTTCTTTCATTACTCTAAGCATGTGATAACTGCTGCTGCAAGTCCATGTGGACCAGTCCTGTTGAAAATTTCTTTCTTGAAATCCAGACTTTAATATGGATACTGCCTACCATATCTCTCCTAAGTATTGAACAACTTCAATTTAGAAGCCTTCTCATGAAGACATCATGGTTTCCAGTCTTAATGCACTTGATCACTTTTGGTGTACACTGTTTTTTACAAGAACCGATAAGGGATTTGCTTGGAAGTGTTGCACAAGCATGCATGTGTGAAGTAGGTTTTATTGTTGTTCTTATTTTACCAGTAAGTTTACTGGGAATATGGGGAATTAAACAGGTTGTGTGAGAAAGATTCCAAATTCATGAGTTACAAACAACTGCCAAGAATAAGCCTAAGATAATGGTAAAAAGTTTAAATGTAGTTCAGAGCCTGTTAATTTATTTAGGATCATTTTATAGTTTAAAGAAAGATAGTTTCCTTCTGGCATTTCTTTGTGTTGGCATCTGATGACATCCAAATATATAGTGAACAAGATAAGGTCACTAATTAATCAAAGCATCATCTGTCATACTTTTTGTTCATGTATTCTTTTTTGAAGGAAGCAAGATTTGTTCTACGAATCACTAAAGTTCCCATGATAGTTGTTTTGACATTTATACCTAGACTCACCTCAGCTTTTAGAAGCATTTAGAAATATTTCTTTCTGATTTCAAATAACTTATATCAGGCATAGATAGCCCGGTGTCTTTGTGTGGCTTTTACTTCTCACTGAAATGTTATGGAATAGAGAACTGGAAGAGAAAGGCAGTTTATCCAGAGGGGTACTTTTAAATTCATAAAATCAGGAATGGAAAAATGGAATAAGTGCTATGGAGAAGGTGTCTCTCAGGTAGTCAACAAAAGATTCCATGTTCTCTAAGGCAGGAGAAAAGGAGGAAACATGGATCCCATCCAGAAGCTTCCATGAGACTTACTTACCCCTCCTTGTATGTAGAATACATAAGATAAGATCACTTCTCTCCCAGATCACAGATCATGCCCATAAATGAATGAAACATCCACAGAATATCTCATGAAAATAATATCATTTAAAATTCAACCAGTGTGATTTTTTACTTTGAATATTTCTCTGACCATAATTGAAGGCTCATAGCAAACTCAGAGGGCTGCAAACTAACAATAATTATGCAGATGAAGAAGGGATATCCAGTGGAGCTGGAATGTAGTGTGTTCCTTCTAAAACAAAGTTATGTGGAGTCATAGGAATTTCAGAGGCAAATATGTGGAGATCTGGAGAGAATTATAGAGATTTGGAGACCTCTGGAGATTTCTCCCAAGAGACTGTATAGCTCCCTTGTCCTGGTTTTCTAGGATGAAGCAATTAAAGTGCCTATAGGGATCAAGCTCGTAATTATGCTTTTAGTTTAAAATTAAATTTATTTTTACTGATAAATAAAAACACAAATATTACATATTGACTGATATAATTAGATTATTTTATGCAGTGTGTTCCATTTAAATTAGGTTAAACCTGTCTCTTCAAATACTTACTGCTTCCTTCTGGTGAAAACTTTGTGAGTTCTTGCTTCTGACCTTTTGATATGTGCACTAGGTTAGAATTATCTATGGTTTCCCTACTGTGCATGACAAACCAGGATTTCCTGCTCCGTATTGTAAAGTAGTACTAATGATCATCCTTTCCCCATCTCTCCTTCCCCTTACTGTTATCCATCTTCTGGTAAACACTACTCAATTCATGTCTTCTGTGAGAACCACTTTTCAAGATTCCACACATGAATGAGATCATTCAGAAAATGTCTTTCAACTTGTCTTATTTCACTTTATATAATGATCTCCTGTTGCAAATGACAGGATTTCCTTCTTTGTTATGACTGAGCCAAATGTCCTAATGCATGTGTGTCACGTTTGTATAATCCATTAGTCAGTTCTTGGACACTTTGTTTTTTTTTTTCTTGGACACTTTGTTTCCATTTCTTAGCTATTGGAAGCAGTCCCGCAGGGAACAATAAGTTATCAATGTCTTTTTTACATCATGGTTTCATTTCCTTTGAATTCGTGATTAATTGTGATATTATGGATCGAACTCAGGGGTTCTCTACCACTGAACTAATATCCTTGAACCTTTTAAATTATTTTTATGTATTTATTTTTTGTGATCTGATCACACAAATTGCTGGTATGGCCTCAAACTTGCCATCCTCCTGCCTCAGCCTCCTGAATAGATGGAATTAGAGGCATGTACTACCATACCTAGGCAATTTCCTTTGAACCTAAACTCAGTGTTGAAATTGCTGGATCCCATGGAGTTTCTATGTGTAATTTTTTCATTAACTCCTGCACACTTTTCCGTAACGGCAGTCCTTATCTGTATTCCCACCAACAGTGTGCAGGGTCCCTTCCCTTTCTTCTACATCTTTCCAGCACTAGTTAGGTTTATTTCTTTCAATATGGCCACTTTTGATGTGGTGAGGTGACATCTCACAGTAGAGTTTTGATTTGTATTTCCCTGATGATTAGTGAGCTGTTATTCTTGTACCAGTTGGCCATTTTCATATCTTCTATTGAGAAATGTCTGTTCACATCTATTGCCCATTTTTCAATCAGGTTATTTACTCTTTTGGGTTTTTCGTTTTGCTTTGTTTTCTCTTGAGTTTTGGGGTTCCTGCTATATTCTGAATATCCATCCCCTATTAGATGTAAAGTTTTCAAATCTCTTCTGACATTCTGTAGGTTGCCTCTTCATTGTTGATTATTTCCTTTGCTGTGCACAACCCTTTTAGTTTATTGCAATCCCATATGTCTTTTTATTCTTTACTTTTCTGAGATTTGGGGGTTTTCATAACAAAAAAAAATCTTTGCTCATTCCGATGTTCTAAACCATTTCCACTGGTTTTATAGGTTCTATTCTTACATTCATGTCTTTAATGGAATTTGAGTTGGTTTTTTGAACTGATGAGAGAAAGAGATCTAGTTTCTTTTGGGTTCTTTTGCATATGCCTATCCAATTCTCTCCACATCATTTATTAAAAGACTGTGTTTTCTAAAAAGTGCATTTGAAAAATCAGTTGCCTATGGATATGTGGATTTACTTCTTGCCTCTCTATTTTGCTTCTGTTGTTTATGTGCCTAACTTCATAACATTGATATGTGATTCTAATTCCTTCAATGTGGTTGTATTTTGCCATCAGGTAATTCAGTGTTTCCTGCTTTGTTATTTTTCTTAAGATGACTTTGGCTTTTCAGCAAGTTTTGATTCCATAAAAAATTTAGGATTTTTTCTATTTCTGTGAAGATATTGCTATTTTGATAGGGATTGGTTTCTATCTGTATTTTCCTCTGGATTCTACTGATACTTTAACAGCATTATTCCTTCCAATCTGTAAACACAAGATGGTTTTCCATTTTCTTGGGTTATCTTCATTTTTTGTTGATACTTTTCAATTTTCTTTAGAAAAACTTATTTCCTTTCTTGCTCACATTTATTCCTGTGATTTATTTATTTTCTAGATGTTGTAAATGGAATTGCTTTCTTGATTCCATTTCAGAGAGTTCCTTGTTGGCACATAGTGATGATTATTGAATGTTGATTTTGTATCCCGCAAGTTACCTGAGTTCATTTATTAATTTCAACAACTCTTTGGTTGAGGTTTTGGGGGTCTCTGTAGATCATGTATCTCCTGCCAACTGTGACAGTGTGACTTCCTCGTTTTCAAATGGATGCACATTAATTCCCTTGCCTGATTTCTCTAGCTAGAACTTCTAACACTCTGTTGAACAAAAGCAGTGAAAGTGGGCACTCTTGCCTGGTTCCAGACTTGAGAGAGAAAGATGCCAGCTTTTCCCCCTTCAGTTCAATGTTAGCTGTGGACTCAATGTAAATCACCTTGATGGTGCTGAGGAATGTTTCCTCTACACGTAGTTTGTTCAGCATTTTTTTAATAAACAGATGTTAAATTTTACCAAGTGCCTTTTCCACATGTGTTAGAATGATCACATAGTTTTTGCCCTTTGTTCTGATAAAATGTCATCCTGTTTATTGATGTGCATATGCTGACCCTCCTTGCATTACTGGATAGATCCCAATTGATCATGGTGAATAATGTTCCCAATTTGCTGCTGGAATCAGTTTGCTACTATTTTAAGAATTTTGATGTATGTTCATCAAGAATATTGGCCTCTTTTTCTAGTTTTTTTTTTTTCATTGTGTTCTTACCTTGTTTTGGGATGAGTGTAATGTCAGTCTCCTAGAATATAATTGAAGGAATTCATTCCTCTTACATGTTGGGAATATTTGAAAGATAGTTCTTTTTGCTAGAAATTCATAGTGAAGACATCTGGCCTGAGATTTTAATTAATATGGGACTTTTTATTACTGATTCAATAACATTCCTGCTATTGCTTATGTCCAGAATTTCAGTTCCATTGTGATTCAATCTTGGTTGGTGTCTACATCCAGGAATCTGTCCGTTTTTGGAAGTTATTAAATTTCCTTGTGTATAGTTCAATCTCAAGCTTTTATGTTTCTGACATGTCTCTTGTAAAGTTTTCCTTTTCATCACTGATTTTACTTATCTGTATCTATTTTTCCTATTTTTTAATTTATTTTTTATTTATACAGACTTCATTTTGACTCTTTGTTAAGTTCTGTATAAATTTTACAGATTAATGCTCCATCTGAAATGTGTGTGGAAAAGATTT
This sequence comes from Sciurus niger, assembly GCA_020740815.1. Classification (NCBI taxonomy): domain Eukaryota; kingdom Metazoa; phylum Chordata; class Mammalia; order Rodentia; family Sciuridae; genus Sciurus; species Sciurus niger. Next base: position 76,783 of record JAHUXG010006442.1, on the reverse strand, counting down.
TCTCCCACTCTATAGGCTCTCTCTTCACATTATTGATTGTATTATTTGCTGAGAAAAAACATTTTAGTTTGAATCCATCCCATTTATTGATTCTTCCTTGGATTTCTTGTGCTTTGGGGGTCTCATTAAGGAAGTCTGGTCCTAAGCCCACATAATGATTTGGACCTACTTTTTCTTCTGTTTGGTGCTGGGTCTCTAGTTTAATTCCTAAGTCCTTGATTCATTTGGAGTTGACTTGTGCAGAGTTAGAGATGGAGGTTTAATTTCATTTTACTGCATATGAATTTTCAGTTTTCCCAGCACCATTTGTTGAACAGATTATCTTTCTCCCATGTATGTTTTTGGCTCCTTTGTCTAGTATGAGGTGACTGTATTTATGTGGGTTTGCCTCTGTGTCTTCTATTCTGTACCATTGGTCTGCCTGTCTATTTTGGTGCCAAAACCATGCTGTTTTTGCTACTATTGTTCTGTAGTATAGTTTAAGGTCTGGTATTGTGATACCTCCTGCTTCACTCTTTCTACTCAAGATTGCTTTGGCTATTCAACGTCTCTTATTCTTTTAGATGAATTTCATGATTGTTTTCTCTATTTCTATGAGGAATGTCATTGGGATTTTAATTAGATTTGCATTGAATCTATATAGCACCTTTGATAGAATGACCATTTTGACAATATTAATTCTGCCTATCCAAGAACATGGGAGATCTGTCCACCTTCTAAGGTTTTCTTCAATTTCTTTGTTTAAATTGCAGAGGTCTTTCACCTCTTTCGTTAGATTGATTCCCAAGTTTTTTTTTTTTTTTTTTTTTTTTTGAGGCTATTGTGAATAGAGTGGTTTTCCTAATTTCTCTTTTAGAGAATTCCTCACTTCTGAATAGAAATTCATTAGATTTATATATATTTATTTTATTTCCTACTACTTTGCTGAATTCATTTATCAGTTCTAGAAGTTTTCTGGTGGAGTTTTTTGGATCCTCTAAATATAGAACCATGTCATTGACAAATAGTGACAGCTTGAGTTCTTCTTTTCCTATTCTTATCCCTTTCATTTCTTTTGTCTGTCTAATTGCTCTGGCTAGTGTTTCAAGGAGGATATTGGATAGAAGTGGTGAAAGAGGGCATCCCTGTCTTGTTCTAGTGCTTAAAGGGAATGTTTGCAATTTTTCTCTATTTAGAATGATATTGACCTTGGACTTAGAATAGATAGCCTTTACAATGTTGAAGTATGTTCCTATTATCCTCATTTTTTCTAGTGTTTTGAGCATGAAGGGGTGATGTATTTTATTAAATGCTGTTTCAGCATCTATTGAAATAATCATATGGTTCTTAACTTTAAGTCTGTAGATGTGATGAATTATGTTTATTGATTTCCGGATGTTGAACCTACCTTGCATCTCTGGGATGAACTCCACTTGATCATGGTGCACTTTCTTCTTAATATGTTTTTGTACGTGATTTGCCAGAATTTTGTTAAGGAATTTTGCATCTATGTTCAACAGGGATATTGTCCTAAAGTTTTCTTTTCTTTTTATGTCTTTGTCTGGTTTTGGAATCAGAGTGATACTAGCTTTATTGAATGAGTTTGGAAGGGTTCCCTTTTTTTCTATTTCTTAGAATACTTTGAGGAATATTGGTATTAGTTCTTCTTTAAACATCTTGTAGGATTTGACTGAGAATCCGTCTAATCCTGGTCTTTTCTTGGTTAGTAGGCTTTTGATGGCTTCTTCTATTTTGGTGCTTGAAATTGATCTGTTTAAATTGTGCATGTCTTCCTGATTTAGTTTGAGAGGATCATATGCCTCCAAAAATTTCTCAATGTCTTCAATATTTTCTATTTTATTGGAGTATAGATTTTCAAAGTAGCTTCTAATTATTTATTTCAATGGTGTCTGTCATGATCTTTCCTTTTTCATCATGAATTCTAGTAATTTGAGTTTTCTCTCTCCTCTTCATTAGTGTGTCTAAGGGTTTATCAATTTTATTTACTTTTTCAAAGAATCAACTTTTTGTTTTGTCAATTTTTTGAATTGTTTCTCTTGTTTAAATTTCATTGATTTCAACTCTGATTTTAATTATTTCCTGGAGTCTTCTACTACTTTTGGTGTTGATCTGTTCTTTCTCTAGGGCTTTGAGATGTAATGGTAGGTCATTTAGTTGTTGACTTTTTATTCCTTTAATGTATGAGGTCTATGCAATGACTTTCCTCTTAGTACTGCTTTCCGAATGTCCTAGAGATTTTGATATGTTATATCATTGTTCTCATTTACCTCTAAGAATTTTTTATTTCCTCCCTGATGTCTTCTGTTATCATTGCATCATTCAATAGCATATTTTTTAGTCTCTAGGTTTTGGAGTAGTTTCTCTTTTTTATTTTTTCATTGGTTTCTAATTTCATTCCATTATGGTCTGACAGAATACAAGTTAGTATCTAATAATTTTTGTATTTACTAATGGCTTCTTTGTGGCCTAGCATATTGTCTATTTTGGAGAAGGTTCATGAGCTGCTGAGAAGAAAGTGTATTTGCTTGCTGATGGATGAAATACGCTATATGTGTTTATTAAGTCTCTATCCTTGATTGTATTATTTAATTCTACAGTTTCTTTGTTCAGTTTTTGTTTGGAGGATCTAGCTGGTGGTGAGAGTGGTGTGTTAAAAGTCACCTAGTATTATTGTGTTGTGGTCTATTTGATTCTTGAAATTGCAAAGGGTTTGTTTGAGGTACATAGATGCTCATTGTTTTGGGCATAAATATTTAAAATCATTATGTCTTGCTGGTTTCTGGTTCCCTGATGCATATGAAATGTCCTTCTTTATCTCTTCTGACTAACTTAGGTTTGAAGTCCCTTTAACTGATATGAGGATGGAGACCCCTGTTATTTTTTTTTTCTGAGTCCTGTTTGCATGAAATATTTTATTCTATTGATTCCCTTTCCATTAATCTATATCCTTAGATGTGAAGTGAATTTTTTTATAAGGAATGCATAGTTGGGTCATGTTTTTATTGTTCACTCCTTCAAGTGCCTTTTTTTTACTAAAGAATTTAATTCATTTACATTCATGGTAATTATTGATTAGGAAAGTCATACTAAAGTCATTTGTTAATTTGTTTTCTGACTTTATTACAACTCTTTTCCTTATCTCACTGTCTTATATTCTCTTTGTGGGTAAATTATTTCCTATGGTAGTGTTTTTGATTCATTGATTATGTTTTGGGGTTGACTATTTTTGCTTTGTTCTTATCATGACACTTACAAGTGAATTTTCTTTTTTTAGAATAGAAGACACAGAGACCAACCTATCTAAAGAGTATTATCTTATAGTTGGAATAGGTGTCAAAAACATGCATTGGAGAAGAGATAATCTCTTCAACAAATTGTCCTGGGAAAACTTGAAAGCTACATGTAGTTGAATGAAATTTAACCCTTATCTATCACCCAGAGCAAAGTGGATCAAAGACCCAAGAATTAGACTAGAAATCCTGCACCAGATAGAAAAAAATGTGGGCCTAATGCTTGAATGTATAAACTCAGGAACTGACTTCCTTAACAAGACCCCTAAACACAAGAATAAAATCAAAATCAATAATCAGGTGGCATCAAGACCAAAAGCTTCATCATAGCAATGGAAACGTTTAATCTAGAACATGAAAAAGAGTCTACAGAATTGTAGAAAATTGTTGCCTGCACCTCAGACAGGACATAAATATCCCCGATATACAGAGAACACAAAAAAATTTAACTTCAAAAGAAGAAGAAAAACATCTGAACAAATAATCACATAAATAAATGGACAGGGTAACAGGATACTTCTCACAAGAAGAAATACCAGTCTACAATATGAAAAAAATGTTCAATATCTCTAGCAATTAAAGAAAAGTAAATCAAAACTACACTGAGATGTCATCTCACTCATCAGAATGATGACAATGAAGAATACAAGTAACAATAAATGTTGGTGAGGATGGAGGGAAAAGGGTGTACACACACATTGCTGGTGAGACTCTAAATTGGTGCAACCATTATGGAAAGCAGTATGGAGATTCCTCAAAAAATTAGGGATGGAACCAGCATTTGGCCCAGCTATCCCACTCCTCAGTATATATCCAAAGCACTTAAAACCAGCATGCTACAGTGATGAAGTCATATCAATGTTTATAGCAGCTCAATTCAAAGTAACTAAGCTCTGGAGTCAGCCTAGGTGATCTATGACAGATGAATGGATAAAGAAAATATAGTAGATATACACAGTGAAGTATGATTCAGCCATAAAGAAGAATGAAATCAGGGCAATTGCCAGTAAATGGAGACTATCATAGTAACTGAATTAAACTTATCTCAAAAAGCAAAAGTTGAATATATTTTTCTTATATGGGGAAGGTAAGAACGATAAGGGTAGAGGGATTTAAAAAGACTATAAGTTCATTGGAGTAGAAAAAGGGAAGGAAGGGAAGAGATAAAGGATGGGAAGAGGAAAGACAGTGAAATGAATCTGAAATAACTTTCCTATGTACATATATGAATACATCACTGTGAAAATCACCATTGTGTACATACAAAGGAGATTAATTAACAAAATAACTATGGGTAAATGGCAGAAAGATCAGTAGAGAGGAAGGGAATAATAATACTTATTATTACTGGGGACAAAACTAGAACAAGACATGCTCCATCTTTCATAATTATGTCAGATTGGATTCTACTGTCATGTATCTTGCATCCTGTGACTAGACTCACTGGTTAGTGCTTGTAGTCTATAGACTCACTGAGTTTTTTATGCACACCTTCATATCATATATAAGTAAAAACATTTGTATTTTATTTTTTTAAAAAAAGGTGATGAAAGTGAGTATTCTTGTTCTAATTCTTAGACAAACAGCTTTCAGTATTTCCCAGCAGCATAATGTTAGCTGACAGCTTATTATCAACAGCCTTTATCATACTGAAGTAGTTTCCTTCTTTACCTAGTTTGTTAAGTGCCTTTTTTAATCCTGAAAATACATCAAATGACTTTCCTTCATGAATGAAGATAATAATATGGTTCTTATCTTTGTTCTTTGTTGATGTGGCTTATCTTGTTTGCTGATTTGCATATGCCGCATGTCCTTTCGTCTGGGACGAACCCACTTGACTGTGTGAATGCTGTTTCAAATGTGCTATGGGACTCAGCTCACTAGTAATTTGTTGGGCAATTTTGCATATATGTTCATTAAGGATATTCAACTGCAGGTCCCTTTTTTATTGTTCTTCTGTCCTTCATGTGGTTTTGGATTCACAATGATGCTGACCTCATATAATGTACTTGGAATAATTCTTTCCTCCTTTGCTCTTCTTCTACTACTACTCTCTCTATCTTCTTTTTCCCTTCTTTTTTTTTAAACTACTTAAAGAGTATTGGTATTTATTTCTTCTTTAAATGTGTCCTAAAACTCCCCAATGAAGCCATTTTCTTATGTTAGGCTTTTTATTCCTTTTTCCATCTTGCTACTTGTTACTGGGGTTCAGGCTTCCTATTTCCTCATGATTCCCTATGGGTTGTTATGTGTGTCTAGGATGATGTCCATTTTGTCTAAGTCATCAAATTCCTTTAGGGATCATTGTTTATAATGATCTCTAACAACCTTTAGTATTTCAGAGGTGTCCATTGTCTTTTCTTACATTTCTGATTTTATTTAATTGGATTTTCTCTTTTTTTTTAGTTATTCTAGCAAGTAATTTGTCTATTTTTTTTAATGTTCTCCAAACCAGCTCTTTATTTCCTTGATCTATTTTTAAGTTTCCATTTCTTGTATTTCTCCTCTGATCTTTATTATTTCATTCATTCTACTACATTCTAGGGGAGAGGTACCAATAATTGAACTCAGGGGCTTGTAACCGCTGAACTTCACCCCCAGCCCTATTTTGTATTTTCTATTTAGAGACAGGGTCTCACTGAGTTGCTTGGCGCCTCACCATTGGTGAGGCTGGCTTACCTCAGTCTCCTGAGCCACTGGGATTACAGGTGTTCGAACCATGTCAGGCCTCTTCTACTGCATTTCAGTTGGTTTATTCTAATTTTTTTTTTTTTTTAGTTTGTTAAACTGCAGTGAGTGATAAATTGCCTATTCGAGGTTATTTTGCATCTCGGATGTAGGCACTGAAGGCTATGAACGTCCTCAGCACTGCTTTTGATCTATCTATTTGGTTGGGAAGGTCTCCATTTGCATTTGTTTCAATAAACTTATAAGGATCCCACTTGATTTCCTTCTCGATCCACTGCTTGTTCAAAAGTAGGTTGCTTAATTTCCATGTATTTGAATGATTTCAAATGATTCACTTGTTATTTCTTTCTAATTTCATATATTGTGGTCAGAATACGTACATTCAGAGAAATGAGAAATTACACATCATTTATGTATGACTTATCAAAATGTATAAATGCATTCTTCTGTCATGTATAACTAACTAGAACAAGTTAGAAATTAATTAGAATTTTTATTGAAATGATTCGTGGCCTTATAATCTATCCTGAAGAACCCGGCATGTGCTGACGAGAAGAACGCTAATTCTGCATCGTCGAGTGCGATTCTTGGGTGGAATGTCCTGTAGACATCTCTGTGGCCCATTTGCTTAGGTGCATTTAATTCTGTGTGGGAGATCTTGTCACTGCTGAAGGTAGAGTATTGAAATCTCCGAATATTATTGTTCTGAGTCTGTCTGCCTATAAATCTGTAAATTTTTTCTTTATTCTAAAGCAAGAAAACTGATGAATGTAACTAGAGAAGTAGATGAAAACAAAATATAATTGAATTCTACTTTTAACATAAGTTTTCCTTACATGGTTTTAACAATGCATACAACGTTGATTATAAGCTTATTAATGGTCACAAAATATTATAAAAGGACTTTTGTGATACAAACACTAGGAATCTCAGATGTAGCTCTGTAAGAGCACAGACTATACACTAGTGAAACCTCCTTCCAATACTTATGCTCCCTCAGGGCCTGAGGACTCTTCTCAGCTGGAAATGTGGACTATTCTACTTCATAATCATCCTTATCATATATACGGATATTTAATACATGGAGTATATATTAATGAATTCTTAGTTCTGATTCCCTGAAGAACTTTGCCTAAACCTAATTTCAATACTGAAATTGGTTCTACAGGAGCAGAATCTTAAGGATGAGTTTTCTGATTTGCTTCTGGGGATTCTGGAATTGGATCTCCTAATGGTTAGATTGAAATAGCACTGATGACTATATTTTCAGTACTAAATAGAGCACAGCAGGCTGTGACATAGTCTAGCAATAAAGCAACACAAAATACGGGATACTCATAATAAAATACTCCAAAACAAGGATCTGAGTAACCATGAGCTACGGTTCAAGGCATATGTCCACTCAAAGTTCATGTGGAGAACAAAGTTCCAGTGTAATCACATTGGGAGGCAAGACCTTGAGAAAGTGATTGAGTCTCAGTCACTAAATGATTAAGATCTGAAGCTCTGTTCCTGTGATAGGAATAAATGTCCTTAAGGAACAGCTTGAGGGTCTTGGCTGAAACCTTTCTGCTTCTCTGCCTATGACCATATGAGGACACTGTATTCTATCATCCTGTCACGTGAATTTGCAGCATTGTTCCTTCTTCCCTGTCCACCATCGGACATTGTAGCAGGATGGTGTCTCATAAACTACAGGACCTCAAATCAAAATGCAGTCTGTAAAAATAACATTAAAGGGGCTGGAGTTGTGGCTCAGTGGTAGAGCACTTGCCTGGCATAGGTGATATCCTGGGTTTGATTCTCAGCACCACATATAGATAAGTAAAATAAAGGTCCATCGACAACTAAAAAATATTTTAAAATGTTTTTTAAAAAAATTAAATTTACTTTAAAAAGAAAAGAATAGGACCTCAGCAAACTCCAGATCCCCTGCTCTTTTTCTAAGATTTCTCACACTTGAGATTGGTAGGGTAATGACTCCCTGTTCTTTATAAATCACCACATCTAAGGTATGTTACTGCAGTGGCACAAACAATCTGAGACACCATGAATGTTTCTGTCAAACTAGTAAGTACAAAGAAGTTGCTGGTTAAACCTATGGTTGCTGAAGAGAGTGGAAGAAAAATGGACCAGCTCAGGGATCTGAATGATCATTTTAACCCTGAGGACATTACTTGAAAGATCATTTTAACCCTGAGGACATTACTTGAAAGCTTCCATGTTTGTCCTGGAAATGACCCTTATCTCTTATAGAGTCAGTGCAGAGACTGCTGAGATGAAGTCGATCCTGGGGGTGCCTGACTTAAAATGCAAATTAGACTCCTAACCTAACACTGTGTCTACTTTAATCGTGAGGTGTCCTTTCAGTTTCTTTTGTCCTTTCACTAATTGCGTTATTTGGGGGCTTTTTGATGTTAAGTTTTTTGAGTTCTTTGTATAACCTGGAGATGAACATTCTATCTGAGGTGCAGGTGGTAAAGATTTTCTCCCATTCAGGAGACTCTTTTCACAGTATTCATTGTTTTCTTTGCTGTGAAGAAACCTTTATTTTAATTCCATTCCATTTTTTGATTCTTGATTTTACTTCTTGTACTTTAGGAGTCTTGCTGAGGAAGTCAGTTCCTAAGCTGATACAATGGAGTGTTGGACCTATATTTTCTAAGTCTTTATGCACTTTGATATGTTCAACATCTCCATCAATTAGAGAAATGAAAATTAAAGTACACTGATATTTCATCTCATTCCAGTCGGAATGGAAGCAATCAAGAACATAAGTAACAGTAAATGTTGGTGAGGATGTGGGGAGAAAGGTTCACTCATACATTGCTGGTGGGACTGCAAATTGGTACAAACACTATGTAAAGCAGTATGGCAATTCCTCAGAGAACTTGGAATGCAATCAGTATTTGACCCAATTATCCCACTTCTTGGTATATATGCAAAAGACTTAAGAACAACATTTTACAGTGACATAGTCACATCGGTGTTTGTAGTAGCTCAATCCTCAATAGGTAAGCTATGGAACCAACCTCAGTGCCTTACAACAGTTGAATGGATAAAGAAAATGTAGGATATATATACACAATGGCATATTACTCACCCAGAAAAAAATGACTTTATGACACTTTCTAGAAAATGGATGGATCCTGAGACGATTGTGCTATGTGAAATGAGCCAGTGGAAAACAACCCAAAGGTTGTCAATGTTGTCTCTGATATGTTACTACTATCATAAAGCAAGGGGAGGGAGGAAAAGAACAGAAGTTCAATGTATCAGACCAACAGGAATGAAGGGAAGGGAGCGGGCACAGGAACAGGAAAGACAATCGAATGGTTCTTTTTTGTAATTTTATTTTTTATTTGTTCTAACTAGTTGTACATGACAGTAGAATGCATTCATACGTTTTGATAGATCATACATAAATAGTGTAATATTCATTTTCCTGATTATACATATTGCAGCATCACATTGCTCATGCAGTCATATATGTACATGAGGTAATAATGTCTGTTTCACTCTACTTTAATTCCTTCCGCCATACTCCTTCCTCTCCCTTCACTCCCCTTTACCTAATCTAAAGTAACTCTATTCTTCCCTATCCTCCACCCTTATCATGAATTAGCTTCCACATATCAGAGCAAACACTTGAGTTTCCCAGGCAAAGTTTACTGCATCTCATTCTGGCTGTTGCTCTGCAAGACAAAGAGATGAGCAGCAGGATCCACAGCCACTGCTCTTGGCTTCTAGATCTCCAACTAGACTCAAGTCTCAGAAGGGCCCTAGGCACCATGTGACATAGGGGGAGATGTGTTCATCTCCAAATGAGAGATTGGTGTTTTATAATTGATGTGGATGGAAACCCTGGGCACATGCATGGGAAAAAGATATTAAGGCCATAGACTTTGTGGAAGGAAGAAAAAGCTGATTCAGGACAAAGTAATATTATGAACTCCCCTAATCAGAGATTCTGCATTAAGGGTTTTATTTCAGGGAATTAGTAACGGCTCAAGAATTTGTTTCTTCAGTTCGTTTAAAGGTAGAACAAATGATGACTCTAACCTGAGAATTAGAAGCATGACCCCCTGTGGCTAGATGAAGAGACTGGAAGCCCTAGGACAGGCGGAGGGTTAGAGAGGACGTGTTATTTTAAACCTGCTCACCCACCAAGGGATGGTGAGAAGCACACCTTCTGCCACAGTGAGGGGAAGGTTGTGAGGGGAACCCAAATACCTGTGAGGAGCTCTGTGACCACTTTTTCCTGTAGATCACATCTAAAAGGAAAAAATGAGGTCACTTAATTTGGAAATTTTGAAAAAATGAGATTGATGGGATCTCCACATGGCAGTGTAAATGCCACCACCCAAGGGCCAGAGACACTAATATGAGCTCCCTGAGGATCTAATTAAAAATATGAAGATCCAGCTTTATGTTAGCATGCTAATGTACCTATGTTTACTAGTGATATATATAGTCACGTTTACGGTCTACCTGGAAATTTAGAATCATTTTAGTTAATTGCATATTTTGGTATATGTTGTGATTGCTCAATTGTAAGCAGATATGCATCTTTTAAATAATTTTATTCTTAGTGTCTTTAAGAATTATGAAATAGCATTTGCTTGATTAGTCTTACTCAAAAGGGCTTATTTGCTTACAAATATTTATTTCATTAATGTTACTTGCCACTTACTCAGTTATCAATTCCTAGTAAATATACTGAGATACTGAAATGATCTACCTCATGCTGGTATTTTAAGAACATCATTTTGGAATTAGAAATAACTTTCCTATGTACAAATATGAATACACAACCAGTGACACTCCACATCACATACAACCTCAAAAATGGGATTATAATTAGAACAAGGTTTACTCCATGTATGATAAACGTCAAAATATACTCTACTGTTTATATATATATATATATATATATATATATAAAGTAAAGAAAAATAACATAAAATAATTTGCATAAAAATTCAAAAATAGATTTAAAAAAGACAACCTTTTCGGGTCAAAGTCAAAAGTGTGAAAACTGAGGGAAAAGATTTCAGCAAATCAGAAAATAAGTGCTGCCTTGAGATGCACTGAATTTTGATCTGTGTGATTTTTATTATGCACACTTCATAAACAATGTGCAAAATGTTCAGAATACTGGTACAATTAAATGCAAATTTAAATTATTCATTCTTTCAACATATATTTATTAGAATTGACTGTGACATCAGCATCTATTAATTTATCAATAATCACATTGGGACAAACCTGATAGAGTCAGTGCTCTCATGGAATTTATATAGTTGGAGAAGTTAAACAAGAAACAAACAAACACAGTAGGTGAGGGTTGATAAGAACTGTGAAGAATGACGAGGGAGGAGGGATCATCTTTTGTGGTGAATCAAGTGTGTCTATTTTGAACAGGTGGTCATGAGAGGACTCCATGACAGGGTGGCATTGAAGCACAGACCTGGATTGAGTGAGGACATTCCCACGGAGAACAGCAGGCTCAAAAGTCCTCAGTCATGAGCAAGGATCTCATTGTGAAGAGAGAGCAAGGATATCGGTGAGAAAGAGGAGGTATAAAGTACTCAGGAATGAGAAAAGAGAAGGCAAATCAAGTACAGTGAACATGTAGTCAGAATTAACAATTTCAAAGCATTTGCAGAAACAAAGGTGTGCAACATTATTTGTTTTTCCATTTAATTTTTTAATGGTCTGAAATTTTATGGCAATATATGAAGGTACTAAAACTTCTTATTTTTTCCTGAGCTTTCTTATTTCCAGCTCTGGAGATATGGAGGTTGGATGTCCTCCATGTGCTATCTGCAAGGTGGAGGACAAGAAAGGAGGTGGTGGGATCCTCTGAGTTTAAAGGTCTAAGCCTGGAAGGTGAGCTGTGACTTGGGCAAGTCTTAAACACCAGAGTGCCAAAGTGCAGGGTCAGATCAGAGCTCTAGTGTGCAAGGTGAGAGAAGATGGATGTCCCAGAAAAGGGGGAGAGAGAGAGAGAGAGACAGAAGAGAGAGACAGAGAGAGAGAGAGAAAGAGGGAGAGAGAGAGAGAGAGAGAATTGTCCCTTTCTTTATTTTTTGTTCTGCAGACAAGCCCTCAGTGCATTGGCAGATGGCTCCTCACCTTGATCACTAAGTCTACTGCTTTAAATACTAGACTCCAGGGAAAGCCCTCAAGGACAGATGTGGGAAAATGTGTTACTGGGTCTCTAGAAATCCCTTAATCTATTGAAATTAACACGAAAATTATCCAAAACAAGTAGCCCCATTACATTTAATTCTGGCAAATTTACCACATCTGTGTGTGTGTGACAGTAAGTGACACTAGTGAGCATTACTTAAGTTCTGTCCTAGTCCTATTGTTTTAAATACATTTGCATTGACTGGTGGTAGGTAAAAAAAAACACATAAAATGAGTAAGTACATGAATGTTCTTAGAGTTTTGATAAGTAGACGTGAAGGTAGCTTAGCCCTAATTCAGGCATTAATTTCTGGACTTAATGTTTTCCTTTCCCACAAAACAGACTTTGAAGAGATAAAGGCACCACATGAAGAACTTACTCTCACTGTAGCCTCAGATGAACTCAGTACACAGAGAGGACCTGATAGGATTAATCAAGGAATCTTACACCAAACCACAGGTTAAAATCAAAATCCTAAAGATTATTCTGTTCACAACAAAATAACACATTTTCTTTTTACTTTTTAGAATGTAATCTTTTTAAACATCTTATATTTGTTCTTTTGAGATATATATGACAGTAGAATGTATTTTGGCATATTGTGCATATAAGGAGTATAATTTATTCTAATTAGGATCCTATTCTTGTGGTTCTACATGACACAGTGACCCTCCTCATGTATTCAAATCCAAGGCTAGGAAAGTTATGTTTGATTTAGTCCTTTCTATTCCCTATGCTTTCCTTCCTTCCCCCTTGTCTAATCCAATGGACTTCTATTCTTCCCCTCCCCACACTCCCTTGTTGTGAGTTACTATCCACATATCAGAGAGAACATTCAGCCTTCTGTTTTGGGGACTGGTTTATTTCACTTAGGATGATATTCTCCAGCTCCATCCATTTACTTCCAAAAGACATAATTTCATTCTTCCTATGGCTGAGTAATATTCCTCTGTGTATATGCACCACATTTTCTTTATCCATTCATCTGTTGAAGGGCACCTAGGTTGGTTCCTTACCTTAAATATTGTGAATTGAGCAGGTATAAACATTGATGTGGCCTCATCACTGTAGTATGCTGATTTTAAGTCCTGTGGGTATAGACCAAGGAGTGGGATAACTAGATTAAATGGTGGTTCCATTCCAAGTTTTCTGAGGAATCTCCATGTTGCTTTCAAAAGCGGTTGCACCAATTTGCAGGCCCCCACCAATGTTTAACCTTTCTCCCCACATCATCACCAACATTTATTATTGCTTGTATTCTTGACAATCATCATTTTGATTGGAGAGAGATGGAATCTCTGTGTAGTTTTAATTTACATGTCTCTAATTGTTAGAGATATTGAACATTTCTTTGTATAATTTTTGACCATTTGTAATTATGTGAAATTCCTGTTTAGTTCCTTTGTCCATTTAATACATTTATTGATTGGGTTAGTTTTTTTGTTGTTGTTATTGTTGTTTTTGAATTCTTTGTATAACCTGGAAATTAACATGCTATCTGAGGTGCAGGTGGCAAAGATTTTCTTTTATTCTGTGGGCTCTCTGTTCACATTCTTGATTGTTTCCTTTTCAGTTAAGCAGTTTTTTAGTTTATACACTCTCATTTATTGATTATTTATTTTACTTCTTGCACTGTAGGAGTCTTACTGAGGAAGTCAGTTCCTAAGCCAACATGATGGAGAGTTGATCCTACACTTTCTTGTAGTAGGTACACAGTCTCAGGTCTAATGCCTAGGTCCTCGATCTACTTTGCATTAAGTTTTATGCAGGGTGAGAGACAGAGGTTTAATATCATTTTCCTACATTAGGATTTCCAGTTTTCCGAGAAACATTTGTTGAAGAGTCTATCTTTCTTCCAATGTATGTTTATGGCACCTTTGTCTAGTTGAGATAACTGCATTTATGTGGGTGTGTCTTTGTGTCTTCTATTCTGTTCCTTTGGTCTTAAAATCTGTTTTGGTGCCAATACCATGCTGTTTTTGGTACTATAGCTTGGTAGTATTATTTAAAGTCTGGTTTTGTAATGCCTCCTGCATCACTTTTCTCACTAAGGATTGCTTTGGCTATTCTGGGTCTCTTATATTTTCAAATGAATTTCATGTTTGGTTTTTCAATGAAGAAAATCATTGGGATTTTAATAGAAATTGCATTAAATCTGTATAGAACTTTTAATGATATGGTCATTTTGACAATATTAATTCTGCCTATATAAGAACATGGGAGAGCTTTCCATTTTATGAAGTCTTCCTTAATTTCTTTCTTTAGCATTCTGTAGTTTTCATTGTAGAGATCTTTCACTTTTTTGTTAAATCTATTCCCAAAGGTTTTTTTTTGTTTTTCTTTTTTGAGGCTGTTGTGAAGGGGAGTTTCCCTGATTTCTCTCTCAGCTGATATACCACTGGTATATAGGAATGCAATTAAATTATTGGTGTTGATTTTACACCCTGCTACTTTGCTGAATTTGATTATGAGTTCTAGGAACTTTATGATAAGAGTTTTTTTGGTCTTCTGAATATTGAATCATGTCCTTAGTAAATAGGGACAGTTTGAGCTCCTCTTTTCCTATTCATATCCCTTTAATTTCTTTCTTTTCTAATTGTTCTGACTAGGGTTTCAAGGACTTTATTGAATAGGAGTGGTGAAAAAGGGTATCCCTGTCTTGTTCCAGTTTTTAGAGAGAATGTTTTCTATTTCTATCCATTTAGAATGATGTTGGACTTGGCTTTAGCATACAGAGCTTTGGCAATGTTGAGATACATTCCTACTATCTCTGGTAGGGATAGTGCATTGTGCATGAATAGATGATAAATGTTTTCAAATGCTTTTTCTGCATCTATTGAGGTAATCATGTGATTCTTGTCTTTAAGTCTATTGAAGTAGTTAATTATGTGTACTGATTTACATATGTTGAACCAACCTAGCATCCCTATGATGAACCCTACTTGATCATGGTGCACAATCTTTTAAATAGGTTTTTGTATGTGTTTTTCCAGCATTTAATTGAGAAATTTTGCATCTATGTTCATCAGGGATCTGGGTCTCAAGTTTTCTCCCCTTGATGTGTCTTTTTCTGGTTTTGGTACCAGGGTGATACTAGCCTCATAGAATGAATTTGGAAGGGTTCCCTCCTTTTCTATATCATGGAATATTTTGAGGCATATTGGTGTCAGTTTTTCTTTGAAGGTCTATAGAATTTGGTTGAGAAGCCATCTGATCCTGGACTTTTCTTTGTTGGTAGGCTTTTGATGGAGTCATCTGTTTCATTGCTTGAAATTGCTCTGTTTAAATTTTCAATATCCTCTTGATTCAATATGGGTATGTTACAAGTCTCTAGAAATTTGTCAATGTCTTCACAATTCTTTTTCATTGGAGTAAAGATTTTCAAAGCAGCATCTGATCATTATCTGTATTTCAGTGGTGTCTGTGGTGATCTTTCCTTTTTCACCTTGAATTTTAAACTTTGGATTTTCTCTCTTTTGTTTGCTTTTTCAAAACCAACTTTTGTCAATTTTTTAAAATTTTTTTGTTTCAATTTCATTAATTTTGTCTCTGATTATATTTATTGCCTGTCTTCTACTGGTTTTGGTGTTGTTCTTTTTTTTTTTTTTTAGGGCTTTCAGATGTAATTTTAGGTTACTTATTTGATGATATTCTATATATTTTCTGAATGAACTCAATGCCATGATCCTCCCTCATAGAACCACCTTCTCAGTGTCTCGGAGATTTGCATAAGTTGTATTGTACTCATTTCCTCTAAGTATCTTTGTTTATTTCATCCCTGATTTCTTCTGCTATCCACTCATCATTTAATAGTGTATTATTTGGTCTCCAAGTATTAGAATAACTTCTATTTTTTTATTTTATCCTTCATTTCTAATTTCATTCCATTGTGATCTGATAAAATGCAACACATTATCTCAATTTTTTGTGTTTGCTTAGACTTGCTCTGTAGCATAACATATGGTCTATTTTCAAGAATGTTCCATGTGCTGGTGAGAAGAAAGTGTATTCATTCATTGATGGATGAAATATTCTATATACGTCTGGTAAGTCTAAATTATTAATTGTATTTTTTATTTTTATACCTTTTTTTTCCTTTAGCATTTTCATTTTAATAAAATTTTGAGATATAATTTTTTCATGACTTAAACTCAAACTTTAAGACTTACATTGGATATAGACATGAAATCTTCTTATAATTATTGACAGCATTTTAAGTCAATTGAGATAATTTTTGATATTTAACTGTTCTTTGAAAACTCCTTTAAATCAACTCAGTTGGAGTCCCTTTGTAAAACAGGCATTAATGTTGTAACACAAACCACTTCCCTGATTTTTTTTGTAAACATCTATACCAGCATATTGGTGTTTCTGTAAATATCATTATCTAAGTCTCTGACTTTCAAAAACATTGATTTAGGATCTGATTCCATTTTCTTACACAGTTTTTCCAATTAAAGCAAGTTTCATTTGTTATTCCCTAAAAGAGTTGTTGAAATGATCTGAAAACTCTGACTGTTTTAGCTTTGTTTCCAATATCCAGAAAATATTGCCTGTGGCTTTATCTAAATATCTCCTTTAGGATTCGTTTTATTTTGTTTGTTGATTCATTGTACACAAATGGGGTACAACTTTTCATTTCTCTGGTTTTACATGAAGTAGAGTCACACCATTTGTGTAATCATACATGTACCTAGGGTAATGATATTTGTCTCATTCCATTATCTTTCCTTCCCCCACCCTGCCCCACCCCTCATATCCCTCTACACAATCCATCATTCCTCCCTTCTTCCCTTATCCCCTCTGCCCCACCTGGTTATGTATCATCATCCAATTATCAGAGAAAACATTCAATCTTTGGTTTTTTTAGGGATTGACTTATCTCACTTAGCATGATATTCTCCAGCTCCATTCATTTACCTGCAAATCCCATAATTTCATTCTTCTTTAAGACTGAGTAATATTCCATTATGCATATGTACCACAGTTTCTTTATCCACTCATCTGTTGAAGGACATCTAGGTTGGTTCCACAATCTAGCAATTGTGAATTGCTAGATTAAACATTGATGTGACTGTGTCATTGTAGTATGCTGATTTTAAGTCCTTTGGGTGGACAGAAGTGGGATAGCTGGGTCAAATGGTGGTTTCATTCCAAGTTTTCTAAGGATTCTCCATACTGCTTTCCAGAGTTACTGCACCAATTTGCAATCCCACCAGCAATGTATCAGTGTTTCTTTTTCCCCAAATCCTTGCCAATACCTATTGTTGTTTATATTCTTGATAATAGCCATTCTAATTGGGGTGAGATGAAATCTTAGGGTGGTTTTGATTTGCATGTCTCTTATTACTACAGATGCTGAATATTTCTTTCATATATCTGTTGATTGCTTGTAAATCTTCCTGTGAAATGTCTGCTCAGTTCCTTAGCCCATTTGTTGATTGGTTTATTTGTATTCTTGGTGAAAAGTTTTTTCAAGTTCATTATAAATGCTGGAGATTAGTGCTCTATCTGAAGTGTGTGTGGTAAAGATTTTCTCCCACTGTGTAGTTTCTGTTTTGAAGATCTATTGAGTTGTGAGAGAGGCAAGTTGAAGTCACCCAGTATTATTGTGTTGTGATCTATTTGATTCTTGAGATTGTAAAGGGTTCATTCTACATTAAGATATACGTAGAGGCTCCATTATGGGGGCAAAAATATTTAAGATTGTTATGTCTGTTGATATATAATTCCCTTAAGTAGTATGGAATTGTCCCTTCTGATTGATTTTGATTTGATGTTCACTTTAGCAGATATGAGGACAGAAACCCCTGCTTGTCTATGAGATCCATGTGAATGGTAATTTTTTTCCCCACCCTTTTGCCTTCAGTCTGTGAATGTCTTTGCCTATAAGGTGGATCCTTTGGAGACAACATATTGTTGGGTCATGTTTTTTAGTCCAATCTATGTCTTTTGACTGGTGAATTTAGTCCATTTGCATTCAATGTTCTTATTGAGAATTTATTCTTATTCCTTGTCATTTTGAATCATTTTTGGTTTTTAATTTGAATTCACTTTTTTAAAAATTGATTTTCTTCTAGTGTGGTTTCTCCCTTTGCTGGTTTTCATTTTTATTTTTATTTCTTCACCCGAAATATTTTGTTAAGAATGTTTTATATTGTGGGTTTTTTAGTTGGGAATTCTTTTAACTTTTGTTTATCATGAAATATTTTTATGAATAACTATCTTCAAGTGAAATGGTAGAAATGAGGATTTCTGTGTATTTTTCCTGAATCTTAGCTTTGCAGAGTATAGTATTCTTGGTTGGCACCCATTTCCTTTCAGAGATCAGTACATATTATTCCAAGACCCCTAGCCATGTACAGGAACCCAAGCTGGAAACACTTTAATACATCCATGAGAGAGTGGCAAGAACTCAGAGTGGGAGCTTAGCTCCTTGAGTTCTAGGATGAAACCAATTCATGAATCAGGCAGAAGCCTGTGAGATCTAAAGTGAGCCTAGAAAATAAGGAGTCTCTCTGGCACAGAGAATTTTTGGAATAGAGACCATTTTGCCAGGGGATAATACGATCAGAGAGGCCAGAGAAAGCCCACCCCTCCCCTGCTCCCTTGAACCCAGTAGCAAGCAGGACTAATGAAGAAACTGAATGAGGCAGAGTGATTGAGCTCGGTGCTCGGAAATAGTCCCAGAGAAGCCAAAAAAATAGAGTATCCCCAAACAGTAGAACCAGTGAAGGAACGACTCCCCCTTTCCATGGTTGGTACCCAGTGGAGAGTTGTGAGATTCAATCCTAGAACTGTGTTGATTAACACCCCAAAACACTCCACATAATAAAACACTTGGGGCAATATCAGACCAAATGTCCATCTCTGGGAGCCTCACTTACAATTACCCATCATACCCAGGCCAAGGACAGTATCCAGGAGGTCAAGCTGCCAGCACCTTCTACATCTCCTCAGGCAGTCCTGCTGAGAAGGGAAGCAAGAAATGGAAGGGCAGTTTGGCACAGACAGGAGGAAGAAAGCTCTCACTGACTATTTGGCTATTTGTTTTTTTGTTTTTGTTATGTTTTATTTTGTTTCTGAATGGGTAGTGATTGACATATGATGTAAATTTCTACATTTAAACACATACAGATTTGTTTCTGATTTTTTTCTTCTTTTACCATTTCTTGAAGATAGCTATTTTTTTTCATCCTGCTTTTCTTTCTTTCTTTCTTTTCTTTTCTTTTTTTTTTTTTTTTTGGAAGTTTAGGTTTTTGATTAGGATATTTTGGATTGATTTTCTATTGACTTTTCATAACTGCTTTCCTTTGTTTCTATCTCTCTCTTTTTTTCTTGCCAACAGCCAAACTCTATTTCTCTCTCTGTCTCTCTCTCTGTCTCTCTCTCTCATTCTCTCTCTCTCTCCCTGTTTTTAATTCTTTTACTTCTATTTTTTTGTCCTACTCTCTTATAAAAACCTCCTATGTCACCTCAGTGTATGTCCCACTCACCTCTTGAATCTGCAAACCATTTTCCATGACCCCATCTCTTCTTCTTTTCCTCTTAAAGAAGTCCATCTTTAACTGCATACTTATGCATATTTATATATATTTATTTTTTCCTCATTTCTACCATTTCACTTGAAGAGAGTTATTTTTCATGAATCAATATTTTGAGAACTAAAATTTTTGATTAGTATATATTGATTTTGGTCTTATAAACTTTTATTTCTATTCTGTGTATTTTTCCTTTTTCAATTGTTTAATTTTTGTTTTATTTTTATTTTTTATATTATTTTATCTCCCTTATTGGTTTCCCTGAAATCTCTGCTTCGCTTTTCCTCCACCAACAGCCAATCTCTATTGCTCTCTTTCAATATTCCTTAATTGCTTACTTCCATTTTTTTCTCCTCCTCCCTCACAATCAGCACAGTTTACACCACTTCCTGTTCATCACATGAAATTATAAGCCCTGATTTAAACTTACTGTTTTCACTGTGGGCAATAACTGACCATATCATTTCTCATTATTTTAACAATGAACATTGTAGATTTCATCAAAGAGCTATTCAGTTTAACACCATGAATTGTTTGTATCAGTTGTTATTATTTTTCTCCCTCTAAACTGTCAGTTATGGGAAACGTTCGGGGACACTATAATTCCACAAGATAGAAACTCTACTTCTTCAAATCCAACTCTTAGATGGGTATACATACAAACAAAATTAAAAAACAAGGGAACAAATTGCCTCAAACAAAAAAATATGCCAAACTGAATCTATTGACAACATAGTTGAAGAAGTGTCAAAGAAAGAGTTTAGAATGTTCATAGTTAAATTCATATGTGAGGCAAAGAACAATGTAAGGGAGAAAATACAGGAAGTAAAAAATTACTTCAATAAAGAGATATAGATTCTTGGGGGAAAAAAGCAGAAATGCTCAAAATGAAGGAATCAATAAACCAAATAAAAATTCATTGAAAACTATCAAAAGCAGACTAGACCATTTGAAAGATAGAGTCTCAGGCAATGAGAACAAAATATAAAATCTTGAAAATAAAGTTGACCATGGAGAAAAGATGTCAAGAGACCATGAGCAGCTTATCCCATATTTCTCATCTTCTAAGTCTTGGAATTAGACGGTGTTGGCTGTTCTTGGATGGCCTTGCCTGGGACGAGTGAAGCAACTCAGCTCTGCTTTGTGTGCCAACTCTTGTAGTGGGCAAGTTTGGGTACGTTCTCTTGAAAGTTCCCTAAGTTCAAGAGTCAGCAGAAAATTCTTATTTCCTAACTTTCTCAACTTCTGAGAAATA
Source organism: Sciurus niger (assembly GCA_020740815.1). Lineage (NCBI taxonomy): Eukaryota > Metazoa > Chordata > Mammalia > Rodentia > Sciuridae > Sciurus > Sciurus niger. Next base: position 55,813 of record JAHUXG010006442.1, on the reverse strand, counting down.
TGGGATAACATGAAAAGACAAAACTTAAGATCTATCAGCATAGATGCAGTTTCAGAGACAAAAACCAAAGGAATGCACAATATTTTCAAAGAAATAATATCTGAAAATTCTCCAAACCTTAAGAATAAAATGAAAAAACAAATACAGGAAGTATACAGGACTCAAAATATACAAAATTACAGCAGACCCACACCAAGGCATATTATTATGAAAAGGAATAACATACAGAATAAGGATAGAATTCTAAAGACTACCAGAGAAAAATGTGAAGTCACATTTAGAGGAAAATCAATTGGATCTCACTTGATTCTTTCAACCAAGACCCTCAAGAATGCAGTCTTGACCTCCTTGTTCCTCAGGCTGTAGATCACAGGATTCAGCATAGGGATGACCATAGAGTAGAACACAGAGGCAATTTTGTCTGTGTCCTCAGAATGACTGGAGCTGGGCTGTATATACACAAAGATTAGAGTCCCATAGAAAATAGAGACTGCACTGAAGTGGGAGGCACAGGTGGATATAGCTTTCCTATGTCCTCCAGTTGAGTGCATTTTTAGGATTGTAATAAAAATAAATATATAGGATATTAAGATTATGAGGAGAGAAAAAAGATACATAAACTAACAATATAAAAAAGAACAAGCTCACTAATATGTGTATCAGAGCAAGAGAGAACCATGACTGCTAGAACATCACAGAAAAAATGATGGACCAGGTTGGACTTACAGAAGATGAGATTGAATGTGTCCCAAGTGATGATGGAGGCACTCAGAAAACCACAAACATAGCAACCTATGATCAGAAATGAACACACACTTGTTGTCATGGTGGTGGTATAGTGCAGGGGCTGACACACTGCTGCATAGCGATCATAGGCCATTGAGGCCAGGAGGTAGTTTCCCACAATGGTAAAGGCTCCAAAACAGAACATCTGAGCAGCACAAGCATTGTAGGAGATGACCTTGTCTCCAATAAGGAACCCAGCCATGAATGTGGGAGTGACAGCTGAAGAGTAACACAAGTCCACCAGAGACAGGTTACCAAGGAAGAAATACATGGGAGTGTGGAGACGGGAGTCCAAGATGATCAACAGGATCATTCCCATGTTCCCAACCAGATTGATGGTGTAGATGAGGAGGAATGTCAGAAAGAGGGGAAGCTGTAGACCTGGGTCACTGGTTAGTCCCATCAGGATGAACTGTGTCACTGCTGTCTGGTTCTCCATCAGTTTTCTAAGAATCATTAGAGGTTTTACAACTAAAAGAAGAAAGGACAGAATGATAAAGTAATGAGTTGGAAATTGAAAATGTATACACAAGATTTATTCTTTCATTGGCAGTCTCATCTCTGGGCCTATGCTAATCAACCCATGCTGAGGGTTCCAATGTCTGAGGAGCTCAAGTGAGTTATAAGCAGCATTTGGGGCTTCATAGCTATCCATGGGAGTGATTAGATGGAAAATTCTTCTTGTTTACAGCAATATTTGCCTCTCATTAGAGACAGAACAAATAATCAAATCAATAACATTGAAACAGTCCTTGTTTCAACCACAGAAGGACCCTACATTAACTGATAAGCTCTACATTGTATATTAACCTTTCACCACACTCTCATGCTTCTTATCAGCAGTACATCTACATATGTTGATAGTGATGTTCCTAAAGACTAACATTTGATTAGACAGAGATGAGATTAGCTCTTAAATCAGCACAGTATATCTCTCACACAGTGGCTGTGGGTGGGTACATGTGGCTTGGATGGTGGGAACATGTGCCACCTGCAGAGGTGATTGTGAGTGAAGGCATGTCAGAAACAGAAGACATGGAGCTTAGACTCCTAGAAGAGATTCTCATCAGTCCTACCATTTCCCACCTATGAGTCATTGATTCTATAGCAACTCCTCTGAACATCAAATTTCCATCTGCAAATAGAAGACATTAATGAATCTACTTTGAGCTGAGAACTAAATGAGACACTAAGGAAAAGAAATTTTGGGGTGCCAAGAACATCCTGATGGGTGCTAGCCATCATGTAACTAGAATGGAATAATGGTCCCTGCTATTTTGATGATGGATCACGTGTGAGGTGGATACTCATACTCATGCCTTCAGTTGTGGGTGACCTTGATGTCTTAAGCTTCTTTCGCCATTTTTTTCTTTTCTTAACATGATGGCTGTTTAGGTTTTGTGTGCTCTCAATTGATTCTCTCATTACTCTAATCATGTGATAATTGCTACTGCAATTCCATGTACCAGTCCTGTTGAAAATTTCTTTCTTGAAATCCAGACTTTAATTCAGACACAGCCTAACACATCTCTCCTATGTATTTAACAAAGTCAATTTGGAAGCTTTCCCATGAAGACATCATGGTCGCCAGTTTTAATGCACTTGATCACTTTTGGTGTATACTGTGTTCTACAACAAGTGATAAGGGATTTGCATGGAAGTGTTGCATGTGTTGTGCATGTGTGAAGTAGGTTTCTTGTTATTCTTATTTTACCAGTAAGTTTACTGGGAATATGGGGATTGATGTGAGATTCTAAAATTAAACAGGTAGTGTGAGAAACACTCAAAATTCATCAGTTACAGCCACTTCCCAAGAATAATCCTGAGACAATGGTGAAAAGGTTAAATGTAGTTCAGAGCCTGTTAATTTATTTAGGATCATTTTATAGTTTAAAGAAGGAATCATTTCCCTCTGGCATTTCGTTTGTTTGTGTTTGCATTTGATGACATCCAAATATGTAGTGAACAAGATAAGGTCACTAATTAATCAAAGCATCATCTGTCATACTTTTTGTTCATGTATTAGTTTGAGAAAGAAGCAAGATTTGTTCTATGAATCACTAAAGTCCCCATGATAGTTGTTTTGACATTTATACCTAGATTCACCTCTGCTTTTAGAAGCATTTAGAAATGTTTCTTTCTGATTTCAAATAACTCATATCAGGCAAAGGTAGCCCGGTGTCTTTGTGTGGCTTATACTTCTCACTGAAATGTTATGGAATAGAGAACTTACCACTCTGCTGGAAGAGAAAGGCAGTTTATCCAGAGGGGTACTTTTAAATTCATAAAATCAGGAATGGAAAATGGAATAAGTGCTATGGAGGAGGTGTTTCTCAGGTAGTCAACAAGAAATTCCATGTTCTATTATCTAGAAGAAAAGGAGGGAGAGTTAACAATGATACCATCTAGAATCTACCATGAGTTCTTCTTGCGCCCTAGGAAAAATTGATTACCTCTCCTTGTACGTAGAATACATAGGATAATATTACTTCTCTCCCAGGTAATTCACACGTCATGCCCATAAATAAGTGAAACATCCATAGAATGTCTCATGAAAATAATATTGTGATTTTTTTCCTTTGAATGTTTCTTTCAAAGTTAAAGGCTCATAGCAAACCCTCGGGTCTGGAGAAGGCAGCATACTAACAATAATCATGCAGATGAAGAAAGGATATCCAGTGGAGCTGGGGTACAGAGTGTTTCTTCTAAAAGTGATGTGGAGTGATAGGAATTTCAGAGGGAAATTCATGGAGAATTGGAGATAATTATACAGATTTGGAGACCTCTGGAGATTTTCCCCATGAGATTATCTACAGCTCCTTGTCCTATTTTCCTAAGGAAGAAGCAATTAAAGTGCCTATGGGGATCAAGCTCATTATTATATTTTTTAATTAAATATATTTTTATCAATAAATGGAAACACAAATATTGTACATATTGTCTAACAGTTAGATTGCTTTATACATGAACTTCCGTGTACCATTTAAATAAGGTTAAATATATCTTTACATACTTATCATTTCCTTTTGGTGAAAACTTTAAAAATCCTTGCTTCTGGATTTTGATATTCACACTAGGTAATAATTACTTATAGTCTCCCCATTGTGCCATGACATAACAGAATTTCTTACTCCTAACTGCAAAGTAGTACTAATGATCATCCTTTCCCCACCCCTCCTTCCCCCTACTGTATCCATCCTCTGGTAAACACTACTCAAATCTTATCTCTGTGAGAACCACTTTTCAAGATTCCACGAGTGAGAACATTCAGAAAATGTCTTTCAACTTAGCTTATTTCACTTTATATAATGATCTCCTGTTATAAATGACAAGATTTCCTTCTTTGTTACAACTGAACCAAATTTCCTAATGCATATGTATCACATTTTCTTAATCCATTTATCAGTTCTTACACACTTAGTTTCTTTCCTAGCTAATTTCCTTTGAATTTAAATTCAGTGTTGAAATTGCTGGATCACATGGAGCTTCTACTTTTAATTTTTCAGTAACTTCTATACAGTTTTCCATAACAGCTGTGCTAATCTACATTCTTACCAACAGTCTGCGGGGTTCCTTCCCTTTCTTCTACATCTTGCCAATACTAGTTTTAGTTTTAGTTTTTAAAACTAAAAATTTTTCGGTTTTTTGTTTTTTGTTTTTTTTTCCATAATGCTGCTTTTACTTTGGTGAGGTGACATCTCACAGTGGGGTTTTGATTTGTATTTCTCTGATGATTAGTGAAGTAGAGCTTTTATTTATATACCAATTGATCATTTTTATGTTTTCTTTTAAGAAGTGTCTGTTCGCATCTATTAGCCATTTTTCAATCAGGTTACTTGCTTTTTTGGTTTGTTTAAAATTTTGTTTTCTCTTGAGTTTTGGGGTTCCTGCTGTATTCTGAATATCCATCCCCTATTAGATGTGAAGTTCTCAAATCTCTCCTCCCACTCTGTAGGTTGTCTCTTCACTGTTGATTATTTCCTTTGCTGTGCACAACCCTTTTAGTTTATTGCAATCCCATATGTCTATTTACTCTTTAGTTTTATGAGATTTGGGTGTTTTCTTAACAACAACAAAAAAACTTTGCTCATTCCAATGTTCTAAACCATTTCCACTGGTTTTATGGGTTCTATTCTTACATTCATGTCTTTAATGCAGTTTGAGTTGGTTTTTGAACTGATTAGAGAAAGAGGTCTAGTTTCTTTAGGGTTCTTTTGCATGTGCCTATCCAATTCTCTCCACACCATTTATTAAAAGACTGTGATTTCTGTAGAGTGCATTTGAAAAATAGGTTGCCTGTGGATGTGTGGATTTACTTCTTGGCTCTCTATTTTGTTTCTGTTGTTTATGTGCCTAACTTCATGGCATCAATATGTGACCTTAATTCCTCCAACCTCTATTTTGCCATGGAGTTGTTCAATGCTTCCTGCCTTGTTATTTTTGCTTAAGATGACTTTGGCTTTTCAGCAAGTTCTGATTCCATAAAAATTTTAGGATTTTTTTTTTCTCTTTCTTTGAAGATATTGCTATTTTGATAGGGATTGATTTCTATCTGTATTTTCCTCTGGGTTTTACAGACAGTTTAACAGCATTGTTTCTTCCAAACTAAACACAGATTTTTTTTCCATTTTCTTGTGCTATCTTCATTTTTTATTGATATCTTGCAATTTTCTTTGGAAAGTTTTTTTTTTTTCCTTTCTTGCTTACATTCATTCCATTAATTTATTTATTTTGCAGGTATTATAAATGGAATAGCTTTCTTGATTTCCAGTTCAGAGTATTTGCTATTGGTATATAGTGATGATACTGATTATTGAATGTTGATTTTTGTATTCTGCAACTTCTCTGAATTCACATGTTTATTTCAACAACTTTTTGGTTGAGATTTGGGGGGGTTCTATAGATATGTATCTCCTGCCAACTGTGACAATGTGACTTCCTTTTTTCCAAAATGGACACACTTTTAATTCTTTCTTGCCTGAATGCTCTGGCTAGAGCTTCTAACACTCTATTGAATAAGAGGTGAAAGTGGGCACTTTTGCCTTGTTCCAGATCTGAGAGAAAGATTTCAGTTTTTCCCCCTTCAGTTCAATGTTAACTGTGGGTTTAATGTAAATGACCTTTTTGGTGCTGAGGTATGTTGCCTTTACACCTAGTTTGTTCAGCATTTTTTTTTTAAATAAAGGGAGGTTAAATTTTATACTTTTCTGCCTATATAGGGATGATCACCTAGTTTTTGCACATTGTTCTGATAAAATGTTTATTGATTTGCTGTTTATTGATTCCTGTTTTTTTATTTCCTTATGCTGGCCCTCCTTGCATTTCTGGATAAATACCACTTGATCATGGTGAGTAATCTTCCAAATATGGTGCTGGAATCAGTTTGCTAGTGTTTTAAGAATTTTGGTAAATGTTCATAATTTCTATTGGTGATGTTCATAATTTCTGTTTCTTCATGATGAAATCTGGGTCGATGTCTGTGTCCAGGAATCTGTCCATTTTTTGGAAGTTTTTAAAATTTTTTCTGTATCATTGTTCGTAGTAATCTTAAGATTTTGTGTTTCTGACATATCTGCTGTAATATTTTCCTTTTCATCTCTCAATTTATCTGTATCTTTATTTTTTCCTCTTTTATAGCCAGTGCTTTATCTATTTTGTTTACCTGTGAAAGAACCAGCTCTTTGTTTTGCTGATCTTGGGAGTTTAAGGCTCTGTTTCTCTCTGGTTTGACCTTTTTAATTCTTTCCTTCCACTTCATTTTAGTTCACTTTGCTCTTGTTGCCCTAGTTTCCTAAGATGCAAAGAAAAGTTTTTTAATTAAGATCCTTCTGGGTGTTTGATGTGGACATTGATTGCTATCAACTTCCTTCTCAGTACTGGTTTCCATCTATCTGTTAAGTTTTGGTATGTTGTATCTCAAATTTCATTTGCTTTAAGACATTTTAAAATTTACTTCCTGATTTATTTCTTGACACATTTGTTGTTCAAAATTTCATCATTTAATTTTCATGTGTCTATATTTTCCAGTTTTTTGTTATTGCTGATGTCTAGTTTGCATTGTGTGCAGAAAAAACACAATAAGATTTCAACTGAAAATTTTTGTGGAAACTTGGTTTTGTGGTCTATGGTATAATCTATTTTGAAGAATGTTGCATGTGCTGATAAGAAGAATATGTAGATGGCAATTGTGTAATGAAATGTCAGTAGATGTCTGTTTGTTCCCTTTGGTCTTGGTGCATTTAACTCTGCTGTTCCTTTGTTGGTTTTCTACTGGACGATCTGTCCATTGATGAAAGTAGAGTGTTAGCACACACAGGTATTATTGTTTTAGTGAGTATCTCTTCCTTTATGTCAAATAGCATTTGATTTACACATTTGCTGCTTCAATATTGGTTGCATAAATATTTATAATTATTATTTCATTTTGCTGAATTGATTTTTTTCAATCATTATATAGAGAACTTTTTTTTTTTACTTTTTTAAAAAAATTAAACTATGTATTATCAGATATAAATATAGCCCCTCCTGCTTTTATTTTTGGATTCTGTTTGCATGGAATATTTTATTCCATTGATTCACTTTCTATCTATATCCTTATATTCTTTCTTGTAAGGAATACATAAGTGGGTCTTGTTTTATTATCCACTTATTCCAGTGTCTTTTTTTTTAATGAGAGAATTCAGTTCACTTATATTCAAGGTAATTATTGATAGGTAAGGTCATCATACAGTCATTTGGTGACTTGTTTTCTGGTTTCATTACAATACCTTTTCTTATTTTGCTTTCTTATGTTCTTTTTGTGTTAAAGAGGTTTTCTATGGTAGTATGTTTTCATTCATTTTTATGGTTTTGGGCTTGACTCTTTTTGCTCTTTTGTTCTGACCAGAAGACTTATAAGTGAATTCTCTTTTTTTTTCTTTTATTGTAACAAGGATTTTTGAAAAGGTGGCTACTTAAAGTGATTGTAAAGGTAAGAACAGAAACAAAATAGTAAAAACAGGTAAAGAGAAAGCTCTCCAGTTGCGCTCCATTCATTCCCTTCTGTGTTGAATTTTTCATATCCCTTTTTACATCTTTCTGTATTTCCTTGCTCAGAACATTCATTTAGTTAGTTAAGTTTAAACTTCTGGTGTTCAGTCTTCACATCGAAGACACAAATGGTGTATGCAGTGTGCTTACGATATCAGAGCACTTTGAATCTGAGAATGGCTCTTACCAGTGAGTTTGATGGCTCCCATGTTGGTTGCTACCTGCTGATGCCTCCCTCAGTTTGAAACCCTTTCTTTAGCATTTCTTGTAGGACAGGTCTGTAGAAGATAACTTCTCTTGACTTTTCTTTGTCTGGAAATATCTTCATCTCTTCTTCATTTCTGAAAGATAACGCCACAAGATTTCTGGTTGACCGTCCACCCCTATCCTCCTTTAGTCCTGTGAAAACCTCCTGACACTCCAGTGGCCTAGAAGACTTCTGTGAGAAGTGTGCTATCAGTCAAGCTGAGGCACCCTTATGTATTATGTGTTTTGTTCTGCTTTTCCTCTTGTAACCTAGAGAATCATGATCTTTTTCCTTGGCCAGCTTGATTATGAGATCTTGAAATGGATTTACTTTATTTAAATCTGACTAGTAACCTTGGACCATGATGCACCTGGATGCCTCTATCCCCCTGTAGGTGTGGGAAGTTCTATTATGATTTCTTTGAAAAAGTTTTCTACCCCTTTGGCACACTCAAGACTCTCATGAGCCCCACTAAACTGAATTTTTACTCTTTTAATACTGCTACAAAATTCTCTTGTTTTCTTTCTTATTCTTTATTCTGCTTTCCTTTTACTCTTCTGAATGTGCATTTTCAAGCTAACGTTCCTCTAAATCATGAATTCTTTCTTCTGTTTGGTCTGTCCTGCTATAATGCCTTCTGTTGTGCTTTTTTACCTGGGTATGTTTTTCAGAACAAAGATTTCTCTTTAATTTTGTAAATACCTTCCATCTTTTTGTTTAAATTTTTAGAGTACTGAATCACTTCTCTGTGTTTCCTCAAGCTCAATGAGTTTCCTTAAAACACCTGTTCAAATTCCCTAAGAGTCATCTCATACTTATTATTTGGCCAGTTTCTGGCATTTTATGTGAATTGTTGGTGAGAACATGGTTTCTTAAAAGCTCTCGATGCTTGTTGGTGTCCTGTGTCATATGGTCATTAATGAATTGAGGGCTGTATACTGTGAATCTGACAAATTTAATGGATCATGTACACAATGTCAAAATCTTATATAGCTGTTAATAGACATTAACAAATTAAAATGATAAAAATGACTTGCATGGATGTACCTATCTGTGAGTCCTCTTCTCTTGATCTCAGTAAAAGTTAAGACTTCCATGTTGCTCACCTGCAAGAACTGCTGTGGGCATTTTATATGTGTGTTCACATGAAGTTAAGTTATTCATATTTTCAAAAATACTAAGTGGTGATCTCAGCTCTGGACCCAAGCCAACTTCAAACTCATGATGAACAGTTTTAAAATCCAAGGGTCTAAAGTGAATCTAAATATAACTATTTACCTAAACTAACATCTATTCATTTTCTCCTTTGATTCAAACTCAAGATTGAGGTATCCCAGTAAGACAATGGTTGATCAGATGGCAATTCTGTCTTGTTCTCTGTATATTTTCCTCTCATTGGAAGTAAATCAAATCAAACCAATGAAACAAACCTTCGGGAGAGTTGAAATGACCCTTCTTTCACTAACGAAAGTGTCCTCAGTGAGTTAAAAAGTTCTGAATTGAATGGTAAAATAGCCTGTGTTCTCACCAGCACATCTGCACATGTTGAAAATGGTGTGACTTCAAGCACTAACTTTTGGATTGGCTTGAAGAAGACTTCTACTTCTGAACCTTTGTAGCACATCTCTCTGCATATAGATGCAGGGAGATAACTATGGTCGTGGGAGTAAGTTCATCTTGCAGATGTGTTTCTGCATATCCTCAAATGCAGCAGACACAGGGCTCAGGTCCCTGGGAGAGACACATGTCCCACTTACTATTTACCACATGAGAGACACTGGTTCTGACCCATCTCACAGGAATGCCATATTTCTACCTGCAAAATCAAGAAAGCAAGGAGACCTACTCTGAGGCATTATTGTGAGAACTAATTAAGATAATGAATACATGAAATACAGTAAGATGCTGGGTGTGAAGCACAGACTGATAAATGTTAATGTCGCATTGTTCTTAGCATGGGATAACAGTTCATCTTGGTTTGGTCAAGGTAGTTGCCTACATGCAGCGCTTCAGTCCTAGGCAATGTGAAAGTCTAGAGTCCTCTCCTCCCAATTTGCCTTTCCTCCCCTCCAGGGCCACTGTGAGACTGTGTGATCTTCAGTGCTTCTCGCTGTGTCCTTCACCAAGCATGTGATTGAAGTTCCTGGAATTCCATGTGGGCCACTGATATTAAAAATTCCTTCCTTGAAATACATATTTTAGTTTGGGTTAAAGAGTCTGTTCCTAAAACTCATTCTTCCTCTCAGTGGTGTCTTCCCGTAGCCAAACAATAGAGACCCAGTGCTGAAAGTTTTCATTTCATGGCCTGTCATTTGGTCACACAGTTGTGTGGCAAGATCTCCACTGCATAATATTTTATTTGAATTTGTTCCTGTATAGTAACAGTAACTTCCATTTATTTAAATTGAAGCTTTTTGAAGGATACCCATGCAACAGTCACTATTATTCCTTAACATTCTCTCCTAAGCCTTTGGCAACTTCAATTTATGAATCTGCCCCTGAAGACATTATAGTTGCAATCTTAACACACATGATCACATTTACCATAAACCATGCTCTAGAACATATTTTATAGAAGAATACCACATGATAATTATAATATATTTACAAATATGTGTGCGTGTGTAAGGTAGGCCATGTGAATATTCCTACCTCCTAGTAAGGAAGCAGGATTTGAAAAGGTTGTACAGATAGTATGAGAAAGACTCAAGATTTACAAGTTAAATACACCTCCCAAGAATAACATGATATAATTATGAAAGTCTTGAAATGCAGATCAAAGCATGTTAATTCACTGAGGACTCTTTTGTGGTTTAAAGAAGGGTCATTTCACTATTCTGAGTTTTTGGGTTGTGTTGCATGTGTTTATTTTTAAATTTCTAATGAGGTGCAGATGTATAGTGAATAAGATAATATCACTAACCAATGAAGAACAACATCTTATTTTTGGTTCATAAGTTTCTTGAGAAAGAAGCATGACTTGTTAAATAAATCACTGAATGTATCATGCCAATCATTTTTTTATTTTTTTAGGGTCAATGGGCCTTTATTTTACTTATTTTTTTGTGGGACTGAGAATCGAACCCAGTGTGTTGAACATGGCAGGCAAGGGCTGTCCCACTGAGCTACAACCCCAACCCAGTGGCAAACATTTTGACATTTATAAACCAGACTCACATCACCATTTGAGAAATATTTTGAAAGAATCTCTTTCTATTTGCAAATAAGTCATAGTAGGTTTGGCAACCCACTACTTTTGCATGAATTCCATTTCTTACTAAAATGTTTGTGGATTATAGAGGCTTAACACTTTGTTACAGATGAAAGAAAAGTCCATCCAGAAGAGCAATTTTGAAATAGGAAAAAGAGCTTTGCATTTTGCAAAGGTACTGTTAGAGTTTTCTCTCAGGCTGTGATCAAAAAAGTCCAACTTCTCCAAGGAAGGGAAAATGGAGGCAACAATGTTAACATAGATCAAGTTCTGAATCTATGTGAATTCTTTCTGTGCTCTTGAAAACTGACTTACCTCCTTCTGATTTGTAATATAAACATGATCAGTAACTTCTCTCACACAAGTCACAGATTATCTCTGTAAATAATAAACAAGAAAGGTCCTTAAAACATGGTGAAGGTGTGGTCGTTTAGAAAGCAATTCATGTGATTGTTATCTTTTAACTTTCCCTGACTCTGGCTGAAGGCTCACAGGAAGTCTTCTCTTCAGAAGAAGGCCTCTTTGCACTAACAATTGTCACTCAGATGAATGAATGACATCCAGTGGGGCATGGCATGCAGGTGACCCTCTTTAAATGACAATGATGTTTGGTCATGTTGAGGTTGCAGAGGCTAATGCATGGAGATCTGGAGAGAATTATAGAAACTGAGAGATCTCTGGAGATTTGCCCTGTGAGATTATCTGAACATCCACATCAAGGTAGAAACAATTAACCTGTCTGTAGGGATCAAGGTGGTTATTATATTTTTAAAATAAATGATAAATGGGAAACAAAAAATACATATGTGTGGGTAGTTTGAAATGTTTATATATGTGTATACGTGTGTGTGTGTATTGTTTAATGTTTAAGTTAGGTTAAACATGACTGTCCATTCAAACACTTATCATTTTCTTAATACTAAAAACTTTCTAAATTCTTTTGTCCACTGTTTTGAAATGTGCCACAGTATATAATTGTTTTCTAGAGCCACCTAAATGTGCACTGTTCTGTTTGTGCAGTTGTAAATAGTGCTGGAAGGTCTCACTGACGTGCTAACTTCATTTTCTTTGAATTTATAGTCAGTATGGGACTATATGGTATGGTAGTCCTATTTTTAATTCTTTCATAACCTCCACAATGTCTGTGCTCATCTGCTTTCCCACCAGCAGTGTGTGCCGCTTCCCTTTCTTCCACATCCTTCCCAGGGCTGGTTATTTTTAGTCTTTTTGATAAGGCCATTTTTACTGTGGTGAAGTGCTCTCTCATTGTGGTTTTGATTTGTCTTCCGCTGCTGATTAGTGAATTTGAGCGTTCTGTCATATGCCTGCTGGTCATTTGTGTGTCTTGCATTTTCAAATGTCTATTGCTCAATTTTCATTACTTTTTTTTTTTTTTAACATTTGGAGTTTCTTCTGTGTTCTGCGTATCCATCCCTTTTCAGATTTACAGGTTTCACCTGTTTTCCACCATCCTGTAGACTTTCTTGCTAATCTGTTGATTGCTTTCTTTGCTGTACAGACGCTTCTTAGTCTGATGTAATCCCATTTGCCTATTTTTCATTTTCTGGTCTGTTCTTCTGCAGAGGCAATTTTCTCCAAAACCTCTTTGGCAATTCCTACATTGAAGATTTCCCCTCTGTTTCTTTCTGTTAACATCATAGTTTCTGTTCATACAATTAAGTCTTTAGTTCCTTTCAAGTTAATTTGAATTTGGTGAGAGATAATTATCTAGTTTCATCATTTCTTTCATATGAATGACCTGTTTTCCAAACATCATTTATTTAAAAGGCTCTCCTTTCTCCAATATGTGTTCTTAGCGCCCTTGTCAAAAATCAATCATCTACAGATAGTGTATAAATTTACTTCTGGCATATTTTGTTTCCCTGGTGTATGTGTCTGTATTCATGCCACTATTTCACTGTTTGAATAATTCAGTTTGGGCAGAATTAATATTGTCAGAATGGTCATACCACCAAAAGCACTTTAAAAATTTTTCATTGCAATTCACATCAAAATTAAAATGGCATTCTTCATAGGAATACAAAAAGCAGTCATGAAATCTATTTGGAAAAATAAGAGGCCCAGAATAGGCAAAGCAATGCTTAGCAAGTAAAGCAAAGCAGGAGGTATCACAATACTAGACCTTAAATTGTACTACAGAGCTATAGTAACAAAAACAGCATGAATTTGGCAACAGAACAGATGTAAGACCAAATGAATAGAATAGCAGACTCAGAGACAAACCCACATAAATACAGTTATCTCCTATATAACAAAGGTGCCAAAAAACAAACAAGGGAGAGAAGATAGGCTCTTTAACAAACGGTGCTGGGAAAACTGGAAATCCGCATGTAGTAGAATGAAATATAATCCCAACTATACCCTGCACAAAACCCACCAGAAAGTGGATCGAAGACCTAAGAATGAGACTAGAAACCCTGCATCGGCTTGAAGAAGATGTGGGTCCGACAATCAAACATATCAACTCAGGAACTGACTTCCTTAACAAGACTCCTAAAGCAAAGAACTAAAATTGAAAATCAGTAATTCAGATGGCATCCAAGTAAAAAGCTTCTTCATAATGATGGAAACAATCAAGAGAAGAAAGAGCCTACAGAATGGGAGAAAATCTTTGCCACCTGCATTTCAGATAAGACATACAACAAAGAGTCAAGAAAGAAAAACCAAAAGAAACAAACAAAAAAAAATCCACAAATAACCCAGTCAATAAATAGGCAAAGGAACTAAACAGATTCTTCTCAAAACAAGTATGAATGGACGACAATTATATAAAAAATGTCCAACACCTCTAGCAATTAGAGAATGTCAAATTAAAATTACACTGTTTCATCTGACTCCAGTCAGAATCACAACAATCAAGAATACAAACAATAAATGTAGGTGAGGATGTGGGGAAAATCTTATATTCATACACTGTTAGTGAGAGTGCAAATTGGTGCAACCAATGTGGAAAGCAGTATGGAAATTCCTCAAAAATTTAGGAATGTAACCACCATTTGACCAAGTTATCCTGCTCCTCAGTATATATCCAAAGGAGTTAAATTAGCACACTTCAGTGACACAGCCATATCAAATATTTATTCTACTCAATTCACAATAGCTAGGCTCCGGAGCCAACCTAAATGCCCTTCAACAGATGAATGGATAAAGAAACTGTGGTACATACACAATGGAGTATTACTCAGCCATTAAGAATTACTTTATGAAATTTTCTGGTAAATGGATGAATCTGGTAAATGGATGGACCTGTAGACTATCGTGCTTAGGGAAATAAGCCAATCTCAAAAAATGAACGTTAGAGTTTTCTCTCATGTGGAAGGCAATCAACAGTAAGTGGGAAGGGAAGGAGAATAGAATTTTCAGTGGAGTAGAAAAGAGAAAAGGGGGGAAAGAAGCGGGGTTGGGAAAAGGAAAGACAGTGAAATGAATCTGATATAGCTTTCCTCTGTACAAGTACACCACAGTAAATCTCACCATGGTGGGCATCCACAAGAAATTAAAAAAAAATAACTATGGGTAAATGGCAGAAAGATCAGTAGAGGGGAGGGGAAAATTATTAAGATGATGATTATTATTGTTGTTATTGTTATTATGATTATTATTGTTACCAGGAACTGATTTAGAACAATATATATTCCCTGTTTTTATAGTTATCTCAAATTGCATTCTACTGTCACGTATAACTAACTTGAATATAATCTTAGCTGATGGCTTTTTATAAATAGTCTATCATGTTGAGATATTTTCCTTCTCTACCTAGTTTGTTACACACCTTTTTTTAATCTTGAAAATACATCAAATGCCTTTTCTTCACGTATTGAGATAATAATGTGGCTTTGTCCTTTACTCTTCGTTGCTGTGGCATATCTTGTTTGCAGATTTGCATATGCTGCACGTCCTTTCATCTGGGATGAATCCCACTTGACTGTAGTGAGTAATATTTCAAATATGCTGTGGGATTCAGCTCACTAGTATTTTGTTGGGAAATTTTGCATGTGGGTTCATCAAGGATATTCAACTGCAGATTTTTTTATTGTTGTTTTTTGCCCTTTATGTGGTTTTAGTATTAGGATTATGCTAACCTCATACAATGTGCTTCGAATGATTTCCCCTCCTCCCTCCCTCCTCCCTTCCTCCCTCCCTCCTCCCTTCCTCCCTCCCTCCTCCCTTCCTCCCTCCCTCCTCCCCCTCCTCCTCCTCCTTCTTTTTCTTCTTCTTCATTTCTTTTGAACAACTTAGAGTATTGGTATTCATTTCTTCTTTAAGTGTTAACTATAACTCCCCAATGAAGCCATTTTCTTATGGTATGCTCTTTATTACTTATTCTCATTATTGTTACTGGGTTACTGGGTTACTTTTCTATTTCCTCATGATTTCCTCTGGGTTGTTGTATGGGTCTAGGATTTTGTCCATTTTGTCTAGGTCATCAAATTCATTTGTGTATCATTGTTCCTAATGATCTCTAGTGATCTCTTGTATTTCCATTGTCTTCCTTACATTTCCGATTTGATTTAACTGAATTTTCTATCTCTTTTGTTAGTTAGTCTCACAAGTGACTTGTCTATTTTGTTTTTATGTTCCAAAAATCAGCTCTTTATTTTCTTGAGTTTTTTAAAATTTCCATTTCATGTATTTCTCCTCTGATCTTCATTATTTTATTACTTCTACTACTTTTTAACTTGGATCATTCTTATTCTTTAGTTTCTCAAGCTGCAGTGAGAGATAAATTGTTTACTTGAGATCATTTTGCTTCTTTGAGTAGGCATTGACTGCTATGACCTTCCCTCAGAGCTGCTTTCAATGTATCTGTTGGATTTGGAAGGTCTCCATTTTCATTTATTTAAACAAAAATTTTTAAGCATCCCACTTGATTTCCTTCTTCATCCCCTGCTCGTTCAAAAGCAGTTTGTTTAATTTTCATTTATTTGAATAATTTCAAAAGATTTTCTCATTATTGTTTTCTGTTTTCAGGTATTATGGTCAGAAAAGACATACAATAATATTAAAAAAAATGTCAAGACATTCTGTAGCCTTATTATCTAACCTGAAGAATGTTGCATGTGCTGAAGAGAAGCATCCTGATTCAGCATCTGTCAAGTGCAGCTCTTGGATGAAATGTCCTGTACATGTCCCTGTGACCCATTTAGTTAGGTGCATCAATTCTGCTGTATCTGTGTTGGTTTTCTGTTTGGGAGAGCTTCTCATTCCAAAGGTAGAATATTAAAGTCCCCAAGTATTACTGTTTTGGAGTCTGTATCTGCCTGTCATCTGGAAGTTTTTCCTTTATATAAAAGCAAAAAAAAAAAAAAAAAAAAAACTGATGAATATAGCTACATAAGTAGATAAGTAGACAACAAACAAGTATAATTGAATTTTACTTCTAAATTCTTTACTTTTTTACTTGGTTTTAAAAATACACAAAGCATTGATTATAAACTTATGTTAAAGGACACAAAACATACAAAAATATATTTTGGGATGAAAACATGAATCTCGGGATATAGCTACATAGGAGCAGAGGCTGTATCTGTTCACACCTCTGCAATACTCATGCTCTACCGGGACAAAACACACTTCTCAGCTGAAGAAGAAAACCTTAGAAGGTGGGAAGACCTACCATTCTGTTGGATAGGCATAATTAATATTGTCAAAATGACCATACTGCCTTTATAATTAAAAAAAAGCAATCTTCATAATATATATACATATGTGTGTGTGTGTGTTACATGCAGAATATATGAATAAATTAAAGGAGTTCTGATTCTGAAGAACCTGCATAAAACTAATTTTGGTATTGAAATTGGTTCTACAGGAGCAGAATCTTAAGGATGAGTTTTCTGATTTGCTTCTGGGGATTCTGGAATTGGATCTCCAAACTGGTTAGCTTGAAAAAGCACTGATGACTATATTTTCAGTAGTGAATAGAGCACAGCAGTCCATGACATACTCTGGCAATAGAGCAACACAAAATACCACCACTGGATACTCAGAATAAAATACTCCAAAAACAAGAATCTGAGTAACCATGAGCATGTGCCCACTCAAAGTTCATGTGAGACCAAAGTTTCAGTGTGATCACTTATTTAATTAGTGTTACTTACCACTTAATCGGTTATGAATCCCTAGTAAAAATTCTGAGACACTTTGAAATGATCTCCCTCATGATGGTATTTTGAGAAAATCATTTTGGAATCAAAAATAACTTTCCTATGTACAAATATGAATACATAACCAGTGAAAGTTAACATCACGCACAACCTCAAAAATGGGATTATAATTAGAATAAATCATACTACTTTTATGGATAATATGTCAAAATACACTCTACTGTTACATACTAAAATGTACAAGAAAAAATTAAAATGAAATCAATTACATGAAAATTTAAGACAAAAGATAAAAATCACAAATTGGGGTGAAAGTAAAGAGTGTGAAAACTGAGTGACAATGTAGAAAAAAAATTTCAAGAAATCAGAAAATAAGCAATCTTGAGAGGCACTGAATTTTGATCTGTAATATTTTTATTATGCAAAATTCACTTAATAAAAAATGCTCAAAAGCTTCAAAATATTGATGCAATTATATGCAAATCTGAGTTATTCATTTCTTTTACAAATATTTATTAAAATTTACTATGAAACAGGGACCTGCTAAGGGACCAATAGTCATGTTGGGACAAATCCGATAAAGTCAATGCTCTCAGGGAGTTTACACAGTTGAGGAAGTTAAACAAGAAAAAAGTAAACAAATATATAGGACGTGAGGGTTGATAAGTCCTATGAAGAAAGATAAAGGAGTCCCTACTGTCATTTTTGGTGGTGAGTGAAGAGTGACTATATCATACAGGTGGTTATGGGAGGACTTCATGACAGGGTAGCATTGAAGCAAAGCCCTGGAAGGAGTAAGGACATTCCCACGGGGAACAGCAGGCTCAAGGTCCTCAGGCATGAGCAAGGGTCTCATTGGGAAGAGAGAGCAAGGACATCAGTGAGAAAGAGGAGGTGTGAAGGACACACAGCTGATAAGAAAGAATGCAGCTCAACATAAAAATGACTGGGTGGGATTAACAACTTCAGAGTATTTGCAGAAATAAAAGTGTGTAACATGATTTCTCAGTTTAATTTTTCAATGTTTTAAAATTTAATGGATCATGTACACAATGTCAAAATCTTATATAGCTGTTAATAGACATTAACAAATTAAAATGATAAAAATGACTTGCATGGATGTACCTATCTGTGAGTCCTCTTCTCTTGATCTCAGTAAAAGTTAAGACTTCCATGTTGCTCACCTGCAAGAACTGCTGTGGGCATTTTATATGTGTGTTCACATGAAGTTAAGTTATTCATATTTTCAAAAATACTAAGTGGTGATCTCAGCTCTGGACCCAAGCCAACTTCAAACTCATGATGAACAGTTTTAAAATCCAAGGGTCTAAAGTGAATCTAAATATAACTATTTACCTAAACTAACATCTATTCATTTTCTCCTTTGATTCAAACTCAAGATTTGAGGTATCCCAGTAAGACAATGGTTGATCAGATGGCAATTCTGTCTTGTTCTCTGTATATTTTCCTCTCATTGGAAGTAAATCAAATCAAACCAATGAAACAAACCTTCGGGAGAGTTGAAATGACCCTTCTTTCACTAACGAAAGTGTCCTCAGTGAGTTAAAAAGTTCTGAATTGAATGGTAAAATAGCCTGTGTTCTCACCAGCACATCTGCACATGTTGAAAATGGTGTGACTTCAAGCACTAACTTTTGGATTGGCTTGAAGAAGACTTCTACTTCTGAACCTTTGTAGCACATCTCTCTGCATATAGATGCAGGGAGATAACTATGGTCGTGGGAGTAAGTTCATCTTGCAGATGTGTTTCTGCATATCCTCAAATGCAGCAGACACAGGGCTCAGGTCCCTGGGAGAGACACATGTCCCACTTACTATTTACCACATGAGAGACACTGGTTCTGACCCATCTCACAGGAATGCCATATTTCTACCTGCAAAATCAAGAAAGCAAGGAGACCTACTCTGAGGCATTATTGTGAGAACTAATTAAGATAATGAATACATGAAATACAGTAAGATGCTGGGTGTGAAGCACAGATGATAAATGCTAATGTCGCATTGTTCTTAGGATGGGATAACAGTTCATCTTGGTTTGGTCAAGGTGGTTGCCAACATGCAGGGATTCAGTCCTATGTGATGTGAAAGTCTAGAGTCTTCTTCCAATTTTCCTTTCCTCCCCTCCAGGGCCACTGTGAGACTGTGTGATCTTCAGTGTTTCTCAGTCTGCCCTTAACCAAACATGTGATTGCTCTTCCTGAAATTCCATGTGGGCCACTGATATTAAAAATTCCTTCCTTGGAATCCGCATTTTAGTTTGTGTAAGAGTGCCTGTTGTTCCTAAATCTCCTTCTTACCTGCATTGGTGTCTTCCCATAGCCAAACAATAGAGACTCAGTGTTGAACGTTTTCATTTCATGGCCTGTCATTAGTCACACAGTTTTGTGACAAGAGTCCCATTGTACAATATTTTATTTAAGTTTGTTTCTGTGTAGAATAGTGACTTTCATTTTTTTTTTTGAATTGAAGTTTTTTAAAGGATACCCTTGCAAAAGTGTCTACTAGTCCTTAACATTTCTCTCTTAAAATTTTGGCAACTTCAGTTTCTAAACCTGCCCCAAAAGACATTGTAGTTGTCAATGTTAACAGACATCATCAAGTGTACCACATAGCATACTCTAAATTTATGTTCTGAATATATTTCCTAGAAAAATAACACATGATAATGATAATGTGTTTGCAATTAAATATGTATGTGTAAGGCAGCTTGTATGATTTTTCTTAATAAGGAAGCAAGATTTGAAAAGGTATGTGATGTTGTAAAGTTATACCATTAGTATGAGAAAGACTTGAGATTTACAAGTTAAATACAATGCCCAAGAATAACATGATAAAATTATGAAAGTCTTGAAATGCAGATCAAAGCATGTTAATTCATTTAAACCCTTTGTGGTTTTTAAAAGGGTCATTTCAACATTTCTTTTGCATGTGTGTGTGTGTGTGTGTGTGTGTGTTTATTTTTTAATCTCTAATGAGATGAAAACACATAGTGAATAAGATAACATCACTATCCAATCAAAACTTCACATCTTTTTATTTACTCATACTTTTGTTGAGAAAAAAACATTATTTGTTATATAAATCACTACATATATCATGCCAAACATTTTGACATTTATACCCCAGACTCACATCACCATTTTAGGAATATTTTGAAAGCATCTCTTTCTATTTGCAAATAACTCCTAGTAGGTTTGTCAACCCACTGCTTTTGCGTGAATTCTATTTCTTACTTTAATGCTTGTGGATTATGGAGGCTTAACACCTTGTAACAGGTGAAAGAAGAGTTCGTCCAGAACAGTGATTTTGAAATACAAAGAAGATCTATGAATTTTACAAAGTTACTGTTGGAGCTTTCTCTCAGGTAGTGATCAAAAAAGTCCAACTTTTCCAAGGAAGAGAAAAATGGAGGAAATAATATTAACATCGATCAAGTTCTAAATCTATATGAATTATTTCTATGCTCTTGTAAAATCATTTACCTCCTTCTGATTTATAATATAAACATGATCAGTAGCTTCTCTCACAAAAGTCACAGATTTTCTCTGTAAATAACAGACAAGAGAGGTCCTTAAAACCTGGTGAAGGCGTCTTTAGTTAAGAAGCAATCCATGTGATTTTTACATTTTGTCTATTTCCCTGACCCAGGCTGAAGACTCACATCAAAGCCTGAGGTCAAAAGAAGACCTGTTTGCACTAAAAACAATTGTCCTTCAGATGAATGAAAAACAGGCAGTGGAGCATGGCACAAAGGTGTCCCTTCTAATGTGACAGTGATGTTTGTTTGTATTGAGATTTCAGAGGTTAATGCATGGAGATCTGGAGAGAATTACAGAAACTCAGAGATCTCTGGAGATTTTTCCTGTGAGATTATCTGAATACCCACATCCATTTTCCAAAAGTAGAAGCAATTAACCTTCCTGTAGGGATCACTCCAGTTATCATTTAAAAATAAAATTCTGTTCTTCAACTAATAAATTAAAAACAAAAATTATATATGCATGGGTATTTTGATGATTCTATATGTATATATATATGTGTGTACATGTATTTTTTAATGTTTAAGTCAGGTTAAACATAAGTATATTCAAACACTTATCATTTATTTCTGCTAAAATTTTTCAAACTTCTCTTGTCTACTGTTGGGACTAATGACACGTTAACTAACTCAGGAAGACTCCTTACTCGCTGGCAGGTGAGCAAGATCAAGGCCTCAAAAGCGGTTTCAAAGGTTAATGACGATCAATCAGACCTCCGTCAGGGGTTGGTTAACAACAGTTCCGCAAATGTGATCAGCTCATGCTTGCCATATATAGTCCTATGGGACTCTCACTGTGTGAACCCCATGCCTTGATGACCTTTAAGCTGATTGGTTCCCGCCTAGCCTCCACCCTACATAAAAGCTGTGTGACTTCCTCAGTAAACGAGTTCCTGCTGTGACTGGTCTCCCTGATGCGTCTGATTGTCTTCCGCCCAGAGGTCTGGGTGCGGGCGGTGAGTCGGCCCTACCTATCCCGGTCTGGCCTTGTTAGGGAGTGTCCCCTTCCCTTGTCACTGGTCGAGAAGAGCAAGGGGGCTTAAGACCCCGACAGTCTACCTTTTTGAAATGCATGGTACATAGTTGTTAACTCTACTCACCCTAATGTGCATGGGTTTTCTTTGTTCCTATAAATACTGCTGCAAGGAACATGGAGGTGCAGATGTCCCTGACATATTGACTTCAGGTCCTTTGAATTTATGCTCAGTACTGGGATGGCTGGATCACCTTGTAGTTCCATTGTTCATTTTTGGTGAACTCCATACAGTTTTGCCCAGTGGCTGTGCTGATCCACTGTCCCACCAGCAGTGTGTGCAGGTCCCTTTCCTCCACATCCTTCCCAGGGTAGTTATTTTTAGTCTTTTGATAAGGCCATTCTTCCTGTGGTGAGGTGAGATCTCATTGTGGTTTTGATTTGCCTTCCCCTGATGATGAGTGAGGTTGAGCATTTTGTCTTATACCTGCTGGCCACTTGTGTGCCTTGGGTTTTCAAATACCTTTTGCCCATTTCTTACAACTGCCCTTTTTCCCTACTGAGTTTTGGAGTTTCTTCTGTGTCCTGTATATCAGTCCCTTTCCAGATGTAAATTTTTCAAATATTTTCTACCATTCTGTAGGTTATCTTGCTAATCTGTTGATTGTTTCCTTTGCTGTACAGAAGTTTCTTAGTTTCTAATTCCATTTGTCTAGTTTTGGTTTTATTTTCTGTGCTTTGGGGGAGAGGGATCTTCAGTAAGATTCTTTGGCAAGTCCTTTGTTAAAGCATTTCCCCTATATTTCTTTTGTTGGCTTCATAGTTTCTGTTCCTGCACTTAAGTCTTTAATTCATTTTGAGTTTGATTTGTGAAACTAGTCAGAGATAATTGCCTAGTTTCATAATTTTTTTATGTAAGTCCAGTTTTCCAAACATGATTTAGTTAAAATTCTGACCTTTCTCCATTTTGTGTTCTTAGCACCCTAGTCAAAATCAGTTGACCACAGACATATGGTTTTACTTCTGGTCTATTTTATTCCCCTGGTGTATATGTCTATATTTATGCCAATAGTCTACTGTTTGAATAATACGGTTTTGGCAGAATTAATATTGTCAAAATGGCAATACTAACAAATGCACTATACAAATACAATGCAATTCACACCAGAAGTACCATGAATTCTTCACAGATATAGAAAAAGCAGTCATGAAATCTATTTGGAAAAATAAGAGACTCAGAGTATGCAAAGCAGTCCTCATCATGAAAAGCAAAATGGGAGGTGTTACAATACTAGACCTTAAATTATTTTAAAGAGCTATAGTAACAAAAACAGCTTAGTATTGGCACCAAAACAGATCTGAAGACCAAATGAATACACTTGCAGATACAGAAAAAAACCCACATAAATACTGTTATATCATAGTTGACAAAGGTGCCAAAAACATACATTGGAGAAAAGATAGCTTCTTCAACAAAAGGTGCTGGGAAAACTGGAAAACCACACGTAGTAGAGTGAAATTTAACCTCTCACCCTGCACAATACCCAAAGCAAAGTGGATCAAAGACCAAAGAATGAGAATAGAAACTAATTAGAACAAATAAAAAGTAATTAAAAACTTTTGTTGAAAGGTTCTGTCTCCTTATAATCTATCCTGAAAAATGCTGCATGTGAAGAGAAGAACACTAATTCTGCATCTGTTGAGTGCAGTTCTTGGGTGGAATGTCCTGTAGCCCTCTCTTTGGCCCATTTGGTTAGGTGCATTTAATTCTGCTGTTTCTGTGTTGATATTCTCTTCAGGAGATCTTCTAATTGCTGGAGGTAGAGTATTAAAGTCCCCAAATATTTCTGTTTTGCAGCCTGTGTCTGCCTGTAAGTCTGTAAGTTTTTTCTTTATTCTAAAGCAAGAAAAGCGATGAATGTAACTAGAGAAGTTGAGAAAAATGAAATATAATTGAATTTTACTTCTAATGTATTTTTACATGGTGTAAACAATACATAAAACATTGATTATATGCTTGTTAATTGTCACAAAATATAAAAAAGGAATTTTGTGTTACAAACACTAGGAATCTCAGATGTAGCTCTGTAGGAGGAGCACAGACTATACACTAGTGAAACCTCCTTCCAATACTCATACTCTCTCAGGGCCTGAGCTCACTTCTCAGCAGGAAATGTGGACTATTCTGCCTCATAATCACAAAAATCCATCCTTATAATACATATATATGTTTATTAAATGGAGTATATATTAATGAATTCTTAGTTCTGATTCTCTGAAGAACTTTGCCTAAACCTAATTTCGATACTGAAATTGGTTCTACAGGAGCAGAATCTTAAGGATGAGTTTTCTGATTTGCTTCTGGGGATTCTGGAATTGGATCTCCAAACCGGTTAGTTGAAAAAGCACTGATGACTATATTTTCAGTACGACATAGAGCACAGCAGGCTGTGACATACTCCGGCAACAAAGCAACACAAATACTGGATACTCATAATAAAATACTCCAAAACAAGGATCTGAGTAACCATGAACTGTGGTTCAAGGCATGTGTCCACTCAAAGTTCACGTGCAGAACAAAGTTTCTGTGTGATCACATTGGGAAGCATGACCTTGAGAAGGTGATTGAGTCTCAGTCACCAAATAATTAAGTTCTGTTCCCATGAGGGGAATAAACATCCTTACGGAACAGCTTGAAGGTCTTGGCTGGACACTTTCTGCTTCTCTGCCTATCACCATATGGGGACACTATTCCATCATCATGTCATGTGAATGTGCACCATTGTTCCTTCTTCCCTCCCCACCATCTGACATTGTAACTCATGGTGCCTCATGAAGAAGAGGACCTCAGCAAACTCCAGATCCCCTGGTACCTTAACCTAAGACCTCTCACAATTCAGAATGGTGGAAGAATGCGTTCTATTACTTTATTAGTGCACCACATCTAACGTATTTTATTGTAGCAGCAGAAACAATCTGAGACACCATGAATTTTTTATCAAACTAATGGGTACGAAGAAGTTGCTTGTTAAACCTAGAGTTACTAAAGAAAGTACAAGGAAAAAGGACAACCTCAGGGATCTGCATGATCATTTTAACCCTGAAGACATTACTTGAAATCTTCCATGTTTGTCCTGGAAGTGACCCTTATCTCTTATAGAGTCAGTGCAGAGACTGCTGAGATGAAGTCAATCCTGGGGGTGCCTGACTTAAAATGCAAATTAGACTCCTAAACTAACAGTGTGTCTACCTGAAGTGTGAAGTTCCTGTTTAGTTCTTTTGCCCATTTATTTCTTTCCTGATAAGTTTTTTGAGTTTTTGAATATCCTGGAGATGAATGCACTATCTGAGGTGCATCTGGCAAAGATTTCCTCCCATTGTGTAGGCTCTCTTCATACTATTCATTGTTTCTTTGCTGTGAAGAAACTTTTTAGTTTATGCCATCCCATGTATTGATTCTTGATTTTACTTCTTGTGCTTTAGGAGTCTTGCTAAGGAAGTCAGTTCCTAAGATGACATAATGGAGTATTGGAACAATATTTTCTATGTATTTCAAAATATTTTATATTTTTCCATATATATTTGATCCACTTTGAGCTGAGTTTTGGTTAACAAACATAGAAAAAATGCTCAACATCTCCATCAATTAGAGAAAAGCAAATTAAAGTACACTGAGATTTTTATCTCACTCCAGTCAGAATGGAAACAATCAAGAACATAACTAATAGTTAATGTTCACGAGGATGTGGTGAGAAAGATTCACTCATACATCACTGGTGGGACTGCAAATTGCTGCAAACATTGAATAAAACAGTATGGGGATTCCTCAGAAAAACTTGGAATGCAATCACCAATTTACCAATTATCCCACTTCTTGGTATATATGCTAAGACTTAAGAAATGCATATTACAGTGACATGATCACATGATAGGTAAGCTATGGAACCAACCTGAGTGCCTTACAAGAGTTGAATGGATAAAGAAAATGTAGGATATATATATGCAATGGCATATTACTCACACAGAAAAAAATGACTTCATGACACTTTCTGGAAAATGGATGGATCCTGAGACTCTAAAGCTAAGCAAAATGAGCCAATCACCAAAAACCAAAGGTCAAATGTTGCCTCTGACCTGATTTTGCTATCACACAACAAGGGGATGGAGGAAAACAGATCAATGTATCACACAAAGAGGAAAGCAACGGGCACAGGAATAGTAAAGAGGATGGAATGATTCTGACATAACCTTCCTGTGTAGATGTTTGAATACCCCACAGTGGATCTCTACATCATCTACAACCAAAGTCTGGAATCCTAATTAGAATATGATGAACTCCATGTTTGTATAAGTAACACAAATGATACTCTACTGTTATGTAGGATTAAAAGAAAAAAAATAAAGCAACCAAATAAAGGAGTGAAGGTACTGACTGTGAAGCATTGGATCCTGATTGCTAGAACAGAGATATGTAGAAAAACTGTGGAAACTCAAGAAATGGATAACCTATTTTCTGACTTGTCTTCTTTGTAGGTAGAATTAGCCTTTGTCCCTCCCCAGAATAAGCCTCTCCATTATATCTCAGGGATTAATCCTGCCTTGTCCAAGGAAATTCTACCTGGACCTTGAGTTTCCCAGGCAAAGTTTACTGCATCTCATTCTGGCTGTTGCTCTGCAAGACAAAAGGATGAGCAGCAGGATCCACAGTCACTGCTCTTGACTTCTAGATCTCCAACTAGACTCAAGTCTCAGAAGGCACCTAGACACCGTGTGACATAGGGGGAGATGTGTTCATCTCCAAGTGACCTACTTGGGTTTTATAATTGATATGGATGGAAACCCTGGGCACATGCATGGGAAAAGATATTAAGGCCATAGACTTTGTGGAAGGAAGAAAAAACTGAATCAGAACAAATTAATAATATGAAGCCCCCTAATCAGAGATTCTGCATTAAATGTTTTATTTCAGGGAGTTAGTAAGGGCTCAGCCAGGTGCTCTTT
Source organism: Sciurus niger (assembly GCA_020740815.1). Classification (NCBI taxonomy): domain Eukaryota; kingdom Metazoa; phylum Chordata; class Mammalia; order Rodentia; family Sciuridae; genus Sciurus; species Sciurus niger. The sequence continues at coordinate 28,879 of JAHUXG010006442.1, read as the reverse complement.
GAAGTGCTTAATGGTAGAACCAAAGGGGGCACTAACATGAGAACATCAGCACTCTCTTGAGATGCACTGAATTTTGATATATAAGATTTTTTTTCTGCAAAATTCCCTTTATAAACAGTACTCAAAGGGTTCAAAATATTGGTATGATTAAATGCAAATCTCAATTGTACATTCCTTTAACAAGTATTTTTTAGAGTTTACAAGGTCAATGGTCCTCTGATATGAGCAAGGGTCTCATTGTGAAGAATTCAAGGAAATCAGTGAGAAAGAAAAGGTGTGAAGAACAGAGGACTGATAAAAAGAATGCAGCTCATCTAACATAGAAATGAGTCATCAGAATTAACTTCAAAGATCTGTAGAAATAAAAGCATGCAACCTCATTTCTCAGTTTAATTTTTAAATGGTCTCTAATTTTCAGCAATATCAGAGTATATTAAAAATGCTCATTTTTCCTGAACTTATTCCTTATTTCCAGCTGTGAAGATATGGAAGTTGTAAATCCTCAATGTGCTGTGTGCAAGGTGGAGGACAAGGAAAGGAGGTGGTGTGATCCTCTGAGTTTAAAACTCTAAACCTGGAAGGTGAGCAGTGACTTGGGCAAGTCTTGAAGTCCAGAGTGCCAAAGTCCAGGGTCAGATCAGGAGCTCTAGTGTGCAAGGTGATAGAAGATGGGTGTCCCAGAATAAGTAGAGAGAGAGAGAGAGAGAGAGAGAGAGAGAGAGAGAGAGAGAGAGAGAGCATTGTCCCTTTTCTTAGTTTTTATTCTGCAGACAAGCCCTCAGTGGATTGGCAGATGACTTCTCACCTTGATCACTAAGTCTACTGCTTTAAATACTAGACTCCAGGGAAAGCCCTCAAGGACACATGTGGGATAATGTATTACTGGGTATCTGGGTACCCCTTAATCGATGCAAATTAACACATAAAATTATCCAATACATGTAATCCCATGATATTTAATTCAGGCAAATTTATCACATCCATGTGTATGTGACACTAAATGACACTCGTGTGCATTAATTCTGTTCCATCCTAGTCTCTATGTTTTAAAAAAATTTGCATTGACATGTGAAAGAACATGTGAAAGAACCCATAAAATAAGTAAATACATCAATGTCTTTAATGGAAGTATTGATAAGTAGACATGAAGGAAGCTTAGCCTTTCTAATTCAGGAATTAATTTCTGAACTTAGTGTTTTCCTTTCCCAGAAAACAGATTTTGCAGAGGCAAGGTTTCACATCAAGAACTTAACATCACTGTGGCCTCAAATGAACCAGTACATAAAGAAGACCTGAGAGGATGAATCAAGGAAGCTTACACCAAACCACAGGTAAAAATCAACATCCTAAAGATTATTCTGTTCACAAAAAAAGAACATATTTTTGACTTTAAAAACTGCAATCTTTTAAAAATTTTGAATTTGTTATTTTAAGATATACATGTCAGTAGAAAGTATTTTGTCATATTATACATAAATGGAGTGTTATTTATTCTAAGTAGCATCCTATCCTTGTGGTTGTACATGATGTGGAGTTACCCTGGTTGTGTATTCAAATCCAAAGCTATGAAAGTTTTGTCTGATTAATTATACAATCCTCCCTATTCCCCTCCTTGCTCCTTTTCCTTCATTCCTTTTGTCTAATCCAATGGACTTCTATTTTTCACCTCCTAACCTTCCCTCTTTGTGAGTTAGCATCTACATATCAGAGAGAATATTCTGCATTCGTCTTCTGGGACTGGCTTATTTCACTTAGCATGATAGTCTCCTGTTCCATGCATTTACCAGCAAATGACATAATTTCATTCATTTTTGTTTCTGAGTAATATTCCATTGTGTATATATGCTATATTTTCTTCATCTATTCATCTGTTGAATGACACATAGGTTGGTTCTATAGCTTGGCTATTGTGATTGAACTGCTAAAAACATTGATTTGACTGTGTCACTCTAATATGCTGATTTCAAATCCTTTGTGGATTGACTGAAGTGTCAAATAACTGGATCAAGTGAGCTCAATGCAATGGACTGTCCTCAAGTTTTCTAAGGAATCTCCATGTTACTTTCCATAGTGGTTGCACCGATTAGCAGTCCCACCAGCAATATATGAAAATACCCTTATGCCACATCCTCACCAACATTAATTGGTACTTGTATTCATTATAATTGCTTCTGATTGGAGTGAGGGAATCTCAGTGTAGTTTTAATTTGCATTTCTCTAACTGATAGAAGTGTTAAAAATTATTTCATATATTTTTTGATCATGTGTATTTCTTCTTTTGTGAAGTGCCTGTTCAGTTCCTTTGCTAGTTTATTTGTTGGGTTTTTGTGTGTGTGTTTTGCGCATGTGTGTTAACTTTTTTTTTCTTTTGAGTTCTTTGTATCCTCTGGAGATTAATACTCTATCTGAGGTGTAGAGGGCAAAGATTATCTCCCATTCTATAGGCTTTGTCTTCATGTTCTTGACTATTTCTTTTGCTGTGAAGAAGATTTTCATTTTGATAAAATCCCTTTTATTCATTCTTGATTTTGATAAAATCCCTTTTATTGATTCTTGATTTTAATTCTTGTGCTTTAGGATTCTTGTTAAGGAATCTGGTTAATTTGGGCTTACTTTTACTTCTAGTATATGCAGGCTCACTGGTCTAATGCCTAGGTCCTTGATCTACTTTGAATTGAGTTTTGTGCAGGGTAAGAGATAGGGGTTCAATTTTTTTACTACATATGATTTCCAGTTTTCTCAGCACCATTTGTTGAAGAGGCTCTCTCTTCTCCTGTGTATGTTTATGCCATCTTTGTCTAGTATGAGATATCTGTATATATGCAGTGTCCCTGTGATTTCTACTATGTACCTTTGGTCATCATGTCTGTTTTGGTGAAAACACCATGCTGTTTTTGGCACTAGAGCTCTGAAGTATAATTTTAAAGTCTGGTATTGTGATGCTTCCTGCATCACCTCTCTCATTAAGCATTGCTTTGGCTGTTCTGGGGCTCTTATTTTTCTAAATGAAATTCATGATTGCTTTTTCTATTTCTATGAAGTCATTAGAATTTTAAGAGAAAATGCATTAAATCTGTATAGGGCTTTTGGTAACATGTGCATTTTGACAATATTAATTCTGCTTAATCAAGAATATGGGAGAGTTTTCCATTTTATGAGGTCTTCTTCAATTTCTTTCTTTAGTGTGCTATCGTTTTCATTGTAGAGATCTTCACCTCTTTTGTTAGATTGATTCCCAAGTTTGTTTGCTTTTTAGAGGCTATTGTAAAGGGGATATTTTCCATATTTCTCTACAGCTGATATGTCATTGGTGTATAGAAATGCAATTGAATTATGGGTGTTGATTTTTATACCCTGCTACTTTGCTGAATTCTTTTGTAGTTCCAGGGTCTGTCTGATAGAGTTTTTAGATCTTCTAAATAGAGAATCATGTCTTCAGCAAATAGGAATAGTTTATGCTCTCCTTTTCCTATTCATGTCCTTTTAATTTCTTTCTACTCTAATTGCTCTGGATGTGTTGATAGAAGTGGTGAAAGAGGGAATCCATGTTGTTCCAGTTCTTAGAGGGAATGCTTCCAATTTTTATCCATTTATAATGGTGTCAGCCCTGACTTTAGCATACATAGTTTTAGCAATGTTGAGGTATGGTCCTACTATCCCTAGGTTTTCTAGTGCTTGGTGCATAAATGGATGATGAATGTTTTCAAATAACTTTTCTGCATCTATTGAGATAATCCTGTGATTCTTGTCTTTAAGTCTATTAATATAGTGAATTACATCTAGTGATTTACATATGTTGAACCAACCTTGCATTCCTGGGATGAACTCCAGTTGATCATGGTGCACCGTCTTTTTAATATTTTCTGTATGCATTTTGCCAGTATTTTGTTGAGAATTTTTGCATCTACATCTTAGTGATATGATTCTAAAGTTTTCTTTCCTTGAAGTATCTTTGTCTGGTTTTGGTATCAGGTCAATACTAGCTTCATAGAATGAGTTTGGAAAATTCCCTCATTTTATATTCCATGGATTAATTTGATGAATATTGGTGTAAATTCTTGGTGTGATCTTCTTTGTATATCTTGTTCAACTTGATTGAAGATCCATCTGGTCCTGGGCTTCTATTTGTTGGTAGACTTTTTATGGTGTCTTCAATTTCATTGCTTGAAATTCATGTTTAAATTTTCTGATCCTCTTGATTAAATTTGGATATGTCAGATGTCTCTAGAAATTCACCAATGTCTTCTAGATTTTTTATTTTATTGGAGTATAGATTTTCAAACTAGCTTCTTATTACCATCTGTATTTCAGTGGTATCTATGGTGACATTTCCTTTAGCACCACAAATTAATAATTTGGGTTTTCTTTCTCATTTTTCATCATTAACTTAAATAAGGGTTTATCTATTTGTTTATTTTTTCAAAGAGACAAGATTTTGTTTCATCAATTTTTTGTTCTTTCAATTTCTTTCATTTGGGCTCTGATTTTAATTATTTTCTGTCTTCTGCTTGTGGTGATGGTTTGGTCTTCTTTTTCTAAGTCTTTGAGATGTGAAGTTATGCTATGCATTTATTGACTTTCTATTCATTTAATGAATGTGCTCAATGCAATGGACTGTCCCCTTAGCACTGCCCTCATAGTGTCCCAGGTACTTGGAGAGGTTGTATCACCATTCTCATTCACCACTAAGTACTTTTTTAATTTCACTCCTGATTTCTTCAGCTCTCTGTTGGTCATAAAACAGTGTATTGTTTAATCTCCATATATTAGAGTAACTTCCATTTTTATTTTAATATTAATTTTTAGTTTCATTCTTTTATAATCTGATAGTATGAAAGGTATTATCTGTATTTGAGGGGGAGGATTAAACTCAGGGACACTCAACCCTTGAGCCACATTCCTAGCCCTTTTATGTATTTTATTTAGAGACAGGATCTCACTGAGTTGCTTAGCACCTCACAGTTGCCGAGTCTGGCTTTGAACTCTCAATCCTCCTTCCTCAGCCTCCTCAGTCATTGGGGTTATAGACCTACATCACTTTACCAGGCTCCACTTTCTTTTTTCTGTTTTTTTTTTTTTTTTTTTTTGCCAAGAGTTGCTTTGTAGCCTAAGATATGGTATATTATAGAGAATATTTCATGTGCAGTTTAGAAGAAAGTGTATTCATTCATTGATTGATGAAATATTCAATGTATGTGTTCAATTTCAATTTTGTTTTTTTCGTTTTATACCTTCTGTGTTTACATTTTGTTTTGAAAATCTATAGATTGGTGAGAGAGTTGCACTGAAATCATACATTATTATTGCGTTATGCTCTATTTGGTTCTTGAGAATTTGAATGGTTTGTTTGATGTATGTTAATGTTCCATTGTTTGGAGCATAAATATTTATGATTATTATATCTTCTTGTTGTTTAATTCCCTCAAGCACTATGAGATGGTCTTCTTTGTCCCTTCTGATAAATTTTTACTTGTTGTTCACTTTATCAGATATGAGTTTAGAAACCTCTGCTTGTTTAAGAGATCCATGTGAATGGTAAATTTTTTCCCATCCTTTGACCTTCAATATGTAAATGTGTTTGCCTAAGAGGTGAGTCTTTTGAAGATAGTCTTGCTTTTAATCTAATCTGCCAGTCTCTGTCTTTTGATTGATAAGTTTAGGCCATTCCAGTCAGAGTTCTTATTGAGAAATGATTCTTATTTCCTGTCATTTGAATCATGTCTGGTTTTTAATTTGAGTTCCCTTCTCTTTTAATTGATTTTCTTCTAGTGTAGTTTCTCCCTTTGCTGGATTTCATTTTATTTTTTATTTCTTCACCTGAAGTATTTTGTTGAGGATGTTTTATAATGCAGGCTTTTTAGTTGTGAATTCGTTTAACTTTTGTTTATCGTGAACGATTTTTATTTCATTGTCAAATCTGAATCATAGTTTTGCGGGGTATAATATTCTTGGTTGGCACTCATTCTCTTTCAGAGCTTCATATATATTATTCTAAGATTCCCCTAGCCATGTACAGGAACCCAAGCTGGAAACACTTTAATACCTCCTTTGACACTGGCAAGAACTCAAACTAGGACTTTAGATCTGTGAGTTCCAGAGTGAAACCGATACATATATCCAGCAGATGCCAACTGGGAGATTTACTGTGAGCCTAGAAAATAAGGGGAATCTCTGGTATGAAGACTATTTTTCCAGGTGACAATACAGATCAGATAGGCCAGAGAAAGCCCACCCTCCCCTACTCCCTTGAATGGAGTATCAAACAGTGGCAGGGAGAAACTGATCCAGTGGAGTGACAGAGCTCAGTGCCTGGAAACAGTCCTTGAGAAGTCAGAAAAAGCACAGTATCCCTGACAACAAAGTAATGAAGGACCAACTCCTCCTTCCCACAGTGGTACCCTGGGGAGAGTAGTGGGTTACCTCCTGGAATTCTGTTGATTCATTAATGTCTCCAAGCTCCTCCCACAATAAAACACTTAGGAGCAATTCCAGACCAAATCTCCACCCTGGGAGCATCTTTTGCAGCAACTCATCTCACAGAGCCCAAAGGCAGTACCCAGGAAGTTCAGCTGGGAGCACCACAGCTCCAACACCATCCTGCTGAGGAGGGAAGCTGAGAAATGCAAGGGCGGTTTGTCAGACAGGAGGAGAAAACTCTCATCCACTCCTCCTCTATTTTGTTTTTGTTATGTTTCACTTGTTTCTGAATGTGCAGAGATTTATAAGTGATGGGATTATATACATTGGTACAAATACATATTTGTTTCTGCTTTTTTTTTTAGTTTTAACATTTCTTGAAGGTAGTTTTTTTGTGCTTTTTTTTGAAGATTAAGTTGTTCATTATTATATCTTGGATTGATTTTCTACTGACTCTTTCACAGCTCTGTTTTCTTTTGTTTCTATTTCTATTTTTTATTGCCAACAGCCAAACTCATTTTCTCTGTCTCTCTCTCTCTCTGTCTCTCTCTCTCTCTCTCTCTCTCTGTCTTTTTAAAATTATTTTACTTCTATTCCTTTGCCCTACGTCCTCCTCTCTTAAAAACACATTCTACATCACCACTGCATGTGTCCCATTCACCTCTTGAGTCTGCAAACCCTTTTCCATGACCCCATGTCCTCTTCTTTTCCTCTTTAAGAAATCTATCCTTAACTGTATATATGAATATCCATATATTTATTTTCCTCATTTCTACCACTTTATTTGAATGTAGTTATTTTTATGCATCAATATTTTGAAGAATAAGATGCTTGATTAATATTTATCAATTTTGTTCTTTTTAAACATTTATTTCTTTTCTGTTTTGGGATTTCTGTTTTTTAACATTCTATATTTTATTTTATTTCTACTTTTTATATTTTACATTTTTTCTCTCACTTATCAATTTACCTTGACTCTCTCTTTTCCTCTGCTAAAAGCCAATCTCTACTGTTTTCCCTTTCATATCTTTAATTTTCAATTCTATTTTTCTTCTCCTCCCTCATGATCATCACATTCTACATCACTTCTGTTCTATCCCTGGTTATCATATGAAACTGTAAACCCTTATGTAAACTTCCTATTTTTAATGTGGGCAATAACTGATCAAATCATTTCTGATTAGTGTGACTTCAACATTGTAAATTTCATTTCAAGAACTATTTATTTTAATGCTTTAAATTTCTTTCATTTGCTGTTATTATTATCTGTCTCCCATAAACTGTAAGTTACTGCAAACCTTCAGGAACCCTATAATTCCACAAAGTAGAAAATCTACATCCTCAAATCCAACTGTTAGATGGATATATATACAAAAAATATAAAAAATAAGGGAACAAATTGCCTCGCTTCAATAAAGAGTGATTCTAAGAAAACAAAAACATAAACAAAACAAAAATCCTCCCAAAAAACAAACAAACACACAAACCCAAATGAATACAATTTTCTCATACTAGACAAAGGGTCCAAAAATATGCAATGGAGAAAAGATACCCTCTTCAACAAATGGTGCTGGGAAAACTGGAAAACCATATGCAACACAATGAAATTAAACCCCTATCTCTCACCCTACGCAAAACTCAACTCAAAATGGATCAAGGACCTCGGAATCAGACCAGAGACCCTGCATCTTATAGAAGAAAAAGTAGGTCCAAATCTTCAACTTGTTGGCTTAGGATCAGACTTCCCTAACAGGAATCCCATAGCACAAGAAATAAAAGCAATAATCAACAACTGGGATAGATTCAAACTAAATAGCTTTCTCTCAGTCAAGGAAACTATCAGCAATGTGAAGAGAGAGCCTACAGAGTGGGAGAAAATCTTTGCCACTCGTACTTCAGATAGAGCACTAATTTCCAGAATCTATAAAGAACTCAAAAAACTCTACACCAAGAATACAAATAATCCAACAACAAATGGGCTAAGGAAATGAACAGACACTTCACAGAAGAAGATGTACAAGCAATCAACAGATATATGAAAAAATGTTCAACATCTCTAGTAATAAGAGAAATGCAAATCAAAACTACAGTAAGATTCCACCTCACCCCAATTAGAATGGCGATTATCAAGAACACAAGCAACAATAGGTGTTGGCGAGGATGTGGCGGAAAAGGAACACTCATACATTGCTGGTGGGGTTGCAAATTAGTGCAGCCACTCTGGAAAGCAGTATGGAGATTCCTTAGAAAGCTTGGAATGGAAACACCATTTGACCCAGCTATCCCACTCCTTGGCCTATACCCAAAGGACTTAAAATCAGCATACTACAGAGATACAGCCACATCAATGTTCATTGCTGCTCAATTCACCATAGCCAGATTGTGGAACCAAATCTAGATGCCCTTCAGTTGATGAATGGATAAAGAAACTGTGGCAGATATATATATACAATGGAATATTACTCCGCAATGAAGAATGATAAAATTATGGCATTTGCAGGCAAATGGATGAAATTGGAGAATATCATGCTAAGTGAGATAAGCCAATCTCAAAAAACTAAAGGACGAATGATCTCACTGATAAGCGGATGAGGACATATAATGGGGGTGGGAGGAGTTAGCATTAGGGTTAGGGTTAGGTTTAGGGTTAGGGATAAGGAGTGTGGTAAGAATGAAGGAAAGAAGGACTGTATAGAGGGAAAAGAGGGGTGGGAGGGGTGGGGGAAAGAGAAAAAAAATAATGAATCAAACATCATTGCCCTATGTAAATGTATGATTTATGCCTTGACTCCATGTACAAATAGAGAAACAACATGTATCCCATTTGTATACAATAATAATAATAATAAAAATGAACAGAAATCCTTGAAATGAAGGAAATAATAAACCTAATCACGAACTCATTGGAAAGTATTACCAGCAAACTGGACCACTTAGAAGACAGAGTCTCAGGCAATGAAGACAAAATATATAAAACTTGAAAATAAAGTTGACCATGGAAAAAGATGATAAGAAAACATGAATAGAATTCCCAAGAAATACGAGATAACACGAAAAGACAAAACTTAAGATATATTAGGATAGAAGAAGGCTTGGGAATACAAACCAAGGGAAGGCACAATATTTCCAATGAAAGAAATCTGAAAATTTTGCAAACTGAAGAATGAAATGAAAAATCAAAAGTAAGAAAACCACAGGACACCCAAACATACACAATTGCAATAGACCCACACCAAGGCACACTATTATGAAAATGAATGACATACAGAATAAGGATAGAACTCTGAAATCTACCAGAGAAAAATATCAAGACACATTTAGAGGAAATCCAATTTGATCTCACCTAGTTTTTCAGTCCAGACCCTTGAGATTGCAATCATGACCTCCTTATTTCTCAGGCTGTTGATCACAGGATTCAGCATAGGGATGACCTTAGTATAGAAAACAGAAGCAATTTTGTCTGTGTCCATGGAGTGACTGGAGCTGGGCTGTACGTACATGAAGATCAGAGTCCCATAGAAAATGGAGACAGCACTGAAGTGAGAGGCACAGGTGGAGATAGCCTTCCTGTGTCCTGCAGCTGAGCGCATCTTTAGGATGGTGATGAAAATGAATATGTAGGATATTAGGATTATGAGGAGAGCAAAGAAGATACAGAAACTGACAATATAAATCAAAACAAGCTCACTAATATGTGTATCAGAGCAAGAGAGAACCATGACTGCTAGAACTTCACAGAAAAAATGATGGACCAGGATGGACTTACAGAAGATGAGATTGAATGTGTCCCAAGTGAGGATGGAGGCACTCAGGAAACCACAGACATAGCAGCCGATGATCAGTGAGGTACACACACTGGGTGTCATGGTGGTGGTGTAGTGCAGGGGCTTACACACTGCTGCATAGCGATCATAGGCCATTGAGGCCAAGAGGTAGTTTTCCACAGTGGCAAAGGATCCAAGAAGGAACATCTGAGGAGCACAAGCATTATAGGAAATGACCTTGTCTCCAATAAGGAGCCCAGTCATGACTGTGGGAGTGACAGCTGAGGAGTAACACAAGTCCACCAGAGACAGGTTACCAAGGAAGAAGTACATGGGAGTGTGGAGACGGGAGTCCAAGACAATCACCAGGATCATCCCCAGATTCCCAACCAGAGTGATGGTGTAGATAAGGAGCAATATCATAAAGAGGGGAAGTTGCAGATGTAGGTCACTAGTCAGTCTCAGCAGGAAAAACCCTGTCACTTCTGTCCTGTTCTCCATCAGTTTCCTGAGATTCAGTAGATGTTGTACAGCATCTGAGAAGAAAGGACAGAATTATAAAGTAATGAGTTGAAAATTGAGAATGCATATACAACATTTGTTAGTTCATTATAGCAATAGGTGGTAATCTGAGACTCTAATACAAGTGAATCAAATAGAGTGTGTCACTAATACACAGGGTTGCATGCTGTGACACCTTAGAAACCTTAAAGGATCATGTATACAATTTAAAAATTTTATCCAATTGTATTTCTGAGATAAAGTCAGTTTAACTGCTTGATGAAAATTACTTCTATAGTCTCATTACTCAGTTCATTCAGGTCTCCTAGAAAAGAACATGAAACTTTTAAATTTCTCACCTGCCAGTAATTTTTGGAGGCACCTTCTCTATGCATTCTGTGTCTCCTTTCAAAAACATTATGCATTTTTTTCATCGTTACATTCATGAAAATATCGATGTGTAAGAGGCACAATACCTCATTCATATTGGCAAAATCTTTCATTGGCAATCTCATCCCTGAGCCCATGCCAATCCTTAACCAAGATTGAATGTTTCCTTAGTTTATGGAGATAATATGAATTAAAGAAGGATTTGTGGTTTCATAGTGATCTGAGGGAGTGATTGCTTAGATGCTAAATTCTTCTTGTTTACAATAATGGTTGTCTCTCATTAGAGATAGAACAAATAAGAAATCAATAACAGTGAAGTGATCCTTGTTTCAGGCAGAGAAGGACCCTACATCAATTGATAAGCTCTGCTTACCTATTAACCTTTCACCACATTCTCATGCTTATTATCAGCAGCACATCTACACATGAAGATAGTGATGTTCCTAAAGACATAACCTTTGATTGGCAGAGATGAGTTTAACTCTTGAATCAGCACAGCACATCTCTCGCACAGTGGCTGTGGTTGGTTAGCTGGGATGGTGGGAGTATGTGCTGCCTGTGTAGGTGATTATGAGTGAAGTCCTGTCAGAAACAGAAGACATGGACCTGGAATTCCTGGAAGAGAATCACACCTACCATTTAACACCTAAATACAAGACTTGGTCCTAAATCAACTCCTCTGAACATCAAATTTCCATCTGCAAAATGAAGATATTAATGAGAACTGCTTTGAGGTACTGTTGTGAGGGTTAGGGTTAGGGTTAGGGTTAGGGTTAGGGTTAGAGTTAGAATAATACATAAAGAAAAGGAAAATTTGGTATTCTAAGCCATCGTGTGGATAGCATGGAATAACAATTTATGCTGGTTTGAACAAGCAGGATGCTCAAATTCATGCCTTTAGTTGTGGGAGACCTTGGTGTCTTAAGCTTATTTCTCAATTTTTCCTTTTCACCCCACAATGGCCATTTAGGAATTGTGTGCTCTCAGTTGATTCTTTCATTACTCTAAGCATGTGATAATTGCTGCTGCAATTCCATGTAGACCTGCCCCTGTTGAAAATTTCTTTCTTGAAATCCATATTTTAAATTGAATACTGCAGAATGTATTTCTCCTAAGTATTTAACAACTTCAATTTAGAAGCCTTCCCATGAAAACATCAAGGTCTCCAGTCTTAATGCACTTGATCCCTTCGGTGTGTTCTACAATAAGTGATAATGGATTTGTATGGCAGTGTTGCATGTGTGTGCATGTGTGAAATAGGTTGTATTGTTGTTCTTATTTTACCAGTAAGGAAACTGGGAATATGAGAAGTTAGGTGAGGCTCTGAATTTAAACAGGTTGATTGAGAGAGACTCAAGATTAGTGAATTAGAGCCACCTCACAAGAATAAGCCTGAGACCATGGTGAAGTTTAGATGCAGATCAGAGCCTGTTAAATTAATTAGAACCATTTAATAGTTTATAGAAGGATCATTTCACTTCCAGGATTTTGTTTGTGTTTGCATTTTCAACATTTATGACATCTCAATGTATAGTGAACAAGGTAATGTAACCAATCAATCAAAGCATTATCTGTCATACTTTTTGTTCATGTTTTTCTTTGTGAAAGAAACAAGATTTGTTCTATAAATTAGTAAAATCCCCATGATAAATATTTTGAAGTTTATACCTAGACTCACCTCAGCTTTTAGAAACATTTAGGAACATTTCTTTCTGTTTTCAAATAACTCATAGCACGCACCATAAGCAGTGTTTTGCATAGCTTATACTTCTCACTGAAAAGTTATGGAATAGAGAACTTACACTCTGATGGAAATGAAAGGCAGTTTATCCAGAGGGATAATTTTAAAGGAACAACATGTATCCCATTTGTTTACAATAAAAAAGTAAAAATAAAAAATAAATTTAAAAAAAAGAAAGCAAAATGGAATATGTCCTATGAAAAAGTTCTCCATTAGATCATTGACAAAAGACTCCATATTCCTCAAGGTAGGAGAATGGAATGAAAGACAATTAACATGGATCCACTTGAGATTCTACCATGAGTTCTCAATGTGCAGTATGAAGAATTACTTATCCCTCTTGTGTGTACAATACATAGGATACTATTACTTCTCTCCCAGATAATTCACACATCATGCCCATAAATAAATGAAACATTCAGAGTGTCTTATGAAAATAGTATCATTTAAAAGTCAACCAATGTGATTTTTTTCCTTTGAATGTTGCTCTGACCATAGTTGAAAGCAAATAACAAATCCTCAGTTCTGAAGAAGGCTGCCTACTACCAATATCATACAGATGAAGAAAAGATATCTCATGGAGCTGGAATATAGATGTTCCTTCTAAAATAAAGTGATGTTGATTCTGTGGAATTTCAGAGGCAAATACTTGGAGATCAGGAGAGAATTGTACATATTTGCAGACCTCTGGAGATTTCCCCCATGAGACTCTCTACAGTTCCTTGTTCTGTTTTCTAAGGAAGAAGCAATTAAAGTGCACGTGGGGATCAAGCTCATTATTATATTTTTAAGTTAAATATATTTTACCAATAAATGAAAACGCAGAAACTGTAAGTAAGTAGCACCAATGATCATCCTTTCCCCAACCCTTCTTCCCCCTACTGCATCCATCCCCTGGTAAACACTACTCAAATCTTACCTTCTGTGCGAACCACTTTTCAAGATTCCACACATGAGTGAGATCATTCAGAAAATGTCCTCCACCTTGGCTTATTTCACTTTACATCATGAACTCCAATTGCAAAGGACAGGATTTCCTTCTTTGTTATGACTTAGTCAAATGTCCTAATGCATATGTATCATGTTTTCTTAATCTATTCATCAGTTCTTGGACACTCAGTTTGTTTATATTTGTTAGGTGTTAGAAGCAATACCACAGGGAACACAAGGGTACACATGTCTTTCTGTCATACCAATTTCATTTCCTCTGAATTCCACTGATTAATTGTGATATTATTGACTGAACCTAGTGGATCTCTAGCACTGAACTATATTCCTGACCCCTTTAAATTATTTGTATTTATTTCTTTATTGAAATAAGATCTTGCAAAGTTGTTACTCTGGCCTCAAACTTGCCATCCCACTCTTCTGCCTCCTGAGTAGATGGAAATAGAGGCATTAATACCATGCCTAACCAATTTCCTTTGAATTTAAATTCAATGTTGAAATTGTTGGATCACATGGAGTTTCTACTTGTAATTTTCAGTAACTTCTGTGCACTTTCCATAATGACTGATGTAATGTAATCTATATTCCCACCAACAGTGTACAGGGTTCCTTCCCTTTCTTCTACATCTTGCCAGCACTAGTTAGTTTTAGTGTTTTGAAAGGTACTTTTGCTGTGGTGAGGTGACCTCTCACATTAGTTTTTATTCGTATTTCCTGGATGATTAGTGAAGTTGAACTTTTATTCATGTACCAGTTGGCCATTTGTATATCTTCTTTTGAGAAATGTCTGTTCACGTCTATTGCTCATTTTTAATCAGGTTAGATATTTCTTTGTGTTTTTTGTTTTGTTTTCTCTTGAATTTTTTGAATTCATTCTATAGTCTGAATATCCATCCCCTTGTAGATGGATCTCTTCTCCCATTCTTTAGGTTGTCTCTCCACTCTGTCAATTATTTCCATTTCTATACACAAGGATTTTAGTTTTTTGTAACCCCATATGTGTATTTCTGCTTTTGTTTTCTGAACTTTTGATCTTTCTTTAAAAAAAAAAATCTTTGCTTATTCCAATGTCCTAAACTATTTCCACTGTTTTTATGATTTCTGTTCTTCTGTTCATATCTTTAGTACATTTTGAGTTGGTTTTTGAACTGATGAGAGAAAGGAGTCTAGTTTCTTTCTTTTGGATTCTTTTGCATTTGACTCTCCAATTCTCTCAATATCCTTTATTAAAAGACTGTGTTTTCTATAAAGCCTATTTGATAAATCAGTTGCCTATGGACATGTGGATTTACTTCTTGGTTTTCTGTTTTGCTTCCTTGTTCTATACCTTTGGTCTGTATTTCACTCTACTTTTCCTTTGTTGATTTTCTGGTGGATGAAATATCAATGATAAAGTGGAAGTGTTAGGGCTCACGGTATTATTGTTTCAGTGAGCATCTCTCCTTTCATCCCAAATAGTATTTGATTTACAAATTTGCTGTTCCAAATTGTGTGAATAAATACTTAGAATTATTTCCTTTTTCATAACTGATGTTTTTTATCCTCATAGAAAGAATTTCTTTGTATTTTTTTTTTACTTTTTCAAATACTTAAAGTCTGTATTATCAGATGTAAATATAGCTTCTCCTGCCCTCTTTTGGATTCTGTTTGCATGGAATATTTTATTTTTTTGGTTCACTTTTTATCTTAGAATTGAGGTGTATTTCTTGTAAGTAATACATGGTTGTGTCTTGTCTTATTATGCACTCATTCAAGCATCCTTTTCATTTTGCTAAAGTATTTAATTCATTCATATTCAAGGTGATTATTGATAGGTAAGTTCGTACTACAGGCAATTGGTGACTTGTTTTCTGATTTTATTAGAACTGTATTCCTTATTTCACTCTCTTATGTTCTCTTGTGGGTAAGTGATTTCCTATGGTAGAGTGTTTGGTTTCATAGATTATTGTTTTTTGGTTGACTGTTTTTGCTTTGTTCCTACCATGAGACTTACAAGCAAATTTTCTTTTTTATTGTAACAAGGTTTTTTGAAAAGGTAGCTACTTAAAGTGACTGCAAATGAAAGAAAAGAAACAAAACAGTGAAAACAGGCTGAGAAAAATACTTTCCAGGTACACTCCATTCATTCCCCTCCATGTTGAATTTTTCATATCCCTTTTTATATATTTCTGTATTTCTTTGCTCAGAGCATTCATTTAGTTAGTTAAGTTTAAACTTTAGGTGTTCAGTCTTCACATTAAAGACATGAATGGCTTATTCAGAGCACTTTGGATGTGTCTGATAAACACCAGTGAGTTTAATAGCTTCCATGTTGATTCCTACTCACTGATGTCTCTCTCAGTATGAAGACGTTTCCTTTACTTCTTTTGCAGGACAGGTATGGTGGAGAAAGCTTCTCTCAGATATTCTTTGTCTAGAAATGTCTTTATCTCCTACTTATTTCTACAAGATATCTCTTCTGGATTCCTGGTTGGTAGATTGTCCCCACTCGACCCTTTAGTCCTGTGAAATCCTCTTGGCACTCTGCTGTGTTCTGCAGTATTGCTGGAGAAGTGTGCAATCTGTGCCACCTCTATTATGTTTTGTTCTGATTTTTTCTCTTGTGGCCTGGAGAATCGTGATCTTTTCCTTAGTCAGCTTGATTATTAAATAAGTTGAAATGGATTTAGTTGATTTAAATCTGGCTAGTGATCTTTGGCCATGATGCACCCAGATACTTGCACCCCCTCTAGGTGTGGGAAGTTCTGTTATGATATCTTCGAATAAGTTTTCTACCTCTTTGGCGTACTCAATACTCTCATGAGCCCTACTCTTTTAATACTGTTACAAGTTTCTCTTAAGAGTTCTTTATTACTCTTCATTCTGCTTTCCTTTTACACTTCTGAAGGTGCATTTTCCAGCTGCCTTTCCTTGAAATCACACATTCTTTCTTCTGTTTGATCTGTCCTGCTTTAATGCTTTCCTTTGTGCTTTAAGTTTACCTGAGTATATTTTTCAGATCAAGAATTTATCTTTAATTTTCTAAATAGCTTTCATCTCTTTATTTATACTTCTCTTAGTGTACAGAATCACTTTTCTGTGTTTTCCTCAAGCTCATTGAGTTTTCATAAAACACCTGATTCAGATTCTCTAAGAGTCATCCCATACTTCTTACTATCTGGCCAGTTCCTGGCATCTTATTTAAAATGGTAGGTGAGAACATGATTTCCTAAAAGTTCTTGATGCTTGTTGGTGTGCAGTGTCATATGGGCATTAATGAAATAGGTATTTAATCCAGTCTATCCAATCTGATATTCATTGAACTTTTCTTCCCAGAAATTTTAAGCATGCTGCTTATTTTCTCTGACCCTGCACTATTTACATTCTTTGAGCCCTTAGTGACACTGGGTGCAGGTCTGCCAGGAGTCTGCTGTTTATATGTTGATACTGTTCTAGAACTGGAGAGCGATCTAAGCCCAGGTTTGTCGTACCCCATAGTTGAGGTGTTTTTCTGATGATCCAGGGTTGTGTGTGAAGCACAGATCATCCCCTTAAGCATCTCTCCAGGGAAAAGTCAGGTCTCTGTTCCTTGTCCACATTCAACATCTGTGGGACTCCCCATGGACTAGTGCTATGCCTGATGCTTTCTCCAATAGAAATCCAGGTGTTGGGGTCTTTCTTGTGTGCCTAGTCTTGGTTTTCACGATTTTAAAAAGATGGTCAGGGAAAGTCTCTATGACAAGTTAACATACTTGCAATGACTTGAGTGAAGACAGAGCATTCTACACAGGGAAGATATATTGTCAAGGTCCTGGGGCAACAACATGGGAGATGTTGTGAAGCAATAGCAAGAAAATTAAAGAAGTGGAGTGAACTCTGTGGGATTGGCAAGAGAGAGTGCAACTCAACTAACATAAAAATGAATGGTCAGATAAATTCAAAACATTTGAAAAAATGTTCAACATCATTTGTTTCTCAGTGTACATTTTCATAAATCAGAAAAATGTTAATAATTAATACACTAATACATTGAAACTGCTTTTACCTTTCCTCAGTATGTCTGATGCTCTGGCTACATATCCTTTGCAAATTAAAATAGGAATCTGTTGTTTATAGCAAATGACTCAAATAGACATATTAATTCATATGAGAGTCCAGATTTATTCATCTGTTGTTAAAACATACAAGGAAAAAGTACATACCTGCATGGAATAATTTACATTTTTTCCTTCAAGTTAGGACTCTTAAAATAGTGGGAAAAGACAAAAATTATTGCATATACATTTATGTTCAAACATAAATCAAATATTAATTTATGATTATTAAGGACAAATGCACTAATCAGAGGTCTCCACTGAAACAATCAATTGGATCTGAAACAATCAATTGGATCTGCAAGCAAATATAAGAGATTTATTATGGCATGGAATATGGGATCATGATTATTGAGGTGAAGAAATACTAGCTTCCACACTGATGGGACAGATCTTCTTTACTATTGCGACTGCTTCAAACTATATTCTTTCAGATATATCCTCTCAGCCACACTGTGAAGTCCTTTCCTGACTATTTGTGTGTCCTAGAATAAAAAGCACAATAAATTCAACACCAAAAATAGCCACATGACATTTAATTCTGGCAAATTTGCCATACCCATGTGCAAATGTGATAGTGTTATACCTATCTCCATTTCTTTTCCTTGTGAGATGTTCTGCAGTTATGTTACATATCTTGGCATTCACATGCAGAAAAAATAACAAGAAATTATTGAATGAATAAATATCTTTAATAAAACTTCTCACAAGAAGACACCAGTATATCGGAAATATTCTCATTCAGGTAGTACAATTCTAAATATGTTTTTTCCTAATTCCAAGACCATAGTCTTTTGCAGAAGTAAAGGAACTTGAAGTCCGGTGGGCTTTAAAATATGACAAAACATGAACAATGAGAGCAATGAATAAGAGTTATGCTCCCCCCAAAATTTAATTGAAACTGTAAAGATTATTTTGCCACTAAAACAACCTTTGAGAATGCATTCTTGACCTCCTTGTTCCTCAGGCTGTAGACCAGTGGGTTCAGCATGGGGATAAGCATAGTATAGAACACAGATGCGATTTTGTCAGTGTCCATGGAATGACTGGAGATGGGTTGTAAGTACATGAAGATGGTAGTCCCATAGAAAATGGAGACAGCAGTGAAGTGGGAGGCACAGGTGGACAGAGCCTTCTGATGTCCTGCACCTGAGCGCATCTTTCCAATTGTGGTAAAAATGAATATGTAGGATATTGAGATAACAATAAGAGCAAAAACCACATTGAAAGCACATACAGGAAGAAGAACAAGCTCATTCATGTGTCTATCAGAGCAAGAGAGAGACATGACTGCTGGAACATCGCAGAAAAAATGGTGGACCACGTTGGACTTACAGAAAGTGAGACTAAAGGTGTCCCCAGTGTAGAAGGAGCCAATCAACAAACCAGAGACATAGGATCCCGTTATGAGGCACACACACACCCTGGTTGTCATGGTGGTGGTGTAGTGCAGGGGCTTACACACTGCTGCATAGCGATCATAGGCCATTGAGGTCAGGAGGTAATTTTCAGCAGTAACAAAACCTGTAATAAAGAACATCTGAGCAGCACAAGCATTGTAGGAGATGACCTCGTCTCCAGGAAGGAGCCCAGCCATGACTGTGGGAATGGCAGCTGAGGAGTAACACAAGTCCACCAGAGACAGGTTACCAAGGAAGAAGTACATGGGAGTGTGGAGACGGGAGTCCAAGACAATCAACAGGATCATCCCCAGGTTCCCAGTCAGAGTGATGGTGTAGATGAGGAGGAATGTCAGAAAGAGGGGAAGCTGCAGACCTGGGTCACTGGTCAGTCCCAGCAGGATGAACTCTGTCACTTCTGTTCTGTTCTCCATCAATGCTACTGAGAATCACTAGATGTTCTATAACCAAGAAAAATAAAGAAACATAATGTTGAAGAATTTGAATTGATATGAAAATCAATTGAAAATGTGTTATTTCTCTCTAACACACCTATAACCTGACACTCTCCTGAAAAATCATGGACTTGAAAATCAAATGTGTTGCCTGCAGTTGTGAATTCGAAGACTCTTTATGAATTTTCTGCCCAGTTTTGTATTTTTCGACAATTTTTAACAGAGATGTAGACTATTTAATGATTCATCAAAATGTCTCTATGTGCCTCTCTGTGAATTCATTTCTGACTTTAGGAAAAGCAGATGCTTTCGGGCTGCTCATCTCCACAGAACTGTTGCAGTCACTTTAGATGTGTTCCCTGTCTCCTCTCAACAAAGTGATGATTTTACTTAGTTGTTAAGCTCCTTTATTAAGCTTGAGAAATTGAGTCTATTGACACATGTACTGTTTGTCAATCTCTATCTTGGACTCATGCCAACTTTAACCTGCATCAGGTGGTTCCTAAATCCACTGTTCTAATCTGAATTTCAAACAAATTGAATTTGATTCACTTTAATATTATTCCTTCTCTCCTTTGTCCCAAACTGTTTAGGGTATAATCATGATTCAAATGATTGAGTGGGTGAAGACCTCATCTTCTTCACTATGTTTCCCTTTTATCAGAAGAAAAGCAATCAGGCCAACAATGACCCACTCAACTAAAAAGAATCGTAAATGAATAGGGAAGCTTTGAATGCATTTCAACAGATGCCCCCCCAATCCACTCAGTCTCAGAACCTGTCATCAGCCCAACACCTACACCAGCTGACAATGTGAACTGCAGACAGGTTGAGGATGACTTTAATCCTGAATCATCACAGCAAATCTCCATGCACAGTAATGTGGTGAGGTGACTGGTGTGGGGGAGAACTTGTTCTCACTGAAGGGACCTTTCCCAGAGAAGGCATGTCAGGATTAGCAGACTCGGAGCTCAGGTGCTTGGAAGAGATGCATATCAGTCCTACCATATGCCACCTACCAGGCATTGGTCTAATGTAACTCCCCTGAGTGTCCTATTTCCAACTACAGAATGAAGACAGTGATAAGACTTGCATTTACCCTCATAAGAATTAAATATGATAATTTAGAATTGAATAAAATAATTCATAAAAGTTGATCCTTAAAATATCCTGATGTGATACTTTTCTTTATCTTGTCTTTATTGACCAGCGTGGTGACATGCAGGCCTTCCACTGTGGGTGAATTTGAAGTCTTGAGGCTTCTCTGCCCAGTTTGGCTTTCTTCCCCTATAGGACCACTGAGATTTTCTATGCCTTCTGTGTTTCTCCACCGGTCCGCACTCCAAGCATATGATTACAGCTCTTGATATTCCACATGAGAAAATTCCTTTGTAAAAATTCTTTCCTGAACTCCATATTTTAGTTTGGGTAAGAGAATTCATTTTTCTTAATCCCATTCTTTCATTCATTACTGTCATGCCCTAGCCCAATCACAGAGACAAGCATTGGAAGTTTCTGGTTTTATGGGCTGTTACTTCGGTTTGGGTGGTAAGTTCTACATTGTTCGATTTGAAGGGTTTGATCACAATCTGTTCTGAAGCAGTCATGATATTTTCAATTTCTTTGCTGGAACTGTAGCTGTTGGAAGGATATCCATCCATTACTAACTACTCTTCCCTGCCACCTTCCTCCTAAGCCTCTGGCAACTTCACTTCGCAAGTCAGCCCCTGAACACAATCTGCTGACCTCCAGCCCACACAGCCACTTTTGGGCCACACTGTGTTCTTCAACCAGTGATAAGGACTTCACATATGAAAGTGTGTTTGTGTGTGTCTGTGTGCATGTCTAAGGCAGGTAGCAGTTATTCTAAATCCATCAGAATTGAGAATAGGTGGAAAAACTTAGAATGCTGTTCTTAGCTTGGTAATTTATTTAGGACCCTTTTGTAGTTTAAAGCAGGATAATTCCTTTTCTGATATTTATTTTGTTGTTTTTTTAACAATGATAAGAAAATGTATCATAAATAATATGGGATTACTACCTGATCAATCGGAATGTCATGTGTCTTTTATTTGGTTCTCATTTTTGAAGATAGAACTGATTTTTCATGAGAAACTCTTAGTTACCTCTAATGAATTTTTTTTTAATGGTACCAAGGATTGAACCCAGGGTCACTTAATCACTCAGTCTCATTCTCAGCCTTTTTGTTATATATTTTATTTGAGACATGGTCTTGCTAAGTTTCTTAGGGCCTCGCTAAGTTGTTGAGGCTGGCTTTGAACTTGTGATCCTCTTGCCTCAGCCTCCTAAGCTGCTACAATTCCTTTCATGGAAATTTTTGACCTTTATACCACCTTGGTTTTTTGGAAATATTGAAACCATATATTTCCCATTCATATTAACTCTTAGTATAGCTGCCCCACAGCTTTTCTATGGATCATTCTCATTTAATGTTTATAAAATCTTACCAGTTTGCTGGAAAAGTAAGAACAGTCAACCCAGAACAAAGAGACTGAAAATAACACCAACCCTGGAATATGGCATAAGTGCCATTGGCAGAACTCTGTCTAAAGTTATGTTAAAAATGTTCCAAGATCTTCAACACAGGGAACAGCAGAGGAAAGAATATGAACATGGACCAAGTTCTGAATTTACAACTAATTCTGCTTCCTTAAAAGATTCATTTATCACTTCCATGTTTGCATAGTAAATATGATGAGATTACATATCACTAATAATTCATAGAACTGTGTTTGAAAAAAATAAATGTATGAAATGAAGGTCCACAAAACAGCTTATGAAGAAGTTATCATTTAAAAGTCTTACCTACTTGATTTTTGCATGTTTAACCATGATTGAAGGCTCACAGGAAATTCTCAGATCAGAAGAGGGCAGGTTTGCACTAACAGTGATGCCCAGTGAATGTGGTAAAATTACCTGTTTGATCTGAAACAGGTAATTTTGAGTCATGTTGGGATTTCAGAGGTGAATACATGGAGATATGGAGAGAATTATACACAATTGAGACCTCTGGAGATTGTCCCCAAGAGAGTACCTGAAGCTCCTGATGTGCCTTTTCTAGGGAAGAAGCAATTAAATTGTCTGTGGGGAGCAAGCTGGTTAGTTTTAATGTACACACAGGCTTTTATATTACTCTTAGTTCTTTTTTGAAATCAATGCATAATTTATTTACAATAGTATCTTGAAATATTATACACTGAAGTGCATAATTCTAGGAATTTTGTCAAATTTATGGTCCTGTAACCACTACTGCAATCACCTGAATCAATTTATCTGAGCTTCTCTTTGATGATTGTTCCAGCCCATTACCTCTGTCAAGTAAACTGTTTTTATTCAAATAGTTTTGCCATTGTTAGAATGTCCTGGTAAGAAAGACTAGAATAGAATACTACAAATAACTATACACCAACATATGGGTAACACAGATGAAATATAAGCTCCTGTAAAAGCACACAGGACCAAAACTGATTGCAAAGAAAAAAATCTGAATAGACCTACAACACTTAATGAGATTGAATTACTATCGCTTCCCAACAGAGAAAAACCCAGGAACAGAGGACTGCTTTGGAAATTCTCCCGACATCCAGTAAAAATGAAAGATTATCTTAGAAGTAATTTCCAACATTTATTTGCATTTTGTTTTATTGGATGCCTAAAGTCACATGCCCATGCCTAACTGCAAATTTTGGGGAGATACAATCTCACCAGTTCCCTGAACAGAGGAGAACTACAATATTGGTTAATAACTCTAGAATTCATAATAGGGTACCTGGACAGAAACACTAACTTACTTTTCATTTTCATTCTCTCTCTCCTCGTTATTAAGAATCAATTTATATACAGTAAAGTGTATGTGACATACTTCTATATCTTGAAGAATTTTTGCATATAAAACACCAGGTACCATAATCCAGATCAAGATATAAAATATATCCAATACCCCAAAGACTTTCCTTACCCTGAAAGTAACGTGTAATCTGACCTCTACCACAACATAGATTAATTGTTTGTAGTTTTGAACAACATAAAAATAGAATTATAAATGTGTAATCTTTCCAATCTTTCAGTAAACCATATATTTATGAGAACCATCAATAATTAAGCATGCAACAGAATGGTTTTTTCTGTCGCTGTGTATTTCTCCAGTGTTTACATGAAAACAGCACCCGTTATTTATCCATTCAGCTCTACATGGACATTTCAGTTTTTTCTTGTATTGAATTATTATGGATCAAGTTGCTATAAACTATATTGTACATATCTTTTGGTGGATACATGCATTCATTTTCACTGGTTTATCATACAGAATGAATTTCAGTCTCAAAAGGTACTTTAGTATAGGAGTACAGTCAGTTTTCCCAAGTGATTGTACCCATTGAGGATTCCAGTTCCTCCTTTTCTTCCTCAACGTGTTCCTTTTCAGTACTCCAGCAAGTGTGTAGTGATAAATACTGTGTTTTTAAAAAAATATTTTCTATTTACTTTTCTACAGACTGCTTTTTGATTCATTGTACACAAAAGGGGTACATCATTTCGTTTCCTTGGTTGCGCACAATGTAGATTCACACCATTCATGTAATCATACATGTATTTAGGGTAATGGTGTCTGTCTCATTCCACCATTTTTCATACCCCTTCCCTCTCATTTCCTTCTACGTAATCGAAAGTTTCTCCATTCTTCTCTCACCTCCACCCCCTCAACCCCGTTATATATCATTCTCCACTTATCAGGGAAAACATTCAACCTTTGGTTTTTTGCTATTGATTTATTTACTTCTTATTAAATTGCATTTCCCGATGACTTTTGCTAATCCTAATGACTATGTTTTCCCTTGTTGATGAAGTTTCTTTTGTCCATTTTTTAAAAATTTAGTCATTTAGATTCTCTTATTTATAAATGGATGTCCTTTATATATTCTGTGTACAAATCCTTATTGGCTAATAGATTGCATATGTCTTTCATTTTATGGCCTGTTTCTCTCTATTTATGGTAGCCAAATAAATAGCTGTTATAATTTAAAAAAAAGAATGAACACGACAGAGGAGAAACCAAGATTTCTGTTACTATCTCTTGGCTGCTACAATCTTTGAGGCTTACAATGACTGGTGTTCATTCATTCTCAGGTCTGGACACAAGATGTCCAAATCAGTGTCAGCAGGCTGGAGACCATCGGTCAGTCATACAAGCCATGTCCCTTCGCAGGCTCCATTTCTTGCCTCTTCCTTTGAATGGCTGTGGCATGCCACAGCTTGTTGTGTCTAAGTTCACATTGTCAACTCTCAACCCTTTTTTTTTTTTTCTGTTTTCTTTATCTTTCTGTCTCTATTTTGCAAGGATATATGGGATAATATTTAGGGTACACATGGAAAATCCTGATTATTTTTTTTAATTCTGTGATCCCTAATTTAATCTCATCTGCAAAGCTCTTTTGAGCCATGGAGTAAGATTAAAAGGTGTCATAATTAGGACTTGGATCTGTTTGTGAGCCATTGCTGAGCTTGTCAGAGTGTCTTATGGCAGCACTCTGCTCTATCTAGGAAGCGGATTCTGTACCTTTCAAATTAATCTAATATTAAATAGCTCTTTACAATAATAATTAGAAGTGGTTGCCACAAGAGAACAGTCTTTAAATAAATGTGACTATTGCTGTTACATTACACTGCTCCAAAAGTAACAGCATGACCTTCTGAGCATGTTGAAGCCCAATGTTGCAATTATTGATTTGGTGAAGATCTCTGAAGTCAGGTGGAAACAAGACATGGAGGCACATTTCTCTCCTTAGAATTCCTATAATATTGATCTTCCTGTGGGTCAAAATGTAAAGAATTGTACATGTGGGATGTATGTTATCACTGATACTGACAGATATTTTAGTTATAGTCTACATGGACAGTCATTGCATATTATCATATAATTCATAATATGTGAAGTAACTTTAAAATAGAATACTAGAGGTTTTCAAGATGGTGCAGTAGAGGGTGACTGCATTTCATGTGGCTCCAGGACTCAGGATTGTAGAAGAGGAGGTATTGAGAGACTCAGAACCAACTCAGAGCCGCCAGGTGAGTCTCTCCCATTAGGGAGGTGCCCTAGATGGGAATGCAGGGAACTTTGTGAAGTATTTTGCCCAACAAGACAACTCCCTTCCCTGCTGGAGTGGTGAACCCTGAAAACAAGGAGCATTATAGAGGAGGGATGCCCAGCGAGAATCTTGGGTGCAGAGCGAAGGCCCTGGGACCCTCGGTGGCTTCTTGGAGGAGGAGCTCCACAAAGAGACAATTGGGGTGGAGCAAAGGTCCCAGAACCCTGGGCAGCTTCTCAGAGGAGTGCAGCGCAGCGAGACACTTGGGAGCAGAGCAAGGCTCCCTGGCCGAGGAGGTAGGTTCAGGACCCTGGGAAAGCTGCAGAGGAGGGCTACCCAGCTGAGGCGGTAGATCTGGATTGAGGGGAACTTCTGAAGGGAAACTGACCAGCGAGATGTCCACCAGGTGAGTCTTCCCCACCAGGCATGGCTTTCCCACCAGGGCATAGAACAAGAGACACAGGCCTAGACCAGCCATGCCTCAGTCCACAGTCTAGTTCCCCTTTGGCTGACCATCAGTCAACAAGTGGAGGTGGCTCTGCCCACCAGCAGGGAATACACCCCACCTAAAGGCCATCACCCCTAGAGGGGCAGCTTTCTTGTGGAGCATTCATTATCAAGTTCCTCTAAGACTTCAGGCTAGGAAATGATACATTAGAAATCTACAGGGACACTATAAGTCAATAGAGGAAATCTGAAATATCTCAGCAGTCCACTGATACTTACCAATATGAGAAAACAAGGGAAGGAAATGTCCCAAACAAACCTAGATGCTACATCAATAAAATCCAATGACAGAATGGCAGATGAAATGTCAGAAAGGGAATTTAGAACGTACATAATTAAAATGATCAGAGAAGCAAATGATGAGATGAAAGAGCAAATGTAGGCATTGAATGATTGAACCATTCAACAGTTAAAAGAGCAAATATGAGAAGCAAAAGGTCATCTCAATAATGAGTTAGAGATACTGAAAAAAAAAATCAAACAGTAATCCTTGAAATGAAGGAACAATATAGCTAATTTAAAAACTCCATAGAAAGCATAACCAATAGGATAGAACACCTGGAAGACAGAACCTCAAACATTGAAGAAAAAATGTTTAATCTTGAAAACAAAGTTGACCAAACAGAGAAGGTGGTAAGAAATCATGAACAGAATCTACAAGAATTATGGGATATCATGAAAAGGCCAAATTTAAGAATTATTGGCATTGAGGAAGGAACAGAAAAACAAACCAAAGGATTGAACAAACTATTCAATGAAATGATATCAGAAAATTTTCCAAATCTGAAGAATGAAATGGAAAATCAAGTCCAAGAGACTTATAGGACTCCAGATATACAAAATTCCAACAGTCCCACACCAAGGTATATTATAATGAAAATACCTAATATACAAAATAAACACAAAATTTTAAAGGCTGCGAGAGAAAAGAATCAAATTACATTCAAGGGGAAACCATTACGAATATTAGCAGAATTTTCAATCCAGACTCCCCAAACTAGAAGGGCCTGGAACAACATTTTTCAAACTGTGAAAGAAAACAGATGCCAACCAAGAATGTTATACCCAGCAAAACTTACTTGTAGATTTGACGATGAAATAAAATCCTTCCATGATCAACAAAAGTTAAAAGAATTTACAAAAAGAAAGCTGGCGTTACAGAACATTCTCAGCAAAATATTGTATGAGGAAGAGATGAAAAACAATGATGCAAATCAGCAACGGGAGGAACTATCCTAAAGGAATTGTAAAATAAAGGAGAAACCAAGTCATGTCAAAAAACAGAAATGAGTCAAATGACCAGGAATACAAATCATATCTCAATAATAATCCTGAATGTTAATGGCCTGAACTCATCAATCAAAAGACATAGACTGGCAGATTGGATTAAAAAGAAAGATCCAACAATATGTTGCCAGCAGGAGACTCATCTCCTAGAAAGAGATTCCCACAGATTAAAGATGAGAACATGGGAAGAAACATATCATGCACATGGACTCTGCAATAAAGCAAGAGTATCCATCCTCATATCAGATAATGTGAACCTTAAGGCAAATTTAGTCAGAAGGGATAAAGAAGGACATTTCATACATCTTAAGGGAAGCAAAAATCAGCAAGACATAACAATCATAAATATCTATGCCCAAACAGAGGCTCATCCGAGTATGTCAAACAACTCCTTCTCAAATCCAGAAATCAAATACACCAAAACACAATAATAGTAGATGATTTTAACACACCGTTCTCACTACTCGACAAATCTTCCAAACAAAAATTCAACAAAGAAACCATAGATCTAAATAACACAATCAATAATTTAGACTCAGACATAGACTGGCAGATTGGATTAAAAAGAAAAATCCAACAATATGCTGCCTGCAAGAGACTCATCTCATAGAAAGAGATACCCATAGACTAAAGGTGAAAGGATGGGAAAAAAACATACCATGCACACGGACACAGCAAAAAAGCTGGAGTATCCATCCTCATTTCAGATAATGTGGACTTCAAGTCAAAACTAGTCAGAAGGGATAAAGAAGGACATTACTTGCTGCTTACGGGAAGCATAAATCAGCAAGACATAACAATCATAAATATCTATGCCCCGAACATCGGCTCATCCACGTACATCAAACAAATCCTTCACAATTCCAGAAATAAATAGACCACAACACAATAATACTAGGCAATTTTAACACACCTCTCTCACCACTGGATAGATCGTCCAAACAAAAATTGAATAAAGAAACCATAGATCTCAATAACACAATCAACCATTTAGAATTAATGGACATATATAGAATATACCATCCAACAAAGAACGAATACACTTTCTTCTCAGCAGCACATGGATCCTTCTCCAAAATAGACCATATTTTATGCCACAAAGCTACTGTTAGCAAATACAAGAAGATAGAGATACTACCTTGTACTCTATCAGATCATAATGGATTGAAATTAGAAATAAATGACAGAATAAAAAACAGTAATTTCTCAATACCTGGAGATTAAATAATACACTATTATATGATGAATGGATAACAGAAGACATCAGGAGGGAAATAAAAAAATTCTTAGAA
>JAHUXG010006441.1:0-86339 GCA_020740815.1 Sciurus niger | reverse complement strand
CACAACTGGAAAAAATGAAAATGATCATCATCAGATAAATGTAGAAGTTGTGGTGCATTCTTTCAGTGGAAAACACTAATTGGCCATAGTAAGAAACAGTCCCTTCATATGACCAAAAATATGAATAAATCTTCAAACAGTCATGTTTGGTAAAATAAACCACTGAAAATAAATTTTGGTTACAGTTGGGTATACCCATAATCTCATTTACTGTTGAGTTTGAGGCAGTAGGATCTCAAGTTGAAAACCAGCCTGGAAAACATCAACTGTCTTAAAACAAGGAAAAATAAAGAAGGTTTTATGCTTTATGGGATGGGGAAAAATTGGATTACATGAAGGCAAGCGGAGACAATGTTATCTGAACAAGCTGCTTGTTTTCTTGTTTCTGGTGTTTTCTTCACAGTTATATACTGTGTTAAAGCTGGGTCAATTTTAAACTTTTTGTGTAATTTGTTGTAGTTGTGTTATAATTCAATATATTGGAAGAAAGATTAAAGGTAGAAATACCTACCAAATATATATTTACCTATAGGCAATGAAAATCATTTAAGAAAAATAGCCCATGATAATTTTTTTTAGTCAACTCAAAATTCAGTTTATTGGTTAAAGGTTATGAAAAGCCATTTTATGTATGCTGAAGTTTAATATTTAAAGTAACAGCATAATTTAGAATGAGATCTGTTTTTCTTCCTTTCAAGATCAGTCATTATACTAGGTATTCCAAGATTTTTCCTTAAATAAACATTCTATGCTTGTGAGTACAAAAATTTTACAGTTAGAAGTCTATGTGCTAACATACACTTAGCAGTTCTTAATTGTTTTTAAACTTAAATTTGAACAACAAATTAAATTCCTCAGTATATGTTATATAATATGGACACAGACTATAAAAATTTTGACATTGGTTATACTCTCATAGTGCAATTTAGCCCTTTTATTAATGACTATGCAAATAATCAGTCACAGGAAAACCATTTTACATCTAGTACAATTACCTACTATCACAGAAGTAATTATTATTCTGTTTATTGAACTTCAATAAGAACTCTTGAGGTGCTAAGAGAGTTTAAGGTGGTTGTGAAAATTCTCCTCTTCAGACTCATCCTGCAACTATAATTACCAATGTTATAGAAGGCAGTTTCAGATGAACATTCAGCAAGAAATTATCCCCAGAAGGTTGGTAAGTTCCAAATTTTAAATGTGGAAGCACTGATGTCTCTTGATAGGTCTTCTTATGCACCTTTTCACCCAGGCAAGATCAGCAGTTCTAACACCACTCCGAATCAATGGATAGAAAAACACCGTGACCCCAACAAAATTAGTTTTGCTCCTGAACAAAATCTCCTTTAAGCCAAGGTCCCAGCAGGGCTGGTTATACTCCAGGAAGCTCAAAATTTCCATTTCACTGTGATTCAATTTGAGTTTTTGGAAACTGCTCTGCCATCTTGAAAGAGACCAAAGAGCTCTAATGGTCCATTGGTCACCTCTTCGAAAGTTCTTCACCAGGTCTCCATCCAACTTCATCTTCTCTATCAGTGCAGGGATAAGGAAGGTCATAGGGCAGACAAGAGGGCAACTTACATGGTTCTTTCAAGAAGTGTTAAGGACGTCCATAACCACCTATGGGTTAGTGGTCCATGACGGCCTTATCTCATGGATGCCAAGATGCCAACTTGCCTATTTTCCATTCTTCTCTCACATCAGCCAGCAAATTCACCTGAGAAAGTTTTAGCTGCCTGTGAGGGCCAGAGGAAAAAGCTCACTGTGGGTGAATCGCTCCTGTTGTGTCTTACCCAGAAGGAGAATCCCACCGCTTCTAGGTTTTTGTCTCAATTCACCCAAAAGTCTTGAAATTTGGAGCTAGTGTTAACTGACTTATGTTCAGGGGCATTCAGGTCCAGGGTCACCCTTGAGCTGGTTTCTCGTGGGATCAGCAGGCCTTCTGGTTGAAGATGGCCCATCTGTTGGCTTCTTTATCCAGCACCTTCTCTTGGGAGCCCACACCTCTTTGGCTGCAGGAGCGCCAGTTCTTGTTTCATCCACTTGTTCGCATCCAAGGCCCATACACGTGCAGCCAGGGCTGCCTAAGCTCCAGCTCTCCAGAGGTCATGGGTGTCAGAGGCATTTCCGCATTGTTTGAAAGACGCCAGGCTGCTGCCCTCACCCCTCTGGAATGATTTCAAAACTTCTAGCGCTGGCCTCCACCTGGTGGACCTGGAGCCAGGTATCTGCGTAGGGTGGGTGGCAGAGCGTCAGGAGCAGGGCTCTCAGCTTCGGGCAACGTGTTACTACCCACCTCCGACTTCCATGTTCCTTCGCCTTCACCGAGGGCCTCCGCAGCGACCCCTCTCGGCCCGGCGAGCACGGCACCCGAAAGGGCCCCCCTTGACCCGCCGCGCCCCAAGGGCTCTTCTCAATCGCCCGCCCCCAGGCCTCCAGCGCCCCCAGCCCAGGCCGGCGGCGCACCCCCGCCCTGCGGCGCGGCCCCCAGCCTTACCGGCAGGTCCGGCGCCGACTTTTACCTGTACTTTCTGCACCCGGGGGGGCTCGTCGGGCGAGAAACACCTCCCAGGACCGCAACCTCGCCCGCCCGGCTCCACCTGGCTTCCTCTTTCCCCTCCAAGACCGCAAAGTAGATGGAGTAAGAGTGTGTACGAGAGAAAGAGAAAGGCGGCGGGCGGGCGGCGCGCCCGGCCCCCGTCACCCTCCGCCTCTGCCGCTGGCCAGGCAACTCGGCTCGCGCCCCGCCGGCCGGGCCCCGCCCCGCCGTTCGCCTCGGTCCGCGGGTTGGGGCTGGCTCGCGCCCCGCGTCCCTGTTCCTCCTAAAGGTCCCCAGAAGCCATACCAGGTTGCGGAACTTGGCTCGCCAGGTGTGCGCGTCTGCTCGCTCGCGCGGGGGACAGTGTGCGCGTGTGTGCGAGCGTGTGTCGTGTGTTGAGTATTCTTTTTCCAGAATGACAGGCTTGGGTGCTGCCTATGCGCAGAATCAGAGTGGGCGGCGGCGGCGGTGATGGCAGCGGCGGCGGCAGCAGGAGCGCTGGCAGCAGTGAAGGCCTTGCAGCACTCCCAGGAGCACTGATGTGGCCCCCGGGACCAGCGACCGGGGCGGAGGCTGCAGCCGGCAAGACTCGCCCTGGCGCCGCCTGCAGGAAGCCGCCCCGCCCGATGATAATTTTTAAAAAATAAAATTATATAAAAATTAATGAATTTAGACTGAGATTATTTGTAATTTTTATTGCAAAAATGACAATATTGTTATAGTTCCACTATAACTGAGATATTAATAACGATGTAAAATTATTTCAACTAGAGAAGGAACATGTAAAAATGGTGAAATATTTTTAAAAAATAAAACAATTTTATGAAAAGGGAAAATAAGACCAGTAAATGTGTACTAGATGTATTTAATTAATTTATATGGAGTTGTGATATAATTGAGAATCAAATTTTCACTAACACTGTCTTGTAAGACATAATATAGAAGTATAAATTCTCATAAATTAGAGTAAACATGTATTTTAATCAGAGACAAATATAGCTGTCTACAAATGCAAATTTGTAAATAAAAAATAGAATGAGAAGACATTAATAAAATATAAGAGCAAACTTCTATTTGGCTAATAGTGTCTAAGAAGAAGTAGGGAAAGGTAAAAAAAAATTCAGAATTTTTATTTTTATTTTTAATTTCTTTTTAATTGAGAATAATAGTCAAGGCTGCTTTCAAATATTAGGAAAATAGTCTTGCAATAGTTGCACATTTTGGCTGGGAAATCAACTCTGAGTTTAATCATATCCAAGGTTCCTATAAGGTTCTCTGGTTAAGTAAGTGAAAATGCACTGCAGACTAATTGACCATCAAAAGTAAAGGTGACTGGTGGTGTTAATCTGCCGTGATGCACGTGAGGACTTAGAGGGCAGAAACTAAACATGACCAAAACCCACTTTTTATAGTTCTGAACATACAAACATGTCATTAGCCACACATGCTTTATTTCTATCATTGTCAGAAGGAGAACACACACACACAAAACACACACACACACACAAAAAAAAACTTCTTTTAGAATACCTCCAAAATGTGATAATATTCTTATTTATCTGGTAAATTAAGCTGTTTACAATTAGGGTTAAGCAGTTTTATTTTCTCTTGAGATATCAAATGCTTAACAAAGAATATCTGCAGATAGGCCTTTAACTTAATGAACAAGATCAAAATATTGTACTATAAGAAAAATGATGGAAAATAAACAATAGTATTATTTACTTCAATCTTAAAATGAGGTTCATGGCACAAGAAGCTTCTCTTAGTCTTCACTACCATTGGGCTGGCCCTTTAAAAACATAAAAAAATGGTGTTGAAAACTTTATTGGAAGAAGAATGAATAAAATCCCCATCCTTTGAACCATATGTCCCTTTCTTTCTGGAAATTTCAAAACTAGGACTTTAGACCTGCAGGTTTTGTTTGGCTTCACAAAATCTCTAAGTGCAGATCAGAATGATGCCCAATTCCCATCACAAGTGTGGAAAGAATGTTTCAAAGGGAGAGCCTCAGTAGTACAGTGAACTCTATGAATGACTGGCATGAGCTGCAGCAAGTCCAAAGTAAGGTCAGCACCCAAACTGGAGCCATGGAAAGAAGCACCCTACAATGGAGAAATGGACTCTCACCCACTGGGCCTTGGTGATGCACAAAGGTTGGGTACCTTAAATCTTAAGATGCAGAGGAAAGTGGAACCAGTAGGGCAGACATCCATTTATCTTTATTGTCTTTCTCACCACAGACTATTTCCTTGAATAGAGATTATCAATTTCCAATGCCTTTACCACATAGCCCCACCCTATTCCTATGTATCCTTGGATATTAATAGAATTACTTATTAGAGTAGGAAAAAATAACAAGATTTCTGGTCAAGACTTGGCTCTGCCACTTACCAGCTATGCAACAATGGCAAAGGCCCATGGAAAAGTCCTGTTTTTCCCCTTACGTAGCAGGGGTAATTCCTGCCTCAAAAGGTGTTGGGAAAATGATTTATATGAAAGTGAGTCTTAAACTATAAAATGTTAAACAATCCTAGTTATTCTAAACCCTTTTGTTTTCTTTGCTCTCTTGGCTTTCTGATCAATAATAATAATAATAATAATAGCCTTTCATCATTCAGGGAATTCCTACTGTTCATTTCTTACTGAGTTGACTGACATAGCACCAAGCCCTAAACTGAACTCTGGTTCTACCTCTGAACAGTGGTGTGACTTTGCACAGACTACTCAACCTCTCCAAGTCTTGATTCCTCAACTGTAGGATAAAGGCCAAAGTCTAGGGTATTAGACCTAAAATAGGCTTCCTGCAACCAAGAAACCCCATTTCTCTAGCCATTACCCCCCAAAATAACTATTTCCTAGAACACAGATCAGGAAAAATAGAAATAATTTAAATGAAATATACAGATTTAAAAAGAAAATACTGTGATTCTAAGGTTGATGATGCTTTAGAGTATAATACTTTTTTGTGATAGGAATGCTAATTTTTATTGGTTCTTTTTAGTTATACATGATAGAATTCATACTGATATAATTATACAAGCATGGAATATATGTTATTATCCCCCCTTTTTACAAAAAGCTTAATTATCCTAATAAGTGAATGAATTTTACATTAGATGATTTATTACAAGAGTAATGAATATCTATCCTAAATCTCCTTGATAGTCTCCACATCCCCTAAGACATGTGGATTTGATGTCTTCTAATTATACTGTGTCATCTGTTTGGATTTCTAGATCCCTAACTAAACCTTACCCTCAGCCAATTCTTATTTGAGTGTTATGTGGTCTTTTTGTGTGTTACATGGTTTTGAAATATGTGTCATTCTCTAAGAAAAAAAGTTTTGTTGTTGTTTTATTCTCGCCTTCTCCCATACACACTGGAGATATTTCTTCTGTTTTCTTAGAAAGATGAAATTAGTATTCTTTTCCAATGTATTTCAAAAAATATAGCATTATTGACAAAGGCATTAAATTGTGACAATGCATAAAATATGAGAAATTTAATATACAATAGCTAACAGAGTGAAATGAATTATATTTTACAGTGCTTATATGATTGTGTGTATGTGTGTGTACAAATGTTCCTAGTAATCAAACTTTCTCTCTCCCTTCCCATCTTCCCTCTGTCTCCTTCCCTTCTCCCCTCCTCTCCATTCCCCCTGCTTTCCCTTTCCTCCACTTTATCCTCCCTTCTTCACCTTCCTTTAACCCCAGTTCTAAAATTGGGATGAAACACACTTGCTATCATGTGTGTGTGTATGATATTTATAAAATCTTTAGCTTATATAATTACTATTATTATTAATTTCATAATTTAAATTTAAGCTCCAGGAATTAATAACTAATTCACTTAAGTTTTAGTGTTGCAACAATTAAAGTATTAATCTAAGTGGAAATTACAGCTTTTTTTTTTTTTGGTAAAAATGATTGAAGTCAGAAGTGCTTAACCACCAAGCCACATCCCCAAGTCTTTTTTAGATTTTATTTAGAGATAGGATTTCACTGAGTTGCTAAGTACCTCACTAATATTCCATGGCTAACTTTGAAATGGAAATCCTCATGCCTCAGCCTCCCGAGTTGCTGGGATTACATTTGTGTGCCACCACACTTGATTTTTATTTTCTAAATTAATTGTCCATGGTTTCAGGTACACAGAACCCCCAAACTTGAGCAGATGGTATTTTGTAAATAATACAAATTTTAAAAGCTGAATGCTGTGTGTATAATAGCATTTGCTTTGCCTATTATTAGATATTGAATTTTACTCATGTACTGCTGTAAATAATTACTATACAATCTGCCACCTTTGACCTTACAAGAGATGAGGAAATTGAAAAGTTATCCACTGAGGAGATCCAACAAAATTATAATTACAGAAACCTGTGAATGCTGCATGTAACTGAATTTATCCACAAGCCAAAAAATCAATGCAGTCATCCAAAAATACACCAAATGTGACATTCAGGTTTTATGCTTTATCAAACCTAATTGATGTTGAAGGAAAGAAAAGGGAAAAATTGGCAGTCTTATAGTATGAGTGTTTAAGGATATATCAAATAGCCATTCATAAGAGCAAAGGGTAATTCCTATTTCTGAATGCCCAGATAGCTGCAGTTGTCACCCCTTCCCCTTCTTAGGTGTAAGTCCTTGAAATCTCTTCCTGCATTCCCATTAGGAGTGGTAAAAGGAAGAAATCAATTCAGTGACTGGGTGTTGACATGATAGTTCTGATACCAGTGCTTTTTGACTAAAAGGGACTAAAAGTCAAGAGTATCAGAACTGGTGGGCTCTGATAATAATATTTTATACAATTTGAAAGATTTATGTAAATACTGGCATGAATATTTTCATAAATGTTTATATAAATATTGGCATGTGTTAGAGTAAAATACCTCTATATTTTTAGACTATAAGAAAAGGTTCATATATCATATCTCAGTTGCTTTTTTTGTGTCCCATGAAAAAATGTTATTGCTCTTATCACACATATCCACATACACGTTATTACATGTCCATATCTTGTAATACTACAGGGTTCAGTTCCTTTCACTGAACCAGATGGATGTGGATCTTTGTTTCCTGATGACTTAAGTCATTTTTCTTCAGTAACTATTTCCATCCAGGAATTATTTAGTTTTTATCCATATGACAATGAATAGCAATATACAAACTGTGTTCTACAGAATTATGGTGATCTAAAAATTGTTATCAGACTATAACAAATTACATAAATTTAGAGTTCATCTTAAGAAACCTGTATAACAATTTGATGAGTAATTTTTGGCCTATTAAACCTAAATTAAAATATTAGAACCTGTATTTTATATTCATTTGTATTATATGTTTAATATTCTAGTGAGATATTTTAATTGTTGCTGTGAACTGAGTTGTGTACTCCCCAAATCCACATGTTCAGACCTGAACCCCGGTGTGACTATATTTAGTAATGGAGCCATTGAGGTGACAATTTAGTTTCAATAAAATCACGTGAATGTGTGACTTTGTCTTAGTCTGCTACAGCAAAATAAATAAACAGGGTAAGAAAGAACTTGGCAGATGAGATTATGTTGATTATTTTGAATTAAAGGATGTTTTCTGCATCATCTGTGTTTAGCCAAGGTCATCACAATAGCCTTTATGAGAGACATCTGAGAGGCTGCTGGACTGAGTGGAGCTGTGACCAAGGAAGCAGATGATGAGCTGATGCCTTTTGAAGATGAAGAATGTGAATAATAGCTAAGAATGCAGGCAGCTCTGGAACCTGAAAACTAATGAAAAAGGAGCTGTCCTTCAGTGAAACTTCCAGACAGGAGCTGCCCTATTCACACACTGAGTCCCAAAGTACAGAGTGAAACTTAGATCTGAACACCTACAACTTAATTAATTTACATTTAAATCCATAAAATTCTGGAAAATTCATATGGTAAGTTGTAGATTGTGTGCACATTTCTATGAATCATTGCTTAATTGTTCTTCAATCAATATTTCATTTTAGTTCTTAAAATTTATTCATTAACCGATATCCTCATAAGCATTTGGTATATTTTGACACAGTTTTACCAATTAGATATATAAAAGATAGCATCTATCTTCATTTTTCCTTTTTTAAATAGAAAAAGCTGAAAACCTATAGGAAAAATGTGCCTATGATTCAGTGACGGTGGAGTACAAGAGAACATCCAGGGTAATAGGCCTACAGGAGTGAAGGAGAGTGAGGGGGCTGGGTCATGTTCATTCCTTAGATTTAGAGTAAACAATTCTACATTGTGTTCTACACTGGGTGGGAGGTAAAATACATCTGCTTCAGAGCTGAAACTATGTATGGGCCCTACATAGTTCCAGAAGATGGACTGGCCCTTGGGACAGAATCCAGGAGAGTGAGATACTCTGGCTTGACAAAAACTGAATGCCTGAGAAAGGCTAGATATGGTGAATCCAGAGTTATCTTCCTACCAATATGTATATGATGAGGAAGAAGGGCTGGAGGAGACAAATCTGGCTGTGAGGATACAGGAGACTGTTGCCAGCAGCAGGGGAAATTCAATAACTGCTGGGGGTGTGTGGATGGATATGTTCGCAAACCCACACTTACATTCCAACCTGCCTCTCATGTGGGTTTCTTCATAATGTTAACAGTACTAATGAGATTTAATGGGAAAAAGGAAGTTCCTGAACAGTATTGACTGTATGGTCCATTTGTACACAAAAAAATTTAAGGACATGTGTATGTTGGTAGATATATGGAAAATTCTATTAAGTTGTCCATGCAAACTTGACCTGTATTTGCTTTTGCTTTTCACTTTGTCTTTTTTCAAAAATGTTTTTCCCATGAGCATTCATAGTTTTACAGAAAGTAGGGTGTATGTAGCAGAAAGAAAAATGTAGGGAAGGAAGAAGCCAAAATGCCAAAACAGTGGTCACCATCAGTAGCAGCAAGGAAAACAGTCCCAGTTCTATAAACCAAAGAAGAGGCAAGACCCCAGGGTGCTCATATTCCCCACACACCTGCCTGCACAGCCTCCCAGGTTCAATGCCTAGTGGTGAAAGGATGAAATTAAGGAGGGTAGCAAGATTAGGTAGGGTGGCTCTAAGGCCCAGAGTTACTGGGAAGGACACTCTGAGAAGACCAATTGCTGTTACATGAACTGTGAAAGTGAGAAAGTCCCAGGACCCCTCCATTATTCTCAGACCTGGATCTGCCAGCAGCCCATGTCTTCTTCCTTCCAATGGAGCTCCAGAGGCTGGGACAGAGCCAGAATTGAGGATCCACACACTGTCCTTCATGGCCTGGCTTAGGACCCTTAACACAGCCCTGCTTCACCCTGGTTTGGGGAGGCTGCCAAATAAGAAGCAGATTTGAGGATTGTTCAGGGGGCAAGGAGTGGGGGAACCAGAAGCAAGAGGGCAAGGGAGGAGAATTGTGTACGCTCCTGCTGGGTTCCCCATGTCTTCCTCTGCTGACACCTATCGCCAGTGAACCCTTCCTCCCACACCACATGCACTCAGTTACAGAGATACTAGCATTCACCCTCCAACCATCCCAGGAATATCCATTAAAACAATAGTTGATTTTCTACCAAATTAAAAAAAGAAAGTATAGTAAGTCTTCTCAGGAGTCTCCTGAGCAATGGAAGTCCATTTTCAGGCATCTTTCTGTAGTTTCCCAGAAGTTGGGTAATGTCAAGGTTCCAACAAAAAATTAACCTGAAACACGAAGGGTCCAAGGGACATAGAGTATCCTCCTTATTCCTCCACCTCTCACCACCTTTGGATCACCTAGGGACTCATACAGAACCTTCACAATGATCTCGATCATCTCCCTTATATTGGTTTGGGAGACTGCCAGAGATCCTAGAAAGGAGAGGTTGAGGAGGGACTCTCCTTGAATTTGGCTGACATGGTTTGAAGGCAGGCAGGTCAGGATAGGCTGACTAAGTCTGCTGCACATGGCAGACTTTTGTTGCTCCAGCCACTTCCAATGCAGAGCTCCCACAACTTGTGTCTCCCAGGACAGCTGAGAATGACTGCTGTGTAGTTTCCAAGGTGTCCGCAATCTGTGGCTTCCAAAAGCTCCAATATCACCTTTGGCTCAAGTCTGTGGACTGGCCAGCAGCGCCATAGTGCATCCAGCCTCCACCTGCAGCAGCTTTCATTCTCACATGCCACCTCCTGGGCAGGTGCCCGGGTCTCAAGTTAGCTGACTCCAGCTGTGGGTCAGAAATCAGGTGATAACCAAGGCAGAAGAGCCTGGTGGAGGACAGCACCTTAGCTCATGGCAGCCACGAAGATAGAGGAGACTGGGAAGAGATAAAGTCCAAGATCACACACCTAGTGACTTGCCTCCTCCAGCCATGTCCTCAAATCTTCAGATCTGGATGAATCTCATAATACTTAAATTTGTGATCTTCTCTTTTGGAAGGAAAATAATTTTTATCACTCCAAAGTTAACAACCAATCTCTTATTACAGTTATCAAATAAACAGCATTTAACTTTCAGCAAAAAAAAAAAAGAAAGAAAAGAAAAGAAAAAAACAATGTTTAGGATTAAAGAGAAGTGTCTGGACTTCAACACAGAGAGGTTGTGGACTTAAGTCCCTCACTGCCGTTATCCACCTTTGTTTTCTTTCTGAGTGGGCTCTCTTGTC
The DNA here is from genome assembly GCA_020740815.1 of Sciurus niger. Lineage (NCBI taxonomy): Eukaryota > Metazoa > Chordata > Mammalia > Rodentia > Sciuridae > Sciurus > Sciurus niger. Next base: position 75,150 of record JAHUXG010006441.1, on the reverse strand, counting down.
TTGAAAATAGAGACTGTAATACTTAAAGTGAGAGCATCTGTGAGGGTGACAAGACACAGGTGAACCCTAATAGAGTATGAGGCATGAGGGATTTCTCAATGTATTTTTTTCACTTTATAAGTTTGAGATATTTTATGTTTGATTTTCTGCATTTTGATGAGTTTAGGTGTGGTTTTTATTTCTTCCTTTTAAAATTAATTTTAAAGGTTTTCTAGGCTTTCAAAAAATGTTAATTTTATACAAAGAAGACTCATAAATTTTTGAAAATATATTGAGAACTTCTATGTAACCATTTTCTAGTGTCCCCCAATATATTCTTGTATATAATCCTTGTCAAGAACAAAAGAAGAGAACTAAATTTTATTTTGGCCACTGGTTTCAGATGTCACAGTGCATCATAACCTGATTCCACTGTCTGGGTCTGAGTGGGCACACCACCATGGTGGTATGGTGTGTCAGAGGAATGCCCCTACCTCCTGGCAACCAGGAAGCAGAGAGAAAGAAGAGCCAGGGAGGAGGTACAGTCTGAGACCACACCCTCTGTGACCCACTTCCTCTAGCCATGCCCCCCTTGTCTTATGACCCTGTAATTTATTCAAATCATTAATTCTGGAAATGCATCCATCCACGCTGAGGTGACAGCTCTCTAACCCAGTCTCCTCCCCTCTGCACATAACTGCATTGCCTACACTTGAGCTCTCCAAGGGGCATTTTAGACCCCAACTGTAACATTCAGTAATGTTATTGCATGTGTTTCTGTAGTTTTGTTGGTCATTTTTTATTGATATTTATATGATCAGAACGTGCATAGTTACCACTTAAATGTCTTCTTGACTTAATAGGAGGAAAGGGAGTTCCCCCAGACAGCATGGGGGAAACTGAGTGCAGCCTGCTCCCCTGGGTCCTCTGGGGCCCTCTGACCCCAGGCCACAGTTGACCTTGGGGACTCAGGACAGTCATGACCTCTGCTCTGCAGAGCTCTCACTGGGACTGCCCGCTGACTGGTCCAGGCTGTGAAGGTCCAGTGAGCCTGTCTCCCTGGCTGGATGACCTGATGGCAGCAACGACCTGTGGGACCCTGGACTCTGTAAGCTGCCAGGTCTTCTGGCCCAATCCTGTCTGTCCCAGCTGAGGACAGGGGCGCAGGGGTCTAGGTGGGTTAGGTGTGCCCTGGGGGAAGAATGACAGCTGCCCCAATACCAGGCCAGCAGGGGCTTCCAGGGCTCAAGAAGGTGAGTGGACACCAGAAAGCTGGCCTTGCTTGGGACAGTGGAGCCATGCAGACCAAGGGCCCTTGGTGACCGCTCCCTGCCACCACCTCCACCTAACCTCAGCCCTGGAGAGCGGCACCTCAGGAAATAGCTCCTTCCCCCAAGGCAAAGACCTTAACCATCTAAAGGTGAGCAAAGTCCAAGACATCGATGGGGTGGAATTGTTAGCGGCCTTGGCGCGGTTGGTGGTGTTCTGTCAAAGAGAGAACCAGCAGCTGACACACTGTATGTGACCAATGGGAAATGCCCACCAACCTTGGGAAGGTGTAGTGGTCCTTTGTGGAAGGCCTGGGTTTATAATATGAAAAAGCTGCTCTCAACTAGTCCCCAACCTTTTAAAACTTGTGCTACTTCCTGACAGTCTACATGTAAAGAGGTTCCCTGAAGCATGAAAGAGTTAGAAAATAACGTTTGTTTTAAAAAATCAGAAATGTCTTCTGGAAGTGACTCTGAACTGGATTTGTTAGACCACCTCTAGGAGCAACCCTTGCCCTGCTGGTTCAGTGGCCTAGAGGACATGGAGAAGACATGAGAAGGAGGGGGTCCTGTGCAGCCTGTTTTTATGTAAAAGACTTGTTTCATATAATAATCATTGTTTTGTGTGTGCATTTTATTCCTTATTACTGTATATGTGGTTGAAAATGCTAAGTACTTTTTGTAATATCCATACTTTCTAGATGTTCTAAAGTGCCTGATATGTGTTAAAAGTAGAAGTGGTACACTATAATTTATAACTATTAAATTTTATAAATTTAATTTTATTGTAATTCTTATGAAATGTATTTGGGGGGGCAGTAGCCAAACCCCCTGTTCAGGAGAACAAAGTTGTGTACTGGTCCTCAGTAGCACCATGCCAGTATGCTTACATGAGGCAAGAGTCATACCTTACGTCTATGGCTTTTGTTTTCCTCGCTGTGTACATAGTGTACACAAAGACAAATGAGTACTGATCTACATCTCATCTTTCTAGATGTTCAAGAAGTAGCCAGTGTATGACAAAGTAGAATTAGCAAACTAACTTTGTATGTTTTTTGTTAAAATTCCTAGTAAGAATTTTCTTCTGAAAACTTGAGCACTATAACCCCCTGCATGGTGAAGGCCAGAATGACCATATTTGGAAGATATTTTAAAATTAAAACTGTTGTTACATGTGTGCAGTTTATTCAAGACTATCTTGTACATAGTGGGGAAACTGAGTCCTTACTTGAAATGTCTATTCTGTACAGATGTTTAGAAGTGCCCAAAGCATGTTAAATGCAGAGGGAGTGAAATATCACTTTTGTAAATATCATTTTGCTAAATTTCATATGAAAGATTGTCTTTGGGGGCTAGAACTGTGAACCACCTCTGTGAGCAGTGTAGTACTGTCTGTCCTTGTTAAGTGATGTGGAGGAGGTGACAGAGAAGCAGTTACAAAAGGTAATATGTCAGTGTGTTCACACTTGGACATTTTCAGACCTCAGTTTTCTTTATGTTTTGTGCATTTTGTTTTGCTCTGTGTATAGTGTATATAATGGACAAATGAGCCCCAAATTTGCAATATCTAGTCTCTAGGTATTAAAATGGTTGCCAGTGTATGACCAAGTACTTAGTAAAATTAGCACATTTTGCACATTTTGTGTTAAAATTCGTAGGAAACCTTGTCCTCTGTAAATGACTTTTGGATATGAATTTATTCAACTATCTCTAAGTGTTTTATATGCCTGCACTTGTCCACTGGACTGAAAGTAGAGAGAAGGAAGTGAGAAAGGAAAGGTTCAAGGACAAAATGGTCATGTTAGAAAATACCTTAGATGAAAACCATTGCTAAGTGTGCAATTGTATTTACCAGTGCTGTGTGCATAGTGGACAAGTTCTTATGGAATAGCTAGTCCTTCTATTTAGAAGTTATTGACATATTTAAAAGAAGTAGTGGAATAAAAGTTTTTGTAAACAGCTTTTGAAAACTGATGGAAAATATTGTGTTTGGAATTGTTAAACCACCTCTGAACAGAATACTGTCTGTACTTGTTCATTGGGTTGAGGGAGGTGGGAGGGAAGAAGTTTCAAAGAAGTCCAAGTGGTAATTTGTTAGAGTGTGCTAGAAAATTCACCTTACCCATTGCCCTGTGATGGGCATTGTGTTGAACTCTCCTGTACTATAAATAATATATATATATATATACACACACACATATATATGCATACACGTTTAAATATATCGCATGTATACTGGACAGAGGAGTCCTAATTTTTTAATATCTAGTCTCTATATATTAAAAGAAGTTGCCTATGTAAACAAAAGTAAAGTTAGTAAACTAACACATTTTTGTACACTTTATGTTAAAATTAAGAGCAAGGCAGTCTTCTGAAAAAGAGTTTGATGGTGAAATTGTGCCATCAAATCATATGACACTCCAATAGGACACACGTGATATAGGAGAAACAAGTGGAACAAATGAAGGATTTTAGACCAGAATTATCCTACTTAGAAGACGTTTTTGGATATAACCACTGATACATGTGTGTAGTTTATTTACCACTGCTATATACATAGTGGAGAGACTTAAGTCCTTATTTGAAACAGCTAGTCTTTCCAGATGTTTAGAAGTTAACAAAGTATGTTAAAAGTTGAGGTAGTAAATAAAAATTTGTAGATATCTTTTTGTTAAAATTCATAATGGATTAAGAGTCTTTTGGAAATGGAATTATCAAAACACTTCTCTGAGAAGTGCATATTGTATCTGTGTTGGTTCAGGGAGGAAGAAGGAAAAGAAAATGCAAAGGGCTTTATACCAATGTTTTCTCTGTGCAGCAAACTTGACCATTGTCCCTTATGTCTGTGAGTTTTGTTTTGCTATGGTGTGTAAACAGTGTATATAAAGACAAATGAGTCCTAATTTTTATCTAGTCTATCTAGATGTTAAAGAGCTTGCCAGTGTTTGACAAAAGTAGAGTTAGTAAACGTACACATGCAGTATGCTGTTTTAGTCATAGAAGACTGTTCTTAAAACTACTTAGGAAGTGAAATTGTTAAAGTCATCTCTAAGCAATAAAGATATGTATATCTGACCCCTGGATTGATAAAGAGACTAGAAGGGGAAGGGTTCTAGGCCAGAATGTTTCTATTTGGAAGACACTTTCAAATACTAGCCTTAAAAAGCATGGAGATTGCCTCACAATGTAACCTGTGTTAAATAAATGTTGCAGTTTATTCAGTGCCACTGCATGCACAGGTGGAAAGCTCAGTCCTTGTTGGAAACATCTAGTGTTTCTAGATGTTTAAAAGTGCACAGTACATGGTAAACCTAGAGGGCTAAAGTAATGCCCTGTAAGTATTTTTCATTACTACCTAGGAATGGTTGCCATTTAGGGGAATGGAGTTTTTGAAATTGATGTCTTGGAGAGTGTGTTGAAGGTTCACTGGGTGGTGGGTGGGGGAAGGAGAAAGTATGCATAGAGAAGCTACCTGTGCCCTTTAGATTAGTTCAGGTTGTCTAGCCATTGTTATATGTGCATTTTAATTAATATTGCTGAGTATTGAAGGATAAGTCCTAATGCCCAACATTTGCCAGATGTAAGAAAATAATCCCTATATAAATATCATTTTGTTAGTTTTTAGGAACAACTGTCTTCTGGGAGTTACCTTTGTTAATCTACCTCTTGGAGCTAGGGGTAGTCCTGAATTTCATCACTGGAATGATGAAGGGTGAGAGGCAGTGCTCTTTGCTTGCATCTCCATATCTCAAGACAGATGTATTATACCCATGGATCTGCATGTGCATTTTTGGTAAAGTACTTGTGTTTATTGTGCATGAAGTTCATACTTTATTTCACAATGTCTAAGCTTTCTAGATGTCCTGAGGTAACAATGGATCATAAAATTAGAGCTAGTGAATTAGCCCGTTTGGAAAAATTTTTGTTATACTTGATAGAAAAGCTATATGTTGGACTTGGAGTTGCTTTATCTCTGGGCAGTGTGTATAAGGACTTGTTCATGAGGCTGGAAGCAGAGGGGTACATGGAGGAATGAGGGAAAGATGGGGGCAAGTGCTCAAGGATTTACATTTTCCTGTGAGCATCTTCTGGGTGTGCTAGAAGAATACTTTAATTCACTGGGAACATGCATTCTTGCTAATATTTTAGTAGTGTAATCTGGTAATGAAACAAGCTTAGTGTATTCTGTTGCTTTATCTCATTTTAGATTGAGCATTAAGAGCATGCATTATTTTAGCTATAACTCTGCCAATATGTCTATCTAGAAGCCAGTTGCCATTTCTATCTTCAGTTAATTTTTTTGTCCCCAAGAAAGGATAACAGATTGAGTTGGTGGAGAGTATTCTTGCTAATCAGAAATGCTCATGTAACTTTGAGATTTTGAATTCATGAATATTCATGATTTGTGGAATAGCATGATACAAACTATGATCACAAACACACAGATAGGATATTATGTATGTATATGCATGACCTGGAGGGACATGTCTTACTAAGCTACTTGTGACTGGATGACTTTTTTCTTTGCCTGTGTTTTTATTTTTCCTGTAATTCTCATATTAACCTTTAAAAAAAAAGATAATTGAAAAAAATAGGAGGAAAGCAAGATAAATGTGTTCATCAGGATTACTCTACTTCCTCAAAGCACTGGATACTTTTCCCAATGTGATGCTCTATAATTACTCAAAGAAACACTGAAATGGAGGTACTTACCAAAAAAAAAATGCTAATCTATACAAAAGACCCAAAGTATTTTCCCATATTTCTATTACTTTCCTTTTTTTTACCATGATCTAGTGAATATGACTCATATACACTAAACTTCATTTGAAAAGTTATTAAAAATTCTAAACAAAAATTACTCCATATTTAACTACTGTAATGTGACATTCATTCATCATCGTATGACAGCAAAATAAAGTCAGAGTGTATCAAAAAGAATTCACCCATGGTAAAACATAGTAGTATATGAGGAGAAACCCAACATTAAGCAAAACAATAGGAAAAAATCACATCAGAATTGTATAAACATATTGAATAGAGCAACATAGCATGAAATAAAGAAACCAAAAGTGTAGTTGGAAATTAAACTTTAATCAAAGGAATGGAAAGGCAATCAAAAAATACTTCTCATGCTACAAATCCTAGGCAACCAGATTGAGTGAACAAGAACTCCAATATAAGAAAATTCACTGCAAAGAAATAAATATGGAAAACTCAGAGTTGTGTAGAACAGACATGTAGAACAAGTTCATAACAGAATTTAAAAAATAGGAATCACAAAAAAATAGAATAAGGCTTACAATTTTATATTTGGTATGTAAATTTACATAAAATATAGGAAAGAAAATTATGTCATTCAAAGTTGATGGATATTAAAAAGGAAAGCTAAATGATGCAATAGAGTAAAAAGTGATAATTACAGTTTCTAAAGTAAATAGATTAAAACTATTTTAACATATCCAATTCACAAGGTAAATGGCTCAAATCAAAAAAGAGTGAAGAAAATAATTGAACAATCATTTATGTAACACATGCAGGCCATTTTATCTCTGTCTTATTACCCTCACAAATACCATCATTTTATATAAGGTAGTCTCCATTTTCAAGAAAAATGAACTTATTTAGAAAGGGTATAAAGATGCTTAATGGTAATAAAGGATTAATTCCACAGGATTGCTGTATTAAAGTTTTCATTTTGTTTTCAACTTCAATCATACTTAATGCACATAAATAATCCATCAAGGACACATTGTATCCACTGAATGTAAGGGTATAATTTAATGTTTCAGCGCAAAGTTCCACTCCATACGGTTTATTTAGTTGGTTCTAATTTCAGAAAAAAAATTTAACTTTTGTCTCTTACTTTGTCATGCCCAATCAGAGGGAAGAAAAGAAGAAAATAAAAGTTTAGAAAGTATTATTACTGACAATTATATACTCCTATAGGGGAATTGAAAAAGCAAAAAGTGATACAAAACATATATAAGTGTATAACTCTGAATTGTCACATTTTAAATTAGCATGTTATTGTTTTGTTTCTCTGGAGACAGTGAGGTACCAAACAAAAATTTAAAATTATCCTTGGAGGTGCACACAATTAAATAGATTGAAGGAAGTGAAGGCAATCTGGCCTGGGGGATGACATGAAGGGTCAGGTGTTCAAGCCCCCAGAAGATGACATATTGGGACTTGAGCAGTGAGAAGCCAAAGTACAATATCCCTGTAAAAACTCTGTCATCAGCACTCTCTTCCCTAACTCCTGACAAGTTGTCATCAATCTTCTATTCTCCTCTTCATAGCTCGAGGCATGAGAGGAATGTTTCCTGTAGGACTGAGGCCTCTCTGCCTATACTGGTCACTTCTCCACAAGTCTCTTCTCACCTCCAGCTGTTTTAATTTACTGCATCCAGAGGTCATTTGCTCATTTTCCTCTGTTCCTTCTCTCCTTCTTCTCTTTCACCTTCCTTGTCTCCTAATTCTGGCAAAGGTGAGATGGAAAGTCTGGCAGCTAAAGCCCTCACTGACCACAGGCTGCACATAGTCCTGAGGGACCTCCAAGCTGGGGAAGACCCAACTGCAGCCCATACACCTGTGAACACTCTGCAGACCCACCAGTCAACCACTCAGGGGATCTGGCCCTAGAACTCTCCAGAGGAGGAGGCAGCTCTGCAGGTCTATGGACACCCTTCCTCCCCTCTTGGGCCATACTGTCCAAGCTGACATCACTGCCCATTAGTGTGCTTTTGTGGACACATGGGACAGGGTCACCTTTCAGGAAAGGTAATGGCTTGAATTATTGATTCCTTTTGGAGGACTTCTCTCCTTCTGTCTCTCATAGGAGAGACACCTCCTCTTCATTTGGACATGCATGTGGTAAACATTCTGAACTCTTTCCTTTTTCATTTGACCTGAGGATGGAAAGGGCTTATTGGCCAAAATTGCTGAAAATTGGACATGTGGAAAGGGGAAAAAAACTCTGGTTCTACCAAATTCTGTACTAGAGGCACTTCAGAGGGACCAGGTCATGGAACACTTCAATATAATTTATTGGTTTCTAGGATTAAATTATTCAAATGTAAGGAGACAGGATGACCCTGAGAATGTCCCTGTGTGGGACCATGTGGAGTGTGGGCACATGTATCTGTGGTGTATGAGAATTGTCCTGTGGCATGTCTCATCTGAGATGTGTACTCTACATAAATGTGTGGAATGTGAGATTGTTGTACGTCTTGTGGAGTGTGTGTACTTTCTGGTACACATCTGGTGAATATTCCTGGTGCTGTTAAAAGGGAATCATGATAAGTGTGCTTCTCTGTGTGTCTATGCTTGTGTCTGTGTGTGTATCTTCATGAGTATCTTCTGTGTAATGACGGTACAGCTGTGACATCAGTGCTCAGCTATGACGTCTTTCTCAGACCACACAATCATCTCTACTCATTATATTCAGAGGCTGACTTGGAAGATACCTGACTTAAGAGCATCTTCTGAGTGTTATTTTCTTGCACACTTTCTTTTTAAATCAATACTACTGCATCCAAGATTTAAGGATATCACAAAAATCTAGTATTTATGATTTCTGTGCAGGTATATTTCCAATGGGTAGAGCCATATCTTTGAATTCACAAACTTTCTTAAATTCAAAATGAAAGACAGAGCATCTTTGATCTCTGAACTCTCTTGAATATCATGCGTGAGTTCTAAGAATAGATGTGGTCCATGACATTATAGGCAGCAATTTGCATATTGTGCCAAACTGCAGATCTATGAGCCCTATATCATCATCACATTTTGGGGTTTGCATTAGACCTCCTTTCTTCAGATTGGACTCATGCCATCCATTAAAGTTCTATTGCTGAAGGTGTCAGAGTTCATGAAGTAGCAAAACTGTTAACATTCATTATTTTATGAAATTTTTCTTTAAAATTCCTGCTGACATGGAGCCTGAAAGCTCATACACAGCAGTTCTAATTTTCCAGGGCTCAGTTGCATAGCCAGCAGAACCAAAATACCTTGCAAACTCTAGAGCACCATTAGGGACAAGAACTGGCTGCTACAACAGCTGCTCACCTCCTAGCATTCATCTCCCCATACTACTTCTCCCAAACCCCCACATACAAAGATACTTACTTGGTTCTGAACACCTTCCTCTGACTCCAACAGGAAACTGGTATGTCAATACTCTCTGCTTTCACCTGGCCCCTGCCCTCAACACTTCTCATACTCAATAGCCTTGGTGAGTATCTTGGGAATGGCTCACCTTCCCCTGCATTTCCACACTTCCATTCTCTCCATAGCACATCCTACATATTCACAGCCTCAAATCAAACATTTGTTAAAATCAGGCTTTTGAAGACTTTAATTATTTATGATTTTTTGTCACTGTCCCTGTGTACAATGCTAACCAATCCCACCAGACAGTATTTAACTGTCCAAGATTATCAAGATCTCTCCTGAGTATTTCTGCATGCATGTTACACAAACACTGCAGACAAGTGTTGTGTGGTGAGTGAGTGAGCTTGCTGTGAGTACATTCATAGCATGCTGATTAAGATTGGATCCTGGTTTAATGTATGGTGAACTAGGTGTTCATAAATGGGAATGTGGAAGGAGTACAGTTTGGGTGAGAATGAACATAGTTTGTGTCTGTTAGTTTCACACATATCTATGTGCATTGATTTCTTGTCCTGTAATGAATGACTTGATTGTTTCTGTGTGTGCAGTTGGTGTATTTGAGCCAGAGTGTGTGTCATTTTCATGGGTTTCATCTGTTCAATATAATTAATGAAATATCATCCAAGACCAGAGCAATTAGTGTGTTTGTGAAATCTAAGGAAAAAAATTAAAGAATATGAAGATGTGAAAATCAATGTATTTAAGGAAAAACCATGCGCTTTGATAACAGGTTGTGTAATTGGTGTGGCATGTTTTTATTCATATATTACACAAAGTAATGAAGGTGAACAAACGAGTCACATGCAGCACAGATGAATTTTTCTCACGTAATGTTGAGTGAATAGAGCCACCACAGAAAGTAACTAAACACACACTTCTCAAAAGAAAAAACAAACATGGTCAACAAATATATGATAAAATGTTAAACATCTCTAGCAATTAGAGAAATGTGAATTAAAACTATCTTGAGAGTTTATCTCACTCCAGTCAGAAAGGCAATTAGCAAGAATACAAGTAACAATAAATGTAGATGAAGATATGGGGGAAAGGTGCACTCATACATCATCAGTGGGGCTGCAGATTGGTGCAAGCATTCTGGAAAGCGAGAGAATGTAGTACGTGTGTGTGTGTGTGTGTGTGTGTGTGTGTGTGTGTATGCAAGTGGATATGACTAGGTTATGGGCTTAGCATGTCTAACTTAATAACATCTTGAATACATGTTTATTTTACTGAAGGTGAATGAAGACAACTTCACTCTCCAGGTTTCTGTACAGTGACCTTCAGAACACACAAGACCCAACATACTCTCAGAAACATGAGCAATAATTTGAAATGTTACGGGTGACCTCTCACTGTCCCACAACAACCATCAAACACTGGTGATTTTGAGCAATGATTTGTTTAAACTTAATCTCCATGTTGATAACAACTACCTCTTTTCACATAAAGTGCAAAAATTAATCTCAACTTAGCCATCATGGTTAGTTTTTTGCTTTGTTTTTGTGTGTACATGTGTTCTTTTATTTTTCTGTGTCACACAAGAGCCCCACATTTGTATCTTCATAGTCTGAAGCAGAACAATTACTTTCCATTCCTAAGAGTATACATTCTATATATCTATATTCATCTCTGTAAAATCAGCTTATAAGAATTTAAGGGTTCCTCAATGTTTCCTTAATTTCTTTTTTTTTTTTTTTTGGGGTGTTGGGGATCGAACCTAGGGCCTTGTGCTTGCACTGCAAGCACTTTACCGACTGAGCTATCTCCCCAGCCTCCTTAATTTCTATGACAAACACTTTCAGCTTCATTAGCAGGAAAAAGTATTATAATAGATTTATAGCATCATTTATTTACTCAATTTCTTAAGGAAGAGGCCAATGAAAGTTTTCCTACATCAACCATTATGTCTCTGACAGACATACACTGCTTTGGTGTAGGTGATCTGGGCCAAAACCATAGAGACAAGACCTGGGTCATCTGAATCTTCTCTTCACTCTCAGACAACCTGGGTCCTCAGGAAGACTTCAGGAACTATTCAAACATCCCTTTATCCCTTTTTCAGTCACTTGCACTTTCTCCCTCTCTCCTCACACCACCCCCCACACCACCCACCACAAATTAGAAATGCTCTCTTCTCCTGTAGTAGAGAAATGCAAAAAAAAACCACCCTAAGATTTCATCTCACTCCAATTAGAATAGCTATTTTCAAGAACACAAGCAAGAAGGGTTGGTGTAGATATGGGGAAAAAACCCTCATACATTGCTGGTGGAGTTGCAAATTGGTGCAGCCACTCTGGAAAGCAGTATGGAGATTCCTCATAAAACTTGGGATGGAACCACCTTTTCACCCTGTTATCCCACTCCTTGGTTTATGCTCAAAGGACTTAAAATTAGTATATGTCAGTAACACAGCCACATGAATGTTTACAGTAATGTAGCCACATCAATGTTTTATAGTTGCTCAATTCACAATAACTGGATTGTGGAATGAACCTAGATGCCCTTCAATAGATGAATGGATAAAGAAACTGTGGTATACATACAAAATGAAATATTACTCAGCCATAAAGAAGAATAAAATTATGGCATTTGCAGGTAAATGGATGGAACTAGAGAACATCAGGCTAAGTGAAATGCCAGTCCCAAGAAGCTAAAGGCTGAATATTTTCTCTGATAAGTGGATGATGATACATAAGGGGAGGGGTGGCAGGAGCATAAGAGAAGAAGTGAGGAACTTTGGATTGTGTAGAAGGAAATGGGGCAAGAGGGGGTGGGGATGGATGGACAGTGGACTGAGACAGACATCATTACCCTATGTACATGTATGATTACACAAATGGTGTGAATCTACACTGTATACACCCATAAAAATGAAAAGTTATACTCCATTTGTATACAATGAATCAAAATGAAGTCTGTAGAAATAAAAAATAAAAATAAAAAAAATGCTTTCTTCTCTTTTTAGAAGTCAGTTCCAGGCTACTTTATACCCAGAGACTATTCTAAACATACCTCTTGATTTCTGTAATAGCTGGGTGATGAAGATGTTTTCTAGTTTTTTTCTTCTTCCTTCCCTTCAAGATACAACTTTGGAGGTTACTCAGAACAGGTGACTTTCTCTTGAAGTTAACATCTCAAATAGTTCACTAATGATGACTGAGAATGAAATTTATACCTTCGAAAACAACAAAAAAAGAGAGGCTGTTTTCCAAACACTATCTTGAGCAGTGCTCAGTACAGCATCAAGGTTGTCATGAGACCAGCAGTCGCTGAGGCCTTAGCAGTGTATTATGACCTATTGATGACATCACAGGGACCCAGCCAGTATTCAGAGAACTGTAAAATTGCTAAAGCCCATCACCTAAGAAGATGCCATTTATAAAGTGGACATTCTATCATTATTGAATTTTCCAACATTGCACTTGATAACAAAATTGGAGAGACAATATGGATTCCACAAAGAAAATTTTTCTCTGTGTCTAGGGATACTACATTATGCACCTGCAGAGACATGGTGAGTGGCTGTATCAGAGAGGATCTGGCTCAGAACCATGCTTGTCTCACAGAGAAAGTAAAGACTTTATCTCACTTGTACTGTTTATGTTATGTAGAAATGTAGTTGGGTTGCTTGCTGGAACGTCGATGTGAGTAGCCCCTACTGATCACTCTTACACATTCACACACACACATGCACACACGGCATACATCACACACACACATATACCCATATTCTGACTATGTCACATATTCACACTCAGTTATAAAGCCTGTCTCCAAAGGCCAAAATGCCCTGCTGTTTTATACATTAATTTAAAAACTGTTAAGCCACTTAACCAAAATGAAATATGCATTAACGATAATTTTTGTGGAATTTGAATGAGTATATAATATTAAAAAAGCTCTAGTGGATCCTGAGTTAACTATTTAGCAAGAGGAAGGATGAAATTTTGCAGATAAAGAAACAGTATGTATTAAAAATCATTGTCAGGATAATAAAGAAAAAACCATCTGCATAAGAAATCTGTCATCTTATGTCTGAGATCCAAATTGGATAAATCACAAATTTCCTCCAAGGATCCTACACTGGCAGTATATGCAATGTGAATTTTAAATTCTTCATTGGACTCAGTTCCTAAATACAGGCTTGTCAGAAATAGAGGGCAAACTCTCATACATATGATGGCTCTGAAAACTTCCTAATCATTAAATATTTGCTCTGTGACATTTACAGACAAACATTCCTTTGTCTCTTCTTCAGTCACTTTTCTTGAACTTTCTCCCTTCCTCTCTCTTGTCATTCACTACAAATTAGAATGCTTTCTTCTCTTTTTTAGAGTGCAGTTCCTGGCTGCTCTATGACCAAAGAAGATTCTACACATATCACTTGATTTCGTTGATGACTGGATGATAAAGGTATATTCTCGATGTTTCCCCTTTTGTCTTCTCTTCAAGGCCCAACTCCTTGGAGGTTACTCAGACCAGGTAACTTTCTCCCTGAAGTTCAACTCTCAAAGAGTTAGTTGATGAAGACTGAGAATAAAATCTCAAAAACATGAGGTGAGGATGTTTGTCTAATCACTGTCTTAAACCACAACTAGTTTTCAGGTTTGTTATGAGACCAGCTATCACTGTGTTCTTAGCAGTGTGTTATTACCAATTTGATGACATTAGCACAGTCCAGTGACCCAGGGTGACCAGCATACTGATGTTGTCTAACAGGAGGAGATGAAAAGGATGCAGAGGTCCCTGAAGAAAACCAGCAGTAACAAGATGGGCAGGAAGGTGAGCATGCAGAGTCTGTATTCCAAGGTGGACATTAGAATCATCATCTCATTGTCATGTTAGTTGTTGGGGGTCCCAGTGGCTCCTTCTACCACCTCGAAGAGAAGAAGAAAGAAAAAAGAATAGGTCTCCAATTACAAAGCTGATGACTGACCAGTTTCAAGAGGCTCCTGACTAAAGGCTCAGTGTGTGACCTATGTTTAGAGGCACATGAAGCTGGTGACTTCTCCATGAAGGTCTTCATGGTTATTGTTTTCAGCAACCCAACTGACTGAGCTGCATTTACTCTATCAAGACAGAAGGCTGGACAAGAAACCTTGAGGTTTACCTATGCCCTTTGTCTTCAGATGAAATCAGGTAAAACACACTGTACATAAGTGTTAAAACTTCAATTCTTTTGTTGACCAAAACTAGCGTGGAAGCAATTCGAAACAGAAATTCCTCTCATCTCTGATCAGACTCTCGCTTTTTACCAGAACCCTATCTATTTAAAGTTGTAAGTGAGAAAAACAGATAGACATGGCAGAATTCCTGCTGATTGACAGTCAGGAAGAAGTCCACAATATACCTGGAGATGGGATGGAGGTAATACAAAGGTCATTAACATACAAACACAAGCCTACCAGAGAGAAATGCTTTCACAATGCTGTTTTCTAAGTCATCACAGACCCTTCTCAGCAGGTGAAAAAGACAAGCATGTAAATCTAGAACTTTGGGAGGGGTGGAGACACTATCTGTGCATTTTCTGAGGTCCCCTTCCTGGCTTCTCTAGCACGCTGCATGAGGTCAGGGAATCACCAGAGCACTCACAGACACCATGACCCATGCCAGTCCCTTGGCCACCTCTGTACCCACCTGCCAAACTACTCCATCTCACATGGGGAGCCCTTGATATAAAAGGTCAGGAAGTGAACCCTTTCACAGTCTCTCCCTAAAACATTGACCCAGACTAGTCTCATATAGTGGATGTACAACAGCTGGTCAAAGGAAATTTGATTACATGATAGGTCTCTTAAATGGAACACTGTACTGCAGTTAGAAAGAATGTTAGTTACAAAGTGCTGACAGAGAAAAACATCTAAATGATTTAATGGGGAAAAGCAAATTTATGCACAGTATGCACAGGATGATCCATTTGAATACACACAAAACTTTAAGAAAGTGTGTGTGTTTTAAAAACAAGGAAAATTATGAGAGGATAACCATGCACAGGTGACCTATGTTCATTTTTGCTTTTCACTTCATTTTTCTCTCTTGTTTTAAAAATTTCTTTTCCTGTGAGCACACAATTTATTAGAGAGAGCAGGGTGTATGGAGCAAGAGGGGAAAAGGGAGGGAAGGAGGAAGGCAAAAGTCCAAAACAGGGGTCACAAACAGCAACAGCCAGGAAAACAGTCCCCGTTCCATAGACGTAGGAGGTGGCAAGACTCCAGAGGGCTTAGACAAATGCTCCAGGTCTGCCTGCCCACCTCCCCAGGTTCAGTGCCTTGTGGTGAAAGAATAAAAGGAAGGAGGGAAGGAAAGACAGAAAGGGTGTCTCTAAAGCCCAGAGTTAGTGGGAGTGACAGTCTGAGATGAGCAAGCTCTGCTTCAGGAACTGTGAAAGTGAAAAAGTCCCAGGTCCCTCCATACCCCCAGAGATGGATCTGCCAGCAGCCCAGGTCCCTTCCCTTCCATGGGGCTCCAGGGCTGTGAGGAGAGCTAGATCTGAGGCTCCCACACTGTCCTCCCTGGCCTGGCAGAGGATCCACAACACAGCACTCCTTCAGCCCTGGCGTGGGGAGGCTGCCAGGCAAGGAGCAGCCTTGTCGAAGGATTCTGGGTGGTTGGGCAGGGACCAAGGAGCAGTGTGGGTCTGGAGCAACAGGGCAGCAGAGGGGAAGCTTGCATACTCCTGCTGGGTTCCCCATGTCTTTCTCTGCTGACACCCTCCACCCCAGTGAACCCCTTCCTCCCACACTTCACACCCTTGGATACAGAGACACACTAGCATTCACCCTCCTACCACCCCAGGTCCATCCACTGAAACACCTGTTGACATCCTTTCTGAATGAAAAAAAAAGTGTAACCACTCTTCTCAGGAGTCACCTGAACATAGAAAGTCCATCTGCAGGCATCTTTCTGCAGTTTCCCCGGAGTTGGAAACTCTCAAGGTCCCAACCAAAATCGAACCTGGAACACAAAAGCGGCCAAGGGCACAGAGCTCCCTCCTCACCCCTCTGCCCCTTACCTCCTTAGATTCTTTGACGGCATCTTTCAGGTCCTCTATGGAGGGACCCATTCCAGATCCTCCACAATGCTCTTGATCATCTCCTTCATCTTGGGTTTGGAGGCTGCCAGGGATCTGTGAATGGAGAGACTGTTGAGGGGCTCCCGTTGGACTTGGCTGACATTCTTCCATGGCAGTCAGGTAGAAGAGGACAGGCAGGAGGGGCAGTTGCATATTCCAGTCTCTAGTACTGCTACAGTCACTTCCACTGCAGAGGTCCCACATCTTGCAAGCTCCCAGGGCCGCAGCAGAGGACTGGCCTGGGTACTTCCTGAGTGTCTAAAATCTGCCAACAGCTGAGGTACCAGCTTCAGCTCAGGGCTGCAGACTGGCCAACAGCATCACTGTATCTCCAACTGCTGCCCGCAAGCAGTTCGCTCTCGTGTGCCACCTCCTGATGTGGGGCGAGCTCCGGTTATCTGACTCCAGTGGTTGTGGGTCTGAGGTGAGGCTGAAAATAATGGCAGAAGGGTCTATTAAAGGTGAGTACCTTAGCTTATGGCAGCCAGGAAGATAGTGTCCAGGATCACACACTTGGTAACTTGTTTCTTCCAGCCACGTCCCACCACCCACAGTTGGTACCCAGCTGTCATTCAGATTATTAATCCTTTGAATGGACCCATCTACTGCAGCCTCCAACCTAGCTCAGATTACAGATGTGTGTCACTGCAGTTTCAAGCCCGCACACTATTAAGAGCCATATGTAGGTTAACCTTGAACTTCACAACAATCCTACAGAAGAAGCATTTTCCCATTTTACAGATGAGAAAATCAAGACTCAGAAATAAAAATGGAAAAGTCTTTCCACACCTGCATATTACTCCATTACCAATACTTGAACTTTTGGGGGAAATTCCTAGATCCAAACCATATATTCAAAATTTTATTGAATGTGTTTCTGTATTTCATTGATTGTTTTGGTTGCAGGTTACATCATTATAAGCTAATTATTCATCAGTTATTAATTGGAGGAAAGAAAGATAATCTTCATCAGGAGTATTCCACACCCTTAAAAATTTGGAAACATTGGCATTGTGGTGACCTTTTTTTAAACAAAGATCCTCAAAAAGGAGGCACTTAGCAAAAGAAATGTTAAACTATGCAAAAGTTTCAAACTCCTTCCCCAAACTTATTTTCTTTTGCCCTTACCATGAACTAGTGATTTTGTATTACTGATACATATTGAAATATAAATTGAAATGTTATTAAAAATTATAAATCTGAAAATTATTCATGTTTACTGCTCCAAAGTAACCATTGTGAATATCAGTTAGATGTCATACCAAATAAATATCACACATGTACCTAGTGATAAATAGAGGGCAAAATGAAGAGCTGAATCAGATTCAGAAAATTGTATACATGATATATGGAGATTTTTATGTATATCAATCACACCATTAATAATATTAAGTGTGCATACATGAAAAAAGGATGATGGAAAGAGAAATATAAATTTTTAATCAAAACATGAATCATACTTTACTTATTTAAAACACATATAAAATTCAATAATTCTTGAATATGTCAGAAAACATGAAACTGGAATAAATCTAGCAGTGCTGTTGAATTTGTAGTGTTTCTTAGAAATGAAATTCCTACTCTTTAAAATTTCCCAGTAAAGATAGAAAATATTGAGATAGATATAGTGTAGTTTCATTCTTAAGTATAAATGAAATCCTAACATTGGGTGAAAAAAGTAACACATTTTACCCTTCTCCTCTTTTCAATCTCATTAGTTTGTTGCTGTATCTATTTTTTCAAACTTTTTAAAATGTACTTTCTCTTCATTAATCATAATTTCTACACTTGTGTGTCTTGCTTTTGTATAGACATGCATTCGGTGATCATCTTAATCCCTTGGATACAATCCTACAAAACACTTGGTAAGTCATTTGTTATGTTGGATTTTATGGTCCAGCTAATTGTTTTAGATACATTTGCTTATTCATGCATGTGTGTGTGTGTGTGTGTGTGTGTGTGTGTATGTGTGTGTGTGTGTTACAAACTAAGACATTCCAGTTTCCCAGAAGCAAAAGTAATGTTATGGTTATTATCCTGGTAAAAGTTCTTTTTTTAAGAGTGAGAATGTAGAGTTGTTGGTTATGTGCATATTTTATGAACTCTTGCTTAATTCTTCTTCAATGGAGTTACCTACATGACTAATAAATTTTAATTTATGAAAATTTCTCATTATTCTCTATCCTCACAAGCATTTGGTATATTTTGACACTCTACATTTTACCAGTTTGTTATATAAAAGATAACACTTCAACTTTTGCTACTTAAACAATTATAAAGCTGAAAACCTGTTGAAAATATGTGCCTATTATTCAGGGGAGTTGGTGAATAAGAGAACATATGGAGAAATGGGCCTATAGGAGTGAAGAAGAGTGAGGGGGGCTGTGTCACAGTAATTATTTAGATTTAGAGTAAAACTTGGAACATGAGGTGCTTCCTACATGGGTTGGGAGGTAAAATGAGTTGATTCAGTGTCCAAATTCTGTATAGAACCTACATGTTCCAGGGAGATGGGTTGCATCCTGGGACAAAATTAAAGAGAATGAGCACTTCAGGCTTGACAAGGACTGAATTCCTGAGAAAGGCTAGCTGTGGTGAAGGCTGGGTTATCTTGTGTCTACCACTGTGGACATGTTGAGAAAGAGTGGAGGAAGAGAGAAGTCTGAATGTGAAGACACAGGAGACTGTTGCTAGGAGTAAGGGAAATTCAATAACTGCTGGGGTGTATTGATGGAAATGTTCTCCATCCCACTCCTACCTTCCAGCATTCCTTCACTTTGATTTCTACATAATGTAAACATTACTAATGAGATAAAGCCTTTACCTTTACTGAGACAAGCATACTTCTGAGCCAGACCCTCTCTGGTTCTGCCAGATCCTCACTATTGTGCAAATTGAGCCATGGGGTACACCTGAAACAGAAAAGATAATTTTTTCTGCTAAATCCATATTATATCTCTGATTCTGGTGTCAAGCGCAAAATTTGAAAGTTCAAGTTAATAGAAATCCCACTGTAAAAAAGATATCACTTAGAGAGCGGGCTTTAGCAAGGTGCAGTATTGTGAGTACTGCCTGGTCCCCTGTACTGTGCTGATGTCATCATAGGTCATAATACAATGCTGAGGTCTTGGTGTCAGCTGGTAGCATAGTAACCCTGATGCTGTTCTGAGCAATGCTCATGTTATTGAGCACTGATCTCATAAAATTTGTTGTTTCTGAAGGTACAGATTTCATTCTTTGTCATCATCAACTAACTTTTTGGTGTTTTGTGCTTCAGATGAAAAGTTACCTGATCTGAGTACCCACCAAGGTGTTATATCATGTAGAGGAAAGACAAAGAGGAAACATCTGGAAAAATCCTTTATCCCTCAGCCTGCAAAGAAGTCAAGGGGTATGTGTTACCATTCTCTGGGACTAAGGTAACCAGCAACTGCCTTCTAAAAAGGGAGAAGAGAAGATTTCCAGTTAGTGGAGGAGAGAGGAAGGAAAAGAGCAAAAGAAGAGACTGAAGACACATGGGAGGTAAAAAGGGGAGTTTTTCTATACAGTCCTGAGGACTTTCTGAGGGCCCAGCAGAGAGACGATTCATATGATCCAGGTCTTCTCTGTGGCTTTGAGCCCAGGTCACCTACAGAAAGTTACTTTGTCACAGACACTGTGGTTTGTCTAGGCTAATTTTAATTTTAAAAATAATATATCCTTTTCTTAGACTTCCTAATGTAATTGGGGAAATAAATGTTAAAATATTTGGATAGTACTTTTTCAGTATAATGAAGGTACTGGCTTCTAGTACTGAGGAAAATATTGATAGAAAATTGAATACTTTAAAACTGGCTGTCCAGGGATGAATAAGAAGTCATATAGATTTTATATAATCGAGAATAAAAACTATTGTATTTCAGAATCTGAAGACAGAAATCTGGGGCTTCTAGTGAAGTGTAAAGAAAAAAGATACACAAACACTGTTTAACCATAATGGGTAAATTGAAGAGATTTAAGATCTGGATCTTGGTGTAAAATGAGGTATTGTTGGTCTACATGTAGATTAATAGTAAACAAAATTGTCCTATTGACAGAACTGTAGTTCAGAGGTGTTAGGGGACAGATTGGAGACAACCGTGAGACTCCAAATCATGGCTCATATTTCCGAGAACAATCTGATATTTCCAACAAAAATTTCTACAAATAAGTTGCTATTTCCAATGAAGATTTGGGTCTTGTGCATTTCCTGATGGTCCCTATGGAGAGACCTGGAGAGTGAGGTTTCCTCTATTCACCAAGAAAATAAAAGTATATTCAAGATACTATTGTTTATAACCTGAGATATGCCTGCACATACACAAATTCATATGTGCGAGTATACATATGGCACATACATTCAACACAGAGTAGACCAGGGAAAGATATATATTTACATTTACCATCATTTTGTACTTATATACTAGGTCAGATTATTTGCACCTCAAAATATTCATTATATCATGACTTCATTAGAGAAGCCCAAACAACAGCAAGTTTTATGAAGCATAATTTCTCCTTTTTACTCAAGTAGAAATTCAGAGCACAGGTGCAGATGGAAATGACAATGTCCTCAGTGGTATGATTCATGATTCAGGGACAGGAATGGAAGAAAAGGTCCTTATCATAAACAGAACTTTCTAGGCAACCTTGGATTGTTGACATTCTAGTAAGTTAGAAAATGCCAGAGTATGGAGAAGTCACAATGATCATACTTCCACAAGTGCTATACAGATTCAATGTAATCTGCATTAAAATATCAATGACATACTTCCTGAACTAGAAAATAAGTTCTAAAATTTATATGAAAAAATGAGAGACCCAAAATCAACAAAGTACTCTTCAGAAAGAAGAGCAATCCTTGGGCAGCACAAAAGTAGGTCTCAAATTATACTACAGAGCTAGGAACTAAAACAAAAACTTAAGTACCCTGATTTAATAAATAAAAATTAGAAAACAAGTGAAAAGTCAAGGTGAGCAAAGAAACACAGGAAATTTAGATTTGCATATGATAGTCATGCTGAAACAGTTCATCAGAGAAAAAAAATAGAATCAGAAATAGAGTAAAGCATAAAATTAATATTTATTTTAAAAATTTATATAAAATAAGGCAATAAATGAAGATAAAACTAATTAAAAATAGATTTTATAAAATAAAGTAAGTTGATGCCACATAGTAATAATTACAGTTTCTGAAGGAAATTAATAACAAATTTATAAAAAAGCCAATTAAAAACTAACTGCACATATAAAATATATTTTTAATACTGAAGACAGCAAAATCTTGATGATAATCATCTTGGAATGCAGGCAGAAGTGGAACAGGGTTGGATTTGATGGATCCAAATACATTACATAATTTTCTGAAAATAATGTTCTGTTCTCAGCTCCCTTAAGCTCTGGTCAAGGACTGCTGTTGAAGACTTTGCTTCCATCCTGCTTTGTCTTACCAGGGGCTCCAGCACCATCTCAACCTCTTTGGTGTCTCTATATGATGTCTCTCACCTTGTGTTTTTGCCCCATCTGTTCTTCCTGTCTTGAGGACTCACATAACATCCTCATTGTATTTGGAGCCATGTGTGTTTCATTGTTCAACTTAAGAGTTTCAGGTCAAGAATTTTCATGAGTACATTTCTATCTGATATCTCATCATACGGGGTTCCCATCCCTTTTCAACCTAAAGACTGTGCACAGACAATCATTAACATTTCACAGTCAACAAAGTTGTCAACAGTTTAGTGTCCATGATTCTTATTTGAAAATGCATCTAAGACAATTAGCTTGACCATGAAATGCAACAGACTAAGAGATAACTTACCAAGTACTTATTAGCTTTTCTGTAATTACCATTTTCTAAAATTTTACTAGAATCAGAATGTTTATAGACTATTTTAGTCACAATGATTAGCAAGCATTTTGAAGTCAGTTCAGTTTGGAGAGAGCCTCCCTATTACTTCTTTAGATTTTTTTGTTTTTGTTTTGTTTTGTTTTTCAAAATAAGATTTGAAAATTCTGGACCTTCTTATAAAATAAACAATTAGAAATGTAGAAAGATCTTTTGGTAATTCAATATGTGAGGATGGATACATATTTAATCCAAAGAGATAGGAGGAGCTTAGGGCATTTGCCTGCAAGAAGTACCAGAGGAGCTGGGTGCCACTGGTGCATGTCAAAATTCCAGGATGAGGGAGGCTGGGGCAGGAGGATTGCAAGTTTGAGGACAATCTCAGCAACTTGGTATGAGCTGACACAAAAAATAGAAAATGAAAAGGACTGGGAATGCAGCTCAGTGATAGAGTAGCTTTGTTGTCCAATTCCAAACACAACATAAAAAAAAAGAAAAGAGAAAAAAACAAACAAACAGAAGTACTAGAGAAAATATTTTTGATCCTCCTTGTTTGGACAGTTGAATAATTTTAATGACCAAGAACTCTTTCTCATTTTCCAGTTATTCTTTAGGGTATCTTTAAAAATATTATTTCAACATCAAGGTCCTTTCTATACAAATAAAGTGACTTTTAATAATTTTTTATTTTGAACTTCTCTTTCTGAACTTTACCTTTTCCATGAACTCAGAATCATAATTGTCATTTAAGTGCATAATAAATATTTCACAACTTTTCTGTGCTAAACATAGATGCTGAATATTCCTCACACAAAAGTGTTCCCTCATTTTCCATTTGTATGTTGCATCATCTCTCACCTATTGTAGTATTAAAATCTGACTAATTATTTGGTTCAAAATAATATTCCATCTATCACTCATCTGTGGATTCCACTTTCAAGTGTTCCTGTGGGATTCACCTCTCAGAATCTCCTCTTCCCTAAATTGTCCAAGTTTCTTCATCTTCTCTCCAGGCAAGAGCTCCCCAGTGACGCTATCTGTAGCATTTTAACCTTTTCCTTTCTTTTTTCAATCACTTGCATACTTCTGCTCTCCATTGTGCCAGAATCTCATCATTTTAATTTCTGCAGAAAATAAATATCTGATTTTCTATTGGTAGGAATGACAGGCAGCTACCTCGCCTGGTGCCTCATAGCAGGGACCATTCATGTGACCACCTGGGGTCAAATCCTGACTCATCATACAGTGTCTGAGAATTCGGGGCAAGTTGTCACATTTGTAGTGTTTCCTCATTTTGGGGAAAAATAGTACTTAGTTTATTGATTTTCTTTGAAAATTAACCCAATTTGCTTAAGTAACAATCTAGAACAAGATAGTTTCCAATCAAATTTACTCTGGCAATATGTAGCTGTGTGTCAATAGTCTGGCCATGGAAAGGAGGAGGATTTCTTCTATGCATGGAGGTTCTGTCTTCTGATTTCCAGTTCTCTTCCTAAGTGCCACACTCCACAGTGTTCAGGGCCATCATTCCTGAACTTATCCAGGCTCTTTTCCCCCTGTTCAAAACATTGACTTTCTAATTCCTCCAGCAAGCTAACCAAGTGACCCTCCTCCAAGAGCTTCTTATCTTGCCAAAGTGTAGTGAATTTTCCTTCTCATAGATTTGGATCTTTTTTGTCTTGATAATTGTTGTTTTCCACCTCCTTCACTTTCCCCCAGGAACCTTAGAGAAGTCTTAGGATCAAAGCCTGCATGTTCAATCCAATAAAGTGTTGGAAGTTTTGACCTCACAAGCACGTAGTATTGTTTTGAATTTTTATAATTATGTGATAAATTATAATTCTTTGGTTTAATTTGCACTGCCTACATTACTAGAGTTTGAATGTCATGTCATATGTATGTATGTGTTTATGAAGATTAATGCGCGTATTCATATGCATATAAACAAATGCACTTATACATATTATTCATTCAAATGCTTTTCCAATGACCCTTTAGGGTGTCTCCACTGTATAAGCATAAATATCTGGACCCTCATTATATGTCAATTATTTTCCTGACTCTGTCTTTGCAAATAAGATATTAAGAATTACAGGAAGAGACGTGAATGTTATCTGTATATCATCATCACTTTAGCTTGTGTGGGTGATGCTAATTAGTAAAAGTCATGCATTGCTCTTTTTTTTTTTTTTTTTGCGGTGCTGGGGATCGAACCTAGGGCCTTGTGCATGCAAGGCAAGCACTCTACTGACTGAGCTATCTCCCCAACCCCCCATGCATTGCTCTTTATTTGTCCTTTCAATCATCCATCTGAACTAGAAGAAATTTAATGTAAATATTATGGAGTATCTCAGGAATCCTGCAAGATTTGCTCTTCTGATCCAGGTTGTTCCATATATACCTTCACTCTTCTTGCCTTTAATACAATGTAACTATATATGAATTCAGAATGATTTTTATACTTTTTAGATAAATGGATCTAAAGGAATATATTCACAGTAATAAGGATTTTTATTGGAACAAGGACAATAAAACTTAAGGCTCAAGGAGTGAGTAATGTTCCATATCCCAGGCAGGACCTTATGATGCAGGTATAATATTTGCATGTGTAATTAGATGAAGGTGTTTCTTCATAATTCTTCAATTCTGATAAATCCCATGGAGGGGTTTGGATCACAGATCTGGATTCAGATGGCGCAGGCATTCATGAGTGTGCAACAGTATGATTTTCAGTGCTTCTCTTCCTTCAAGTTCTTTCTCTCTAAAAGGAAAATGACAATAGTATTAGTCTTTTATGCTACTAATTAATATTAAGATGAACTAATCTTTACAAAGCTCTTCAAAGACTTAGTGCAATTAAACACTCTATTAAATAACAATTTATTATTAGTAGTAGTACCTATTACATTTTTAAAATTCAAAATTATCTAACTTTGCCCCTTTAAAATGTTTTACAACTACAATTAAGATTTTAAAGTCTAAATATTTGATTTCTATGAGAAAAAGCATCTAGTGCGTCTTTTCCTTTCTTTCCTCCTTTCTCCTCTAAGCATTACTGATCAGATGAATGGAATGTGTTTAAGTGTCCATTAAGTCATTGGAAAGAAGAGAAAAGCATAGAAAGATGCTAAGTAATTGGACTAAATGGCCAGAGATTCCTTTCCTGGTTAAAAGGCATTTTTAGTCAATACAAGTGCTTAAAAGAAGTCCTATCAGCAGTGATTGAGGGCAAATGAAGTTTAGCTAACCACACAAGACACAGAGTTTGTATTTTCAAATTAAACAATGATGGCCGTGGTTAAATCATATTCTAAGTACCATGCACCCTGCTCTGGAGTATGACATACATGAAATAAACAAGCATGTTTTTATTCACTGTCATAGATAATGAAAACTGATAATACTTCTTTTTTTTCTCAGTTCTGGGAGTGGAACCTAGGATGCTGCAGGTGTCAGGCAAGTGCTCTTGAGCTCCACTCTCCAACCCAGAACTAAAGTTTTATATTTGTTCAGCATATGCTTTGAATTCATCATGAATGAAATGAGGCAGGAAAGACAGAAAGAGCCCTTCACTCATGGAGAGTACAATTTAAGAAGATCAAAGAACTCAATATTCCCATATACTAATTTTTAAACATCAAGTAGATAAGTGTTATATGAAATTTTTAAAATACGATCATGCAACAACCACTTTGTATGGGGAGATTAGAAGCCCTCTCTTAGGAGATGTCATTTAACTGACATAAGAATGCTAAGAAATCTGAGATTCAAGATTTCCAAGATTTCTTTGTGAGTCAATTAGGGAGAAATTCTAAGACCTTTTCTCTATGAAAATATTTATTTTCTTTAGAAAAATTATTCTAAGAGTTATTTGTTACAAATCACCAATTTCTCCCAACTGAAATATTTGGAGCTTTGTCTCTATAAATAAAATAGATCATTTCTGCTTAAATTTAGTCCTTGAATAGCCTGAGTATTTGATATGACCCTGTCCCTTGGTTGATCTCAAGGGTTTTTCTCCCGCTTATAAAATTCATTCCTTCTTTACCCAACATAATGTTGCTTAGGAGTATGTCAAGTGACACTCTAAATACTGTTTTTTTTATCTATTTAGTCAAAGCAAAATATATGGAAAGAATATAATTATATAATAATGATTGTCAAACCTCATGCCTGTCAAATCACCTAGGATACTTGTAGAAATTTATTGAGGTTGTACCATACCCCAATTAAATTAACATTTTTTGAGGGATAGGTTGCAAATCTCAGGTGTTGATGGTTTCTTAGATGACTTGCTCTGCAGTTGCATTAATGACCTTTCTGTAGTATAAATCACAGTATTCAAAGGTATTATTGCACACACACACAGAGAGCAAACACACACACACACACACACACACACACACACACATATACACAGCATCTTTTTCTCTTTGTACCAAGGCCTGAACTCAAGGACACTGAACCACTGAGTGAACATCCCCAACTTTTATTTCCATATTTTAATTTTGAGAATGGGTCTTGCTAAATTGCTTAGTGACTTGCTAAAATTCTAAGGCTGGTCTTGAACTTGTAATCTTTCTGCCTTAGCCTTCTGAGTTGCTGGGATTATACACATGTGCCACCACATCCATCTTTATTTTATATTTTGATAATCCCATGACATGCTACTTTCTGTGTAAAAGGCAAAAATCACAAAATAGTTTATTAATTATTTCAGCAGGTGAATATTATATATCCCAAAGATGAATAAAATGGCTAAAGAATGAATATAATTCAAATTTTGAATGATGAATAAATGAAGAAATTCCATCAATTCCATTCATTGTATTTGCCAATTAAAAGAAACAGGTACTGATGAATGCTAAAATACAGATTAACCTGGATCATATGATCAGTGAAGAAAGCTGATCACTAGAAGACCACATGCTACAAACTTTCATTTATTGTAAATGTCCAGAAAAGGCCAATCATTGGAGGTAAATAGCAGATTGTTGTTGCCTGTTTCTGTACATGGGATGGGGAAAAGGAATGCCTGCCTGTGGGCACAAATGATCCTTCCAGATTAATGTAAGTGTTCTAAAAATGGATTTTATTGGTAAGTGTACAAGTTCTGAAACATTAAAAACCATTCAATTGCATACTTCAAATAGGTATATTTTGTGCACCTGTACTTCATAGAATTTTTTTAATTAGTCTTTTTCATTTCCAGAGAACTTCATCTTATTAATATAAAATTAGAGCATTGCATTTTTCTGGGCAATACAGGATAACCATTGTGAAAATGATGGATATTTTAAATGGAAAACATTTCATATTTTTGTGTTACATTGGTTTTAAACTATAGGACTATAAGAAATAATTTGCATTCATTAATTTTTTTCTTATTAGGAAACCTAAAAGTAGCCAGGAATGGGGGTGCATGCCTGTAATCTCAATGGCTCAGGAGGATGAAGTAGGAGGATGTCTAGTTCTATGCCAGCCTGAGAAACTTAGTGAGGCCCTAAGAAACTTAGTTACCGAGTCTCTAAATAAAATATAACAATGGGCTGGGAATGTGGTTCAGTGGTTAAGTGCCCGAGGAGTCAATCCCCTTACCAAAACCAAAAGAAAAACACAAACAACTGAAAGCAAAAATGTAATAAAAAATGGCAAACTGGATTATGATCTAAGCAAATTTAAAATTCTGGGATCATTATAAAGTAATACCATAAAACTATGATAAAAATGAATATAAATATTATATATAACACTTTGAGTACATTTGCAGATTTATCATTGCTAGATTTCTCTTTTTTTAATCATTATATCTTACAATTATGAGGTTTTAGATGAGTATTCTAAATCACATTTACATTATGGGATATAAATTCAAAGGTTCCAACACAAAGAAATAAAATCAGATTACACAGAGCTCTAAACAAAATTTCCTGTTTAGATTAATTTTTATTTTGTCATCCATTTATTCTGTACTCATTGTGCAAGATTTGTACAATTTTTCAAAGTACAGATAATAATGAAAGGGAATAAAATATAAGAAAAGAGCAAATTGTATTTATAATTGCAGAAATTGAGAGATTTGTAAAATGTGATTAATATGTGATAATGCAGTAAACACTGTAGTAAAATTTTTTCAAATCCAGCTTAATGTGCAGAATGCAGTGCCCTGTTGGCTAACTGCTACTTCACATTCAAACCCAGCACAGTCCTGCTGTCCTCATCCATGTCTGAGTTAAGATCAGTGATGAGTGTGGAGATATAGACTTTGACTAAAGGAAAAATAACTTTAATGTGAGAAATGACTTTCATAACAGATCCTATGTATGAGGAAGTCACTTTAGAATGTCATGTGGAAGAAATTGTTCATCATATTTTCCTGGGATTAAACATTCTGTATAATGCACACTCAAATGTCTCTTACAGCAAATACTTATTATGAAGTTTTCAGTTCCATCATATGTATGAGAGTTTACCCTCCAATTCTGACAAGATCGTATTTAGGAATTGAGGGCAATGAAGGGTATAAAAGTCACCAGAATATATTGCCAGGGTAAGCTATTGGAAAAATTTGTGATTTGTTCAATTTTGGATCTCAGATACAAGATGACATATTCCTTTTGCAAAAGATTTTTCCTTTATTTTCTTGAAATTATCTACTTTGAGAAAAGTTGTTACTAAAAACTGTTTATCTACGAAATTTTATGTTTCAACTTACTAAAGAGTTAATTCAGGGTCCACTAGTGCTACTTTTACATCATGTTCTGGTTCAAGTCTTACAAAAATTATTGTTAATACATATGTCATTTTGATTAAGTGGCTAAACAGTTATTAAATTAATGTTTAGAACAGCAGGAAATTTTGTCCTATAGAGATATGCTTTATAAGTGAGGGTGAATATGTGATAGAGTCAGAATATGTGTATGTGTGAGTGTGTGTGATGTCTGTGTGTGTGTGTGTGTGTGTGTGTGTGTGTGTGATCAGTAAGGGCTAATCTCATAGATATTCCAGCAAGCCTCTCCCCTAGGTTTCCACATATATAAATAGTACTAGTGAGATAAAGTCTTTACTTTTTCTATGATACAGAAAGGATCTAAGTCTGACCCTCTCTGATACTATCATATCCTCCCCACCTTTTCCCAGGTTGCATAATGTGGTATCTGTAGGGACCCAGAAGATTTTCCTTTGGTGTAATCTATACCATGTCTCTGATTTTGGTTTCAAGTGTGGGGTTGGAATGTTCTACTTAATAATAAAATTTCCACTATAAAATGGTGTCTTCTTAGGTGATGGACTTTAGCAATCTGGGCTACGGTGAACACTGCCTGACTGTGTGTACTGTGCTGATGTCATCAATAGGTCATAATACACTGCTGAGGCCTTAGTGATAGCTAGTCTCAAAACAACCCTGATTCTGTACTGAGAACTGTACCAGACAGCGGTTTGGAAAACAGCCTCTCAATTCTTCGTTGTTTTTGAAGTTATATATTTTATTCTCAGTCATCATCTACCAACTCTTTGAGAGCTGAACTTCTGAGAATGTCTCCTGGTCTGGTAACAATTCACAGAACTGCACCTTGAAGAGAAGGCATAAGGGGAAATATCTAGAAAATCTCTTCATCATCTAGCTGTCAGAGAACTCAAGGGATATGTGTAGAATCTTCTCTGTGCATAAGTAGCCAGAAGCTGCCTTCTAAAAAGAGTGAAGAGAACATTTCTAATTTGTTGTGGATGATGTGAAGAGAGAGGGAGAAAACACAAGAGCAGCGACTGAAGAAGTGACAAGGGGATGTTTTCCTGTGTAGTTCCTGAGGTCTTCCTGAGGCCCAGGTTATCTGGGAAAAAAGAGAAGATTCAGATGATCCAGGACTTTTTATGGGGCTTTCGATCAAGTCCAGTCACACCAAGACACTATGGGTCTGTTACAAACACAGTGATTGGTCTACAGAAACTTTCATTGACCTCTTCCTAAAGGAAATGGGTAAATAAATGATGTTACAAATTTTCTTATAGTATTTTATGCTGCTAATAAAGATGAAAATGTGTCTCATAAAAATGAGAGAAACATTGAAAAACATTTAAACCCATAAAAACTGGTTCTGTAGAGATCAAGATAAAGTCATATAGAATATGCTTAGGAGTAGAAAGTAATTGTTATGTTTTAATGAAAATGCAACTATCAGAATTGTGTGAAACAAATTGTACGTGTGTGAATAAAAGAACACACACGTACGAAAGCAAAACAAAACAAAACACTGTTTAACCATGATGACTAAGTTGAGGAGATTAGTTTTGGCTTTTTATGAGAAATGAGACAGTTGTGATCAACATGGATATTAAGAGTAGACAGATCACTGCAAAAAATCACCAGTGTTCAATGGCGAATGTGAACAAATGGCAAATTTCAAAATTTGCTCATGTTTCTGAGACTAATCAGATATTTCCCCAGTGTTTGGGTCTTGTGTGTTCTGATAGTTTTTCCTTGTACGGAAAACTGGAGAATGAAGTTGTCTTCATTCTCCTTCAGTAAAATCAACTCAAGGTGTTCCTGAGTACGAGCTAGGCAAGCTGAGCACATGCACCAGTTCATATCCACTTGTATATATAGAAACACATCAAACAACTAAGTAAATCAGGAGATGATGTTTAATTACATCTAAGATAATTGAACATATACAGTACAACAGGCAGATTATTTGACTTTTAAAAACACATATGGAGAGTTGTAAGATGGCAGAAAGGAGGTAGACAGCAACTCCCAATTCTTTCACAAAGTAGAAAGAAGACAGTGAAGACAATAGATCTGAGAGGTTGGTGACAAAATAAATGTACTAAAACCCAATGTTACAAAGCCTGAGAACTGCAGACACTTGGAGATTGGTCATCAGAGTAAAAATAAGAGCAGAGTTCCCCAAACATGAGTGCAGACCATGGTAAGGGAAGTGCAGTGAGACAACAGAGAGAGAAAGAGGGAGCAGAAAAGCACATACCCTCACCCCTTAACTACACTTGGAAAGAAAATAAGAAAAAAATAAAATGTGTCTGAAGCAGCAGTATCCTTGAAGCAGATTACACAGTATAAAACCAAATTGTGAAAACAAAGCCCTGCTGGCTCTAGAGTGGGAGAGTCTCCAGTTGATGACTCATCCCCTTAAATTAATAGTGCATCTCCCCATATTCAGCCAGAACACTCTTGCAGTGGATTCTTAGAGGAATTCACTGAGAGACACAAGATGGCAAAGTAGAGGACAGATGGAGTCCTGTGTATAAGACTGTGTGCAAGATTTTCAGTGAGGAGGGAGAAAAAGGGATTGCACTAAAATTCAATATTGGAAAAAAATTCCATATTGGATACTCAAAGTGGATTTTATATCAGATATTTGGGTACAATGAGCAAAGAACGTGTACAGTGGAACTGACCCAGTTACCAGACCAACACAGAAAAGCAATCAAAGCAATGCTTATTCTCCAGAGGAAAGGAGAACACAGAATTGGTATGGAAAACTCGTGAGATCAAATAGCTGCCTAGAATTCATCTTGTCTAAATGACCATGCTATGGAAAAGTTCTGTACAGATTTCATGCAATTCCTATTAAAATTCCAATGATGTTCTTCACAAAAAGAGAAAAAGCAGTCATGACATTCATTTGGATAAATAAGAGACCCAGAAGAGACAAAGCGATTCTTAGAGAGAAAAATGAAACAGAAAGCATCACAATATCACCTTAAATTATATCATAGAGCTATAGTAACAAAAACTGGATGGTACTTTCACCAAAACACAAAAATGGTACAGAAAGAGGACACGTCTTGCCAGGACAAGGGAAAAGGTTCCTGTTGGAGGGATGGGCTGGTTGCAAAATAAAAGCTATGAAATTTACATATCAGAAATAAGAGACAAAAGGTAAAAATGTCTTAAGAACATTGGCTTGCCTGGTTGAGTCCTCCAGAACAATCTGACTCTAACAAAAGAAGGAACCCATACTTGCTTTATTTATATGTACCCATATACTTCTGGTAGAAGTTTCTTCGAGAAAAAAAAAGATAGGGGTGAGTTAAGTAGGTCACTTGGTTCTAGCAGGTTACTCCCATCTCAGGTACATGTACTCAAACCTGAGTGGTGAGCTTACACAGGGCACTCTGTGACTTAGACATTCTCGAACAGTTGTATCTGACTGAGTTCCTGAGGCCAGGCATTCATGGTTAATAACTCCAGCTTCTCCCAAATCTCATACCAGTCATGGATGGTTCTCCCCAGACAAACCCAAATAAATAGATTTTATCTCAGATAAAAGTGCCATAATCATACATTAGAGAAAAGATAGCCTCTTCAGGAAATTGTGCTTGGAAAACTGGAAATCCATATGTAGCAAAATGAAATTAAACCCCTATCTTTACCCTACACTAAATTCAACAGAAAGTGGATCAAGGACCCAGGTGTTAGACTAGAGAACTTGTGCCTACAAGAAGAAAAAGTGGGCCCAAATCTCTACCGCATTGGCTTAGGTACTGAACTCCTCAACAAGTCTCCTAAAGTACAAGAATTAAAATCAAGGATCAATAAATGAGATGGTGTCAAACTGAAAAGCTTCTTCATAGCAAAGGAAACAATCAAGAATATGAAAAGAGTCCACAGAATGGGAGAAAATCTTTGGCACCTGCATCTCAGATACAGCCTTAATCTCCAGGATATATACACAAAAAAATATATATATAAAAAACACAAAAAATATATATATATAAAAAACTTAACACCACAAAATTAAATAACCCAATGAAGAAATGGACAAAGGAACTGAAAAGACATTTCACAGAAGAAGAAATATGAATGGTCAAGAAATACATGAAAAAATGTTCAATATCACTAGCAATTAGGGAAATGTAAATTAAAACAACACCAAGAATTCATCTCATGCCAGTCAGAATGGCAATTACTTAGATACAAGTAACAATAAATGTTGGTGAGACTATGGGAAAACGTACACTCAAACATTGCTGGTGGGACTTAAAATTGGTGCAACCATTCTGGAAAGCAACATGGAGACACCTTCAAATTCTTGGAATGGAACTATCATTTGACCCAATTATCCCACTCCTTAGCAGACATTCAAAGGACTTAAAATCAGTAAACTAACATGACACAGTCATATCAGTGTTTATAGCAGCTCAATTCACAATACTAAGCTGTGGAAGCAACCTAGTTTCCCTACACCAGATGAATGCATGAAGAACAGGTGGTATATATACACAATTGAATAATACTCAGTCATAAAGACAAATTAAATTATTTTATTTGCCAGTAGATGGATGGAACTGGAGATTAACATGCTACGTGAAATAAGGCAATCCCAAAATTGCAAAGGATGAATGTTCTGTAGGACATGCGGATGTTAAAACACAATAAAGGTGAATGAAGGGAAGAGAGAAGTATGAGAATAGAAAAGAGAGTAGAATGAACTGGATATACTTTTCCTATGTTCATACATGAATACATGACCAATGTAACTCCACCTCATTTACAACCAGAAGAGTGGGAAATTATACTCCATGAATATATGCCAAAGTACACTCTACTGTTATGTATATCTTTAAAAAACAAACATGTCCCTA
Source organism: Sciurus niger (assembly GCA_020740815.1). NCBI lineage: Eukaryota > Metazoa > Chordata > Mammalia > Rodentia > Sciuridae > Sciurus > Sciurus niger. Next base: position 41,186 of record JAHUXG010006441.1, on the reverse strand, counting down.
GAATGGGTGATACTGAGGTGCACTGTAGAGTGATGCTTCATAAGCTCTCTCTGTATTCCAAGTGGCCAGAGAAGCTGAGGCAGGAGCCATCCAGGGGAAATCTTGCTGCAACAGTGGCTCAAAAGATAAGAGATCAGAGCACACTCTGTCACAATATACCAGTGGGTGCCCAGTGGCCCAGGGTGTTCCTTGCAGAATGTGAGTGAAACAGGCACAGAGAAGACTATACTTAGGGTGATTTGAGTTGGAAGTGGGAGGGGAGCCTAATTTGCCTATCCTTTTCATTTGGCAGCTCTTGTGAGCAGTTGAAGTGACCTGGGAATCTGAGCAGTAGAGGTGAGTTCACTCAGGGACTAAGCCTGGGAAGGCTGTCTGAGCAGTAGAGGTGAGTTCACTCAGGGACTAAGCCTGGGAAGGCTGTGCTCATGGGCAGCACTGAGTGGAGGATTGACTCCCATTCCACATGATTGGTTTCTTACAAGGCTTCTGAGAACCAGACCCACATCAGAGATCAGCTACTGTCAAGCCATAGAGGCAGGTGGTTCTAATCTCTACAAAGCAGACACCACCCAACAAACCCTGATTAGACCTGAGGCCTAGTTAGACCTCAGCCCTACCTGCTGGAGCTCCCATCCCACAAACCTGCAGAAGCAGGACCCTGAGAGTGCACCAGCTGGTCTGAGTGGACAAAATGCCAACTGACAATTCTCCCCAACTCATCCCACCTCATATTGGTGAGAAGGGAATCTGAGTCTAACATCAAGCAGCTTCTGTATTAGGAGCAGCACATACAGGAAGGTGTAACAACCCCACCACTTGCTCTGTCAGTAGGTAACTCAGGAAGAATTGGAAAGGAAGATTGATGGACATAGACAGTGACCACCTAGTGTAGGCAACTATTTTGACCATCTCAGTGGAGACAGTTCCTTTATTCTTTAGATTTGTTTTTCTTTTCTGGTGTGTGTGTGTGTGTGTGTGTGTGTGTGTGTGTGTGTGTGTGAATTCTTACTGTGCTGCTTGGTTCAGGGAATATATACATAAACTTATTTGTTTCTTGTTCTCTAATTTTTAGCATTTTAGAAATGTATTTTTCCCTTGCCTTGTCTTTTGAGGGTTTGGTTTTTTGGATTATAAGTCTTGGTTTGATTTTGTATTATTTTCATTAGTTTATTTTGCTTTTTCTCTTATCTTCGCCTGATAATGACTAAGTTCTATTGCTTTCCAGAGTGCACCTTTATCCCCATATCCTCATCAGCATTTCTTCTTACTTGTATTCTTGATAATTGCCATTTTGATTGAGTGAGAATAAATTTCAGAGTAGTTTTAATTTCTATTTCTCCAATTGCTAGAGATGTTGAACATTTTTTCACACATTTGTTCACCATGTTATTTCTTCTTTTGAGAAGTGTCTATTTAGTTTCTTTGTGGATTGGCTGCTTTCACTAATCATAATATGGGAAAAAATTCATCCATGTTGCATGTGACTAGTTTTACATTCTCAGTACCTCCTATGTTACATAAATAAAAACATGCCACATTAATTACACATAAACCTGTTTTCAAAACTCATGTGTTTTCTACTCATACACATTGATTTCCACACCTTCACTTCCTGTGATATTTTCCTCAGATTTCACAAATACACTAATTGCTGTAGTCTCCAAAATGTTTCATTAATTACACAGAACAGTTAAAACACATAAAATGAACAACACACACAGACACAAACTCATATCATTCATCACAGAACAAGAAACCAATGCACATAAATATATGGCAAACTAACAAAAAGACGAAACTATATTAATTCTCACTCTTCCCTTATTCCCATTTGTAAACACCTAATTCTTCATACATTAAACCAGGATCCAATTTTAATCAATGCGCTGTGAACTTATGCCAATCACACTCATTCACCACACACCATTTGACAGCAATGTGGGCATAACACACGTGCCAGAAACAGGAGAGATCTTGATAATCTTGGACATTTATATTCTGGCTGGGGTGCTTGGTTAGCTTAGCAAACATGGACAGAGGCAAAATATCATAAACATTTAGCATCTTCAAAAATAAAATTTTATCAAATATTCAGTTTAAGGCTGTGAATCTGTAGAATGTGAGATGGAGAGAATGGAAGTGTGGACATGCAGTGTAAGGTAAACAGTTCCCAATATCTTCACCAAGGTTGATGGGTGTGAGGAGTCTTGAGGGCAAGGTCAGGGTGGAAGTACAGAGTTTTGAAATATACCAGTTTCTTGTTCCAGCCAAAGGTAAATGTTCAGGACAATATAAGCAACTTTTTGGTGGGGTTGGTTGGAGAAGGATGGTGAGGTGAATGCTTGGAGGTGAGCAGCTGTTTTAGCTGTTAAGTTCTTGTCCCTAATGGAGCTCCATAGTTTACTCAGGTATTTTGGTTCCTATGGGTATTTACCCATGCCATAGAAACCAAGAACCAGAGTGTGAGACTCCAGGCTCCATGTCAGCAGAATTTTCCAAGCAAAATTTGGCAAAACAATGGAAGTAGCAGTTCTGCTACTTCATGAACTCTGACACCATCAGGAATAGAGCTTTAGTGGATGGCACAGAGTCCAATCCAAATGAAAGAGGTCTAATGCAAACTGCAAAATGCAATGACAATATACTGCTCATATAGGTTTGCTGTTTTGCAATTTATTCTCTATAAAATCATGGGCCATATCATTCTTAGAATTCAGCACTTGTATTCAAAGTTATTTCTTTAAATAAATGAATGCACTACATTTGTATTATATTTCCATGATCTTTGATCCCTTGTTTAGGAGCTGCAAAGTTACACATGTACTATTCAAATCTAGTGTATTCATGGTAGACTATGTCCCGGTCCTCAAAGTTAAAGGTTTATTCTCTGATTTGTATAATCTCTCCTGAGACTCATCTTTCTACCAACTCTCTCTCATGCTGGCAAGTAACAGATAGAACAGCAAAGTCTAGGTCAGAAGAATAGGAATCTGAGCATACCTGAAGATGTCCAGTTCTGCATCTGTGATAATTCTCTGAAAGAAAGGCATACTTTGTACCCAATCCTACACTTCATCTCCTCTGTCCTTTTTTAGGCATCTGGGTCTCTTTTACTGTCTCATCAACAGGATCTCATCAAGAATAACTTTGCATTTTGTGGGGTCATGGGGAACTTTATGGCTACGTTTTGTGGAAGAAGTATCAAATGTCAGAGGAGAAGGGGTGAATTCATTAGAAATGTCACTTCAACTTGTACTGTCAGTAAGACCTAAACGTAAAGAACGAACACAAAATTAAACTGTGTCTACTAGTAATATCTGACACGTAAAAATGTAGAACTATGAATTGTCAGTCAACCATCCTTAAGATGGTCTATAGATAATGACTTGTGAAAAGTAGTTAACAATCTAAAACTACAAAACTTGTAAATATAATGTAATAATAATGTTTATTCTTCAAACAAAACAAAAACCATTTTTTAAGTGGTAGGAAGACATATTAACCCAGAATTTTGTGGGGATGGTACTTATCTATGTTTAAGTCTACTGAGGATATAGAAACATAATCAAAATACCATCATGAAGGAATTTTAAAAACAATCAGGGTTTCAGAATTGAGTAACATCCTAGAAACTTCATTTCATTTTGTGAATGAATGAAAACACTCTGTAACTCCTATATGGTTGGTTTCTGGGCCACAAATGTGCACTACATGGGACTTCAGGAACAAAAACTTTCATTCCATTCCAATTTAATAAAGTTTGTGAATTCAAAGATATGGCTCTACCCACTGGAAACAGAGATGCACAGAAATCAGACAAACTAGAGATTTTAAAAATATATACATGTCTATATTTCTTTTCCTGGATGCAGAGCACTTGCACTTGATGGCATGTGACAGTAGTGCTGTCTATGCCCCTGCTCTTCTTCAGGGTGTCTGGGATGGAAATTGAGATGAGAGAGATTCTCAGTGTGCTTAGTGACTGAATTAGGGGCGGGAACTCCCCAGCAGCCTTTCTCTTACTCTGTGTTCTTGCTGGTGCAGGAGGTCCAGGGCTCTTACTCCTTGGTGGCCATGGGGACCATGAAGTCTACCATCCTGTTGCTGTAGCTGACTTCATTGTCATACCAGGAAATGAGCTTGACAAAATGGTTGTTGAGGGCAATGCCAGCCACAGCATCAAGGATGGAAGAGTGGGTATCACTTTTAAAGTCACAAGGGATGATCTGGTCCTCCATGTAGGCCAGGATGGCCTCAAGGGGGCCCTCTTTGCCTGCTTGACCACCTTCTTGATGTCATGGTATTTGGCAGCTTTCTCCAGGCAACAGGTCAGATCCACAGCTGACATATTGGGGGTGGGCACATGGAAAGCCAGTGAGTTTCCCATCCAGTTGGGTAATGACCTTGCCCACAGCCTTGGCAACACCAGTGGATGCAAGGATTATATTCTGGGTAGCCCCACGGCCATCATGCCACAGTTTCCCAGAAGATTCATCCACAATCTTCTGATAAGAAGTGATGTCATGGACTGTGGTCATGAGTCATTCCACAATCCCAACGTTGTCATGGATGACTTTGGGATGGGTTGCTGAGCAATTGGTGGTACAGGAGGCATTGCTGATGATCTTGAGGCAGTTGTCACACTTCTCATAGTTCAACACATCACAAACATGGGGTCATCAGCAGAAGGAGCAGAGATGATGACACTTTGGTCATTGGCTTTGAAATGAGCCCCAGCCTTCTCCATGGTAGTGAAGACACAAGGGGACTCTACAAAACATTCAGCACCAGCATCACCCCATTTGATGTCAGCGGGATCTTGCAACTAGCAGATGGAGATGAACTTTCCATTGATGGAAAGTTTGTGGTTCTCAGCTTTGGCTGTGCTACTGAATTTATCATAGGTGGAGTCTTCCTGGAATGTAGACCATGAAGTTGAAGTCAATGAAAGGGTCACTGATGGCAACAATATCTACTTTGCCAGAGTTGAAAGCAGCCCTGGTGACCCAGAGCCCAATACAGTCAAATCTGTTCACTCCAACCTTCACCATCCTGTCTCAAGAATGCTGCTGGCAGTGCACCAGCCAAGAATGTGCAGCTCCCTGTTGAACAGGGAGGAGCAGAATAAAGCCTTTTGAAATATTTTAGATCCTGGTTGAAGTAGAATTGATTCTAAACACAGAAAGGGCACAAGAATAAAACACACAGCCACTCGGGAAATGCTCTTGAGAATCCTCCAATATAACCACTGAGTTTAATGAATAGAGATGAGAAGCTGAGAACACTCTGGAGGCAGAGGGCACTGTGTTGTCTAAAAAGATGTCATAATTAAGTATTAAGTACTGTCATTACACAGAAGATGCACACACTCATACAAATACACGGGCACACCAGCTACACACAGAGAGACACACTCATCATGAACCCCTTTAACAACACCAGGCATAGGAAGTACATAAAATCCCACAAGACATACCACAACCTCTATTCCACAGGTTTATGCCAAGATCATATCTCAGGTAAGATGTGCCACACAGACAATTCCCATATATCTCAGACACATTTACCCACATTCCACATGGTCACAAACAGGCATATTCTCATTGCCATCCTCTCTTCTTACATTTGAAATTTTCTTTCGTAGAAATCAATTAACTACATCAAAGTATTCCATGACCAGGTCTCTCTGAGATGAGTCTGAGTTTTTCTCCCCTTTTCCACATGAATGATTTTCAACAACCTTGTTCAATGAGCCTTTTCCACCTTCAGGGCAAGTGAAAGAGGAAAAAGCTATGAATGTGAACTACATGTATCTTCAAATGAAGAGGAACGTGTCTGTCTTCTGAGAGACAGAAGGAGAGAAGACCTCCAAGCAATTCAAACCATTGCTTTCCTGAGAGGTGACCGTATCTCATTTGTCCACAAAAGCACACTAATAGGCAGTGATGTCAACTTGTAAGAGGCAGTGATGTCAGCTTGGACAGTAGCATAAAAGGAGAGGAAGGCTGTGGACAGATCAGCAGAGCTGCCTCCTCCTCAGGAGGAGAGTTCTTGGTCCAGATCCCCAGAGAGGCTGGTGGACCTGCAAACTGGCTACAGGTGTTTGGGTTACTGCTGGGTCTTCCCCAGCTTGGAGGTCCTTCAGGACCTCATGCAGCATGGGGTCAGTGAGGGCTTTAGCTGCCAGGCTTTCCATTTCATCTTTGTCAGAATGAGGAGCCAGAGGAAGATGAAAGGGAAGAAGGAGAGGAAGAAGCAGAGGAAAATGGAGAAAATGACCTCTGAACATAATAAGAAAAATAGCTGGAGGTGAGGACAGGCTTATGGAGAAGTTACCAGTACAGGTAGGGAGACCTGAGTTCCATGGGGAACATGCTCTCCAGTCCTAGAGCTATGAACAGGAGATTAGAAGACTGATGACAAATTGTCAGGAGTTAAGGGAAGCAGTGCTGATGACAGAGGATTTAGGGGAATATTGTACTTCGGCTTCTCACTTCCTGAGTCTCCATATCTCATTTATTTTGGGCTCAAACACGTGGTTCTTCTTGTTATCTCCTGGGACAGATTACCTTCACTTTATTCAATCTGTTTTATTGTGTGCACTCCCAAGGATCATTTTTTGTTTTTGTTTTCTACCTCCCTGTCTTCAATTAGAGAAACAAAAACAATAACATGATAATATACAGGTGAAAATTCACAGTGTTTTATACTTACATGTGTTATGCATCACTCTTCACTTCATCAGTTATCCTGTATGAGTATATAACTGTGAAATGTCAGTAATGATGCTTCTTCAATTTTCATTTTCTTCCTTTTGTCTCTCTGACTAGAGATGGCAAAGTTATAGGCAAAAGATAAAGTTTGCTTTTGGGATTGGACACAAATAAGTTGAACAAAGTAAAACTTTGTGCTGAAATAATAAGGGATATCCTTACCTTCAGTGGATACAATGTGTCCTTGGGGGATTGGGGACATGCATTAAGTATGCTTGGAGGTAAAAACAAAATGACAATCTCAGTACCTCATTCCTGTAGAATTACTCCTTCATTGCATCTTTTCCGCTTTTCTGAATAAATTCTTTTATCTTGAAAACAGAGACTATCCTACTTAAAATGATGGTGAGGTTAATATGACATAGGTTAAATGGCCTTAGTGTGTCACATAAATGATTATTCAATGAATATTTTCACTCATTTTTAACTTTGAGATATTAATCTCTGAGTTGGATATATTAGAAAGGTTTTAATATATTTAATTCAGAAATGGTAATAGTTACTCATTAGTTCATTGTATCATTTGGCTTTTTTTTTATAAAATCTATCATCTTTGAATTACTTATAACTTCCTTCCTTCCCTTTACCTTATATAAATTTACATGCCAAATAAATTATAAGCTTCATCTATTGCTGATTCCTATGTATTTGTTCTGTTATGAGCTTGTTCATCATGTCTATTTTACACAAAATTAGATTTCCATATTCATTTATTTTCAGGGACTTATCTTGGAGTTCTTATTCAATCTGGTTTCCTAAGTTTTGTAGCATGAAAAATATTTTTGTGATTGCCCTTCCATTCCTTTGGTTAAACTTGAATTTCAAACTATAGATTTTTTTCTTTATTTCATGCTGCTTTGCTCTATTCAATATGCCTATACAGTTGCTATGACATTTTTCTCTCTTGTCTTGCTCAGTGTTTCATTTCATACTACTCTTTTACCATAGGTGAATTCTGACTTGCTCTTGGTGTAGTAGGAAGAAGAAAGAACCCTCTCTCCATAGAAATGTTAACCTCCTAATACCCATAAGTAATAAATATGCGACCTTGTATGTCAGAAGAGACTTTGCAGATGAGATTAAGGCAACTGTTTTTCCTGGATCATCTGGGTACAGAGTCATCAAGTGGCCATTATGAGATCCAGTTAAGAGGGCATTGGTCAGAGAACATTGTGACCTTAAAGTAGATGATGGATGGATGGATGAACTGATGCCTGTTGAAGATGAAGAACACAAGCAAAGGTAGGGATGGCAGTCAGCTCCAGAAACTTAAAAAAATAAATAAATTGCTCCTACAGTGGAGCTTCTAGACAGGAGTGGTGCTGCCGACATGCTGACTTAGACCTGAAGCTCAGAGTGGACTTTCAACTCCAAAACTTGAACACAATAAATTTGTACATTAAGCCATAAACTCTTGGTTGTTTTCTATGAAAGCAGCAGGAATCCAGTATGATTAGAACAACACTTTCTCATAGATCTAGACCTAATAAGAGTCATTAAGACACTGGGTGAGATTATTGAATTTCTGACCTGTTTAAAAGTTATAAATCATTCTCTTTTCAGTACCCTTAGTATTGTATACTAACCTGGTCATGGAGTTATATTTTCTTTTGGAAACTTGATTGCCAGTCCCTTCCTGATGCTCCTTTCCAGGGAATATTTTACTCAATTTGACCTGTATCCTTGGAAATGAATTACAGAGCAATCACCCAATATAATTTGTTTATTCATTGTTTTGAGTTAGAAACTAAAAATTCCAATGCCACAAAAGTGAAAGTCCTGTTACTGATGGATCCCTTGTAAATGTAAAATTTTTAAAGTGAATACAGAGGTGTAGTTGGTGCTATCACTTTATGTATGGTGCCTAATTGTTCTCCAATGAAATGTTCAGACGCCATAGTTCGTTCATGCCAGATTCCTCAATCCTTTGTATCTAGATAAATTGATATAGTTTGATCCTTTGATTGTGTATTCACTTTATGATATGTTGCCTAATTGTTCTCCAATGCAAATGTTCAAGCAATATGTTCAGTTCATGAGGATTCCTCAATCCTTTGTATCTAGATAAATTGATATAGTTTGATCCTTTGATTTCTACCAATTTCATACATGCAAGATAGTATGATTTTTGTTTTTATTTCTTTATTTAGAATTATTTTTGTTCATTTTAATTTTCCCATATTTTTACTGGTGGATTAGAGGGGTACATAATGGTAGGATTTGTTGTTAGATATTCTTTTATGCATACAAAGTAACACTCTAATTTGACCAATACCATTCCCCAATATTTCCCTTTTCCCTCCCCCTGGCCCCTTTCCTAATGCCCAAAAGCATAAGTCATGTCACTAATTTTATCCTACATGTTTCAAGAAACTGGACTGGACCTTGGAACAGCATCCTGGAGAGTGAGATCTTCAGGCTTGACAAGAACCGAATACCTGAGGAAGGCTAGGTGTGGTGAAGCCCAGGGCTATCTCATCCCTACCAATGTGTATATGATGAGGGAGAGTAGTGGCGAAGACAAGTCTGGCTGTGAAGATAAGGAGACTTTGCCAGCAGCAGGGGAAATTGAAAAACTGCTGGGGGGGTGTGGATGAATGAGATGTTCTCAAGCCCACACATACAATCCAACCTGCCTCTTGCCTGGATTTCTACATAATGTAAACAGTACTGATGAGATAAACCTTCACTTTTTCTCTGAGTCAGCATGGTTCTCAGCCTGAGCCTCTGGTACTGCTGTATCCTCACAACCAAGGAGACTGAGGCATGTAGTATCCATAGATGCATAGAATTTCCAGTGAGTACTCCATACCATCTCTCTAGTTTTGGTAGCAAGTGCAAGGTATTAAAGTTCAAGCTAATGATAGAATTTTCACTGTATAAAAGTTACCACCTTACTTGATGGGCTTTAGCAATTCTGTAGTACAGTGAACACTGTCTGGACTGTGTGATGTCATCAGTAGGTCATAATACACTACTGAGGCCTTGGTGACAGCTGGTCTCATAGCAACCTGATGCTGTAGTGGGCACTGCTCAGGACAGCAATATGGTGAACAGATAGCCTCTTTCCAATTTATTTGTTGTATTTGAAGGTAAAGATTGAATTCCTAGTAATCGTCTACTCACTTTTTAAGATTTGAGCTTCACAAAGTTACCTGATCTGAGTAACCATCTGAAGAGTTGCACCAGGAAGAGAAGGTAAAAGAGGAAACATCTGAATGCATACTCACCCTCCAGCTTGCTAAGAATTTACAGGGTGTGTGTTAACATATTCTCTGGACCTGAAAAGACCAGGACCTGCCTTCTAAAAGGGAGATGTTCAACTTTTCAGTTAGTGGCAGAGAAGGGAAAATGAAGGGAAGAAAAATAGGAAGACATGTAACTGAAGGAGGGAGGAAAAAAGAAAGTGGCATTTTTATGTACAGTTTCTGAGTTCTTCCTGAGGAGCCAGGTTGAGAGTAAGGAGAAAGTTCAGATGATCCAGGTCTTGTCTATGTGGCTTTGGATCCAGGCCAGTCACACAAAGGCACTGTGTGTCTGTCACAGCCATAGTGAATGATCCAGATTGCTTTTCCTTAAAACAAACAACAAACAAAAAACAAACAAAAACATTGCACTCCCTTTCATCAGAGTCCTTCTGAGGGCAATTGGGGAAATAAATGATATAATGAATTTTCTTTTTTTTTAATTTATTTTATTTTATTTTTTATTATTGTAAACAAATGGGATACATGTTGTTTCTCTATTTGTACATGGAGTCAAGGCATACCATTTGTGTAATCATAAATTTACATAGGGCAATGTTGTTTGATTCGTTCTGTTATTTTTTCCCTTCCCCCCACCCCTCCCATCCCTCTTTTCCCTCTATACAGTTCTTCCTTCCTCCATTCTTACCACCCTCCTTATCCCTAACCCTAAACCTAACCCTAACCCTAACACTAACCACTCCCACCCCCCATTATATGTCCTCATCTGCTTATCAGCGAGCTCATTCGTCCTTTAGTTTTTTGAGATTGGCTTATCTCACTTAGCATGATATTCTCCAATTTCATCCTTTTGTCTGCAAATTCCATAATTTTATCATTCTTTATGGCGGAGTAATATTCCATTGTATATATATGCCACAGTTTCTTTATCCATTCATCAACTGAAGGGCATCTAGGTTGGTTCCACAATTTGGCTATGGTGAATTGAGCAGCAATGAACATTGATGTGGCTGTAACTCTGTAGTATGCTGATTTTAAGTCCTTTGGTGGGATAGCTGGGTAATATGGTGGTTCCATTCCAAGATTTCTGAGGAATCTCCACACTGCTTTCCAGAGTGACTGCACTAATTTGCAACCCCACCAGCAATGTATGAGTGTACCTTTTTCCCCACATTCTCGTCAACACCTATTGTTGCTTGTGTTCTTGATAATCGCTATTCAAATTGGGGTGAGATGAAATTTTAGGGTAGTTTTGATTTGCATATCTCTTATTACTAGAGATGTTGAACATTTTTTCATATAGCTGTTGATTGTTTGTATATCTTCTTCTGTGAAGTGTCTGTTCATTTCCTTAACCCATTTGTTGATTGGATTATTTGTATTCTTGGTGTACAGTTTTTTCAGTTCTTTATATATTCTGGAAATTAGTGCTCTATCTAAAGTATGAGAGGCAAAGATATTCTCCCACTCTGTAGGCTCTCTCTTCACATTACTGATAGTTTCCTTTGCTGAGAGAAAGCTTTTTAGGTTGAATCTATCCCAGTTGTTGATTCTTGCTTTTATTTCTTGTGCTATGGGAGTCCTGTTAAGGAAGTCTGATCCTAAGCCAACAAGTTGAAGGTTTGGACCTACTTTTTCTTCTATAAGAATCAGGTCTCTGGTCTGATTCCAAGGTCCTTGATCCATTTTAAGTTGAGTTTTGTGTAGGGTGAGAGATAAGGGCTTAATTTTATTCTGCTGCATATGGTCTTCCAGTTTTCCCAGCACCATTTGATGAAGAGGCTATCTTTTCTCCATTGCATATTTTTGGCACCTTTGTCTAGTATGAGAAAATTGTATTTATTTTGGTTTGTGTCCATGTCCTCTACTCTGTACCATTGATCTATCTGTCTATTTTGGTGCCAATACCATGCCGTCTTTGTTACTATTGCTTTGTAATAGAGTTGAAGATCTGGTATTGCGATACCCCCTGCTTCACTCTTTTTACTGAGGATTGCTTTAGCTATTCTGGGTTTTTTATTCTTCCAGATGAATTTCATAATTGCTTGCTCTATTTCTGCAAGGTACATCATTGGGATTTTAATTGGAATTGCACTGAATCTGTATAGCACTTTGGTAGTATGGCCATTTTGACAATATTAATTCTTCCTATCCACGAACATGGGAGATCTTTCCATCTTCTAAGGTTTTCTTTAATTTCTTTCTTTAGTGTTCTGTAGTTCTCATTGTAGAGGTCTTTCACCTCTTTTGTGAGAGTGATTCCCAAGTATTTTATTTTTTTCGAAGCTATTGTGAATGGGGTAGTTTTCCTAATTTCTCTTTCTGAAGATTCATCACTTATGTATAAAAATGCATTGGATTTATGAGCATTGATCTTGTAACCTGCTACTTTACTGAATTCACTTATGAGTTCTAAAAGTTTTCTGGTGGAATTTCCAGGTTCCTCTAAATATATAATCATGTCATCAGCGAACAGGGATAGTTTGAGTTCTTCTTTTCCAATTCGTATCCCTTTAATTTCTTTGGTTTGTCTAATTTATCTGGCTAGAGTCTCAAGGACGATGTTGAATAAAAGTACTGTTTTTGTTCACCTATATTACTCTTTTCCTTTTTTTGAATCTTGTCCAAATTCAATTCATTTTATTTTTCAAACTGCCATTGTATGTAATGACAGGTTTTTCAAACCTGATCTTCTAACCTCTTTTGTTTCCATGTTTTTCAAGCTACCCCACAGACCCACCCAGCTGGGCTAAGCAAGTAGTGTGAACAGTAAGTGATTTTATAGTTTTGATGAATGAATAAATGGGTTGGTAAAGAATTACTTTAAGAATGAATTAGAAAATTGATTCTTATTTTGATCTTAGCATGTTTTCATTAGTTTCCAATTGTGTATAATAATCATAGATTAACAATCTAATTGAAAATAATCCAAACCAGTAGTCTTCATGGGGGTGATTTTCCCCTAAAGGATGTTGGCAACATATAGAGAAAATTTTCTTTATCACAGTTGGAGGAGTAGTGCTTCTAACACCTTCAGGTAGATGTCAAGAACACAGTTAAATATCCTACTATGCACAGGGAAATCCAACAATAAAAATCTGTCTCCCCAAAACATCAATATTGTTGAAGTTAAAAACTTCTAAATATAGCACACGTAAGTGTCATGTAACTCTTTAGGTTCTGTTTACTGGTTTTGTAAGCAGAGGATGGGGAGGGCCTGGGCTCACACATGAACAATGAACTGGTAGCTCATGAAAAGGCTGACCAGCATGCTGATGTTGGTCAATGGGGAGAGATGGACAGGACCTGGAAGTTCCTGTTGAAGACCAGACAGCAGCAGGAAGGGCAGGAAGGTGACCATGTAGAGTCTGGAGTCCATGGTCATGGTCTCATTGTCATGACAGTGGTTTGTGGTCCCAATGACTGCTTCTATTACATAGAAGAGGGGAAGAAAGAAAAATGAAAAGGCCTCCAATCACAAAGCTAGTATCTGACTTGCTGGAGGAGGCTCCTGACTAAGAGCTCAGTGTGTGAACTAGGCCTTAGAGGCACCTGCAGCTGGTGAGCTCTCTATGGAGGTCTTCGTGGTTACTCTTACTAGCAACCCAGCTCTCTGAGCTGCATTTGATCCATCAAAGAATGAAGAATGCACAAGACATCTTGAGGTTTCTCTAACACCCTAGGTCTTCACATGAGAATCAAATGAAAGGCATTGTACATAAGTGTTAAAACCCTCAACTCTCTTGTTAACCAAAACTATCTTGGAAGCATCCTAAACAGAAATTCCACTCATCTCTGGTCATACTCTCTCTTTTTAACAGAATCCTACCTGTTTAAAATTGTCAGCAAGAAGCATAAAATTGACAAAGGAGAACCCCAACTCAGTGAACATGAGAAAGAAGTTCACAATGTGCCTGGAGATGGGAAGGAGGGAATGCAAAGGTCATTAAAATAAATACACAGAACTCTCAAAGAGAATAGTGCTTTCAATAGTGCTGTTTTCTAAATCATCACAGACCCTACCCACAGGTGAAGAAGTATAAGCTTGTCAGTCTAGAGCTTTGGGAGATTAAAGACACTATCTGTGTGTTTTTTGAGATCCCCTTTCTGTATTCTCTAGTATGCTGCATGAGATCAGGGAATCACCAGGGCACAGTACAGACATCATGACCCCTGCCCAGACCCTCAGTCTCCTCTGTACCCACCGGCCAGCCTACTCCACTTCACATGGGGAGTCCTTGACATAAAAGGCCCGGAAATGGTCCCCTTCACAGTCTCTCCCTAAAACATGAATCCAAGAGCCAACCTAGTCTCATTTAAAGACACAGAAATAAATGTACCCAGAATGCTGGTGGAAGCACAGCTGTATAACAGCTGGTCAAAATCTAAAGGATCATCAAAGGGAAATTGAATACTTGTAGATATCTTAAAGAATGTTAGTTAGATTAAAGATGCCAGGTAGAAAGAATATTAAATTCCATATGTGCTGACAGATGAAAACATCTGAGTTATCTGATGTGGAAAAGCAAGTTTCCGAACAGTATATACAGTATGGACTATTTGTACACACAAATATCTAAAAACGTGTGTATGTTTGTAGGTATACAGAAAATTCCAAGAGGATATTCATGCAAATGTGACCTGTACTTACTTTCACTTTTCACTTTGTATCCTTCTCTCTTGTTTAAAAACATATTTCCTATGAGCACACATTTTACTAGAAGGAAATAGGGTGTGTAGATCAGGAGAGAAGAGGAGAGGGAGGGAAGGAGGAAAGTAAAATGCCAAAATAATGATCATAGACAGCAGCAGCAAGGAAAACAGTCCCTGTCCCATAGACCTAGCAGGTGGCAAGACCTCAGGGTGTTCTCCCTCACCCCTCACACACACACACACCCCGCTCCCCATCTAAATGGGTAGTATAACAGAGTGAAAGGAAGGAGGGAAGGAAGGACATATATGGTAGCACAATGGCCCAAAAGTAGTGGGAGGGCCATTCAGAGATGAACAGGGGGTTCTTCAGGAAATGTGAAAGTGAGAAAGTCCCAGGCCCCCTTACAACCACCAAAACTGGATTCTCCTCTCAGCAGTCATCGTCTCCTTCCTTCTGTTTGGGCTCCATTGAGTTGGAGGAGAGCCAGAGTGAGGCTCCCCACACTGTCCTTCCTGGTCTGGCCTTGGACCCAGAATGCAGCCCAGAATGTAGCCCTGCCTCAGCTGTGGCATGGGGAGGCTTCCAGGAAAGGAGCGGCATGGCCAAAGGATGCTTGGAGATTGGGCAGGGGGACAAGTGATGGGGGAGCAAGAGGCAGGAGAGGAGCACCTCCATGCCCCTGGATCCCCGTGTCTTATCTGCTGACACACCCCAGTGAGCCCCTTCCTCCCACACCACACACACTCACCTTCAGACACGCTAGTGTCCACCCTCCCACCATTTCAGGTCCATCCAATAAAATGATATTTGATCTTCTTTCTGATTGAAAAAGAAAGTGTAGTAACTCTTTTGTTTGATTAATTCCCAAGTATTTTTTTTCTGAGGCTACTGTAAATGGAGTGGTTTTCCTAATTTCTTTTTCAGAGGATTCATCACTTATGAATAGAAATGCATTAGATTTATGCATATTGATTTTATATCCTGCTACTTTGCTGAATTCATTTATTATTTCTAGAAGTTTTCTAGTGGAGTTTTTTGGATACTCTAAATAGAGGATCATGTCATCAGCAAATAGTGACACCTTTAGTTCTTCTTTTCCTGTTTGTATCCCTTTAATTTCTTTGGTCTGTCTAATTGCTCTGGCAAGTGTTTCAAGGACGATGTTGAACAGAAGTGGTGAAAGAGGGCATACCTGCCTTGTTCCAGTTTTTAGATGGGCATGGTATTGGCACCAAAATAGACAGGCAGACCAAGGGTACAGAATAGAAAAATACAGAGACAAAACCACATAATACATTCACCTCATACTAGACAAAGGAGCCAGAAACTCACAATGGAGATCTGACAGCCTGTTCAACAAATGGTGCTATAAAAAACTGGAAATCCATATGCAGTAAAATGAAATTAAACCTCTGTCTCTCACCCTGCACAAAACTCAACTCAAAATGGATCAAAGACATAGGAATTAGACCAGAGATCCTGCACCTAACAGGAGACAAAGTATGCCTGAATCTTCATCATGTTGGCTTAGGATCAGACTTTCTCAACAGGACTCCCAAAGCACAAGAAATCAAAGCAAGAATCAATAAATGGGATGAACTCAAACTAAAAAACTTTTTCTCAGCAAAGGATACAATCAAGAATGTGAAGAAAGAGCCTACAGAGTAGAAGAAAATCTTTTTCACATGCACTTTAGATAGAGCAATTTTCTCCAAAATTTATAAAGAACTTAAGAAACTTTACAACAAAATTCAAAGAACCCAATCAATAAATGGGTCAAGGAACTGGACAGATACTTTACAGAAGAAGACACACAGGCAATTAATAATATATGAAAAAGTGTACAACATCTCTAGTAATTAGAGAAATGCCAATTAAAACAACTTTAAGATTTTATCTTACTCCAATTAGAATGGCTATTATCAAGAACACAAACAATAATAGATGTTGGTGTGGATGTGGGGAAAAAGGCACAATTTTACATTGCTGGTGGAGTCGCAAATTGGTGAAACCACTCTGGAAAGCAGGGTGCAGAATCCTCCTTGAAATGGACCCACCTTTTGATCCAGTTATCCCACTCCTCAGTTATACCCAAACTACAGTAACACAGCGACAACAATGTTTATAGCAGCTCAGTTCACAATAGCTAGATTGTGGAACCAACCTAGATGCCCTTCAACAGATGAATGGATAAAGAAACTGATATATATACACAATGGAATACTATTCAGCCATAAAGAAAAATAATATTATGGCATTTGCAAATAAACAGATGGAATTGGAGAATATCATGCTAAGTGAAATAAGCCAAGCCCAAAAAGCCAAAGGCCAAATGTTTTCCCTGATAAGTGGAGAATGGTAACTAATAGGGATGGGGACATGGGGAGAGAAAGAACAATGAGGGAACTTTAGAATATGTAGAAGGAAATGAGGGAGGAGAGTATGAAAAATGGTGGAATGAGACAGACATCATTACCTTATGTACATGTATGATTACATGAATGGTAGGAATTTACATCATGTACAACCATAGAAACAAAATGATGTACCCCATTTGTGTACAATGAATCAAAATGCAGTCTGTAAAAAATTAAAAGATAAATAAAAAAATGAAAAAAAAGAAAATATTTATATTTCCATTTAGTTCTTACCTACTTGTATTTTTTGGGGAAAAAAGTCACCCATTATTATCTTGAAGTTAATAATTGAACAGATATTGCTTACCATAATGCTAACATTTGCCAAAATATGAGCATCGCCTGGTAAATTCCTTAACCAGTAGAAAATTGGTGCTGGTATGAGCCGTTAATGTGTGTTTAATTTAAATGTTAATTTCATGTGGAGGTATAAACTGATAGACACTTAATGGAGCTAGTTTGGTTTAATCTGCCTTTATGTTTGGGGAAAAAAAAAGCCAATATGTTACATGGAAGGTGATGCATGACTTAGATTGATAACTTTGGCCCTGTTTGTTAGTTGATGGTATTGTGTGTTGACTGTTGACTGTTTGACCACTGATCAGTTTTCTTCATTTATTGTATGACCATTTTTTTCATTTCCTATCATATGGGACTCTTGTATTTTTAAATTATTGTTGCCCATAGTTAATAAATTCAGGTTATATAGTCCTTAATAAAAGAAAAACAGATGTAATTAATTCAAAGAAAACATATTTTTTAAAAGAAAAGTCAAATGATGCAATAAGATAATAATTATAGCCTCTGATGGAAATAGGTTAACATTTGACTTTATAACATAACCAACTCAAAGATAAATGGAAATGTCAAGAAAGAAGATGAGAATAATCTTCAGGGTTAGAGGACCGGAGAACCTTGACCAGAACTGTCTTGGAATGCAGGTAGAAGGGGGACAGTGTGGGAATTGATGGATACAATTACACTACATAGTTTCCTGAGAATAGTGTTCTGTCCTCAGGTCCCTTAAGCCCTGGTAAAGGTTGCTGCAGACTCTTATTCCATCCTGCTCTGTCTTAACAGGACCTCCAGCACTGTCTCAATGCCCATGGGGTCTCTATATGATGTCACTCACCTCTTTGCTTATGCCCCATCTATTTCTCCTGTCTTAAAAACTCACACAACATTCTCAGATAAATTACTTTTTAATTGGATGCAAGTGTGAATTTGATTGTTCAACTCAAAAGTTTTTCTGGTCAAAAATTTTAATGAATACCCATCAATCTACCTGATCTCACCTGGTACTGGGTTCCCACTCAGGTTCTCTTTTCAACCAAAGACTGTGCACAGATAATGATAAAATTCTAACAGCCTATACAATTGTCAATAATTCAGTGTCCATGATTCTTATTTCAAAATGCATGCAAAACAATTATTTTGACCATAAATTCCAACAGACTAAGAAATGACTTACAGAGTCTCTAATAGGAATATAGCCAAGGCATT
Organism: Sciurus niger; assembly: GCA_020740815.1. Taxonomy (NCBI): domain Eukaryota; kingdom Metazoa; phylum Chordata; class Mammalia; order Rodentia; family Sciuridae; genus Sciurus; species Sciurus niger. The sequence goes on along the minus strand of JAHUXG010006441.1, from coordinate 22,633 downwards.
AGTATGATCACCGAATGTATGTCTACAAAAAACCTATACACACAAGTGTAGAAATTATGACCAAAGAAGAAAAAGTAAATTTTCACATGTTTGACAAAGTAGAAATTGCAAGACAAATGATTAATGTTTTGAATGGACAACTTGGTGCTCACTGTGGGTGATGGGAGATGACTGGAGGAGGCAGGTCACTGGTTGTGTGGTCCTGGACTTTATTTCTCTCCAGGCTCCTTTCTCTCTCTCTGCTTCCTGGCTGCCATGAGCTTAGCTGCTCTCCTCCAAAGTCCTTTGGCCATGGTTTTCAGCCTCACCTCAGGCCCAGAATAGTGGAGTCAGTTAACCCGCACCTTCCCGACTGTTGGGAGGTGGCACGTGAGAGAACTAGAGCTGACAGCAGCAGCAGTAGCAGCAAGAGCTTTCCTTTCCAGTCCACATTCCTGTGGGAAAAGGTGGTATCTGGGCAGATGGACTCAGCATGAGAGTGCTGATGCCTAGAAAAGAAACTAACTTAGCAAGGTACAGTGGTGCAAACTAGTATCCTAGTGTCTGGAGAGGATGAGGCACAAGGATCTAGAGTTCAAAGCCAGAATCTGCAGATTAACGAGGCACTAAGCAATCTAGCAGAACTCTGTCTCTAAATAAAACATAAATGGGGGCATGTGGCTCAGTGGTTAAGCCCTCCTGGGTTTAATTCCTGAATCCAAAAAAAGATAAAAGAAACTACACATCCACCATTGTGCTGGGAGAGCCCAAGATGTGGGGGCTCTGTTGTGGATGCCTTAATGGAAGCACCACAAGCCCAGGGTGATGAGCACCTGAGCTCCACCCCCTGAGCATCCTAACCTGCCTACACAGAATGTCAGCCAGTCCCAAGGGGTGCCTCTTTGTCCTCTCCAGCTGAGGAGTGCCAGCAGCCTCCAAAACTAAGATAAGGGAAATGATCAGATCATCATAGAAGATTTGGAATTAGTCCCAGGTTACCTGAAGGACATGGTCAAAGAACTTACAGAGGTGACAGGCCTGGGAATAAAGAGGGAGTTCCGTGCTCTTGGTCCCCTAGGGCTTCATGGTTAATGGTCCATTTTTAGATGGGATCTCAAGATTTCCCAACTTCTGGAAAATTAGAGAAAGATCACAGCTGATGGACTTTCTTTGCTCAGGAGACTCCTGAGAAGGGTTGTCATACTTTCGTTTTTCAATCAGAAAGAAAATCAACCAGAGTTTAATAGATGGACCTGGGATGGAGGGAGAGTGAAGCCAGCATGCCTCTGTTTCTGAATGAGTGTGTGTGGTGTGGGCAACTGGGTTCACTGGGGGTGTCAGTAGAGGAAGACATGGGGAACCAGACAGGTGCTCCTCTCCTGCCCTTGTTCCCCCTCCTCATCCCAACCTCTTAAATATCTTTGTCAAGGCTGCTTCTTGCATGGCAGGGATGAAGGGGATGGGGCTCTGGGTCCTGAACCAGGCCAGAGAGGACATTGTGGGGATGCTGAGCTCAGGCTCTATTACCAGCTTCTGCAGTCCCAATGGACAGGAGTTGACCTAGACTGCTGACAGGATAATCCAGGTTTGGGGACGTGGATGGGGTCTGGGACTTTATCAATTCCACAGATTCTGAAGCGGTCTCTGTTTATCTCTGAATATCCTTCCCAGTTACTCTAGGCCCCTGTCCATCTTTCCTTTCCTCCTTCCTTTTATTCGGTCACCACTAGGCATTGAACCTGGGAGCCCGGTAGGCAGACAAGGCAAGTGTATGTGTGTGTGTGTGTGTGTGTGTGTGTGTGTGTATGTTTGATGAGCTCTCTGGGGTCTTGCCACCTGCTAGACCTATGGAGCAGGACTGTTTCCTTGCTGCTGCTGTTTGTGACCCCTGTTTTGGCTATTCATTTTTCCCTTCCCTTCCTTTCTTCTTTCCTTCCATTCTATACACCATACTTCCTTCTAACAAAGTTTGTGCTCATAGTAAAAGCACTTTTTAAACAAGGAAGAAGAATACGTAGTGAAAAGCAAAAGTAAATACAGGTCACATTTGCACAGATATCCTCATGGAATTTTCTGTATATCTACAAACATACACACGTTCTTAAATTTTTTATGTGTGCAAATGGACCTTACTGTGTATACTCCAGAAATGTGCTTTTCCCCATTAAATCATATAGGTGTTTTCCTCTGTTAGCACATATGGAATTAACATTCCTTAGAATTGCAGTACAGTGTTCCATTTAAGAATAGTCAATAACATGATCAATTTCCTTTTCATGGCCCTTTAGGGTTATGACCAGCTGTTGTACAACTGTGCTTCTACCAGCAATCTGTTAGGATACACTTATTTCTCCATCTTTATATGAGACTAGGGTGGCTTTTGGGTCCAAGTTTTAAGGACATACTGTGAAGGGGTCCACTTCCTGGCCTTTTATGTCAAGGGCTCCCATAAGAGGAGGAGTAGGTTGACAGGTGGGTACAGAGGAGGCCAAGGGGCTGGGCATGAGCCTTGGTGTCTGTGTTGTGCTCTGGTGATTACCTGACCCAATGTAGCAGCCCAGAGGAGACAGAAGGAGGACCTCAGAGAACACACAGATAGTGTCTCACCTCCCAAAACTCTAGACTGACATGCTTGTTTTGTCCCTTGCTAAAAAGGGTCTGTGATGATTTAGAAAAACAGCACTATTGAAAACATCTCTCTTGGAGGCTTGCATTGTAATAATAATGACCTTTGTATTCCCTCCTTCCCATCTTCAGGTACATTGGGGATTTCTTCATGATGGTCACTCAACTGGAATTCTGTGATGTCTATTTTGTATTTCTCACTGACAACTTTTAATAGGTAGAGTTCTAGTAAAAAGAGAGTGTATGATGAGAGATGTGTGGAATTTCTGTTTAGGATTGCTTCCAAGCCAGGGTTGGTCAACAAAACAGTTGAGGTTTTTACACATTGTGTACAGTGCCTTTTCTTTGATTCTCATCTAAAGACACAGGACATAGAAAAATCTCAAGATGTTTTGTCCATGCCTCTGTCTTAGATAAGAAGTGATCTCACCTGGCTCAGACATATGGGTTGCTAACATCAATAAGCATAAAGACCTCCATGGAGAATCTCTAGCCTCATTTCACCCTAACTCCTGACCAACACACTGAGCCTTTAGTCAGGAGCCTCTTCCAGCAGGACAGCTGTGTGATTAGAGGTCTTTTCCTTTTTCTTTCTTCCCCACTTCTAAGTGAAGGAAGCTGCCAAGGAGACCACCAACAACTGCCATGACAATGAGAAAGTACTTCAGTGCCCACCATGGACTCCAGACTCCATATACTCACCTTCCTGCCCTTCCTGGTGCTGCTGGTCTTCATCAGGGACCTCCATATCCTGTCCATCCTCTCGTCATTCTGGTCTTGATCTACCAGTTCGGTGTTAAAGTGTGAGCCCAGGCCCTCTGCCATCCTCTTAGAGGATTGAACAACACTGTAAGCAGAACCTAAATAGTTACATGTTACTTATGTGTGGTATATTTAGAAGTTTTTAACTTCAATACGATTGACATTTCGGGCCAGATAAATTTTTATTTTTGGATTTTCCTGTGCATAGTAAGATATTTAACTGCATCCTTGATATCTACACTGAAGGTGCTAGAAACTTCACTCTCCCAGTCGGGATAATCAAAAATATCTCTAGATGCTGCCAAAAATAATTGAGTGCAAAATTACCTCCATCAAAATCACAGGTTAGAAATTTTTCCAATTAGAGTGTTAAGACATGATTTTTATACAAAATTAGAAACAATGAAGTCATAATAAGATCAAAATAAAAATCAATTCTTCTGTATTTAGATAAAGCAATTCCTTACCAACCAATTTATTCATAAAAATTATAAATTCACTTACTGTTCACACCACTTGCTTATTCCAGGGGCAGGGCTCTGGTATAGTTTGAAGAACATGGAAAAATAGGTGGGTATAAGATGAAGTGCAAAAATCTTACCTTTAAACACCACCAAAATGTATGGAAAAGAAAATGCATTTAGCCAAATTTTGAAAAAAGGAAAAGAGTAAAGGTGAATAAAAACAACTGAAGATATTTAACTCACATCATTTATAAATTAAAATGTGGACAACACTAATGTCTCCTGAGTACCATACCCCACCTGAATCTCCTCTCAGGGATGCCCTCTGTGTGGGTTCTCTGTCTTACTCTAGATCCTGGTGATGCATATAAACACTCTGGAAGTATAGGAAATTCATGAGATATGCTTTCTTTTAAATATTTTTAAATTTTTAAGTTTTAAAATTTTTTGTTCTAATTTTTTGTACATGACAGTAGAATGCAGTTATACATTTTGATAAGTCATACACAAATGGACTGTGATCTCTCACTTTTCTGATATTGTAGAATCACATCAGTCATGCAGTCATACATGTACATGAGGTAATAATGTCTGTTTCACTCTCCTATCATTCCTACCTTCATACACCTTCACTTCATACCTCTCTTCACTCCTCTCTACCTAATATAAAGTAACTCTATTCTTCCATATCCTCCCCTCTCTTACTGTGAATTAGCATTTGAATATCAGAGAAAACATTTGATCTTTGGTCTTTTGGGTTTGGCTTCTTTTGCCTAGCATGATATTCACTAACTTTATTGGTAGTGTTCATCTAGCTAGCTCTTTTCTTCCTTGACAGTGCCTTAGAGAGCGCTCCAGGCTGACTCAACTGGCTCTGCTTCATCGTTTCTCACTGCTGCCTGGTATCAGAGAGGACAGATGGGCTACCATGTACCTAACCAATCCCCTGTAGGTGAACCATTGGGTTCTTTTTACCTTGTAGTCTCATTTCAGTATTAGGACAGAGAATATTCATTTTTTGTGGACATGATGAATGATTCTATAAGATATTTACCTAGAAGTGTAGTTACTGAGGAACATGCACTATATTTTTCTTGTGGTACTGGGATTAAATTCAGGGATGCTCTATCACTGAGCTATGTCCCCAGCACTTTTAATTGTCTATTTAGAGTCATAGTTTCTCTAAGTTCCCCAGTCTGGGCTTGAACTTGCTATTCTCCTGCCGCATCTTCCTAAGTCATTGAGATTACAGGCATTCACCACTATACCCAGGAAGGCATGCACTTTTGAATTTTTATTTTTCCATATTGCATCTTCCAAAAGTTGTTGAATGATTTCCTGTAGACCCCCTCCATGCTTCCATGGCCTACAAGCATTGCCTCATTTTTACTGTTTTACACAGTAACCCAGTCACCTATTGAAGTAGTTTCTAGGAAACCAGTAAGCCCCAAAAAGCAGTAGTAAGAAAATGACATGATGAATTTAGATTGACTTTGTGGACAGTGAGTGTATATTAGTTTTCTCTTGTTGCATATGGTTGGCAGACAGTGATTCCTCAGCAGAGTTATTTTTTGTTAAACAGTTCTCATTCTATTTTTTTTAATGGTGAGTATGTGATTACCCATTTCCATGATCAAAGAAGGGTAAATAATTTAACTTAGGAATAAATTCACATAATAATTATATCTCTCAAGTGTGTACATAGGACATTCCAGTGATCATTAATGAGGCCACCTCCTGTAGACGTGCACACACACCACCTTGAATCTTAAACCATTGCAGGTAGTTACACACTGGTGCTTGCCATGAACAGAGGGGCAGGTGAGAATTTGGGTCCCTGTAACTTCTCAGTTCCTGCTGACTGCTGGTGTCCACCCTGAGAAATGTGCATAGTACAATATGCACCTTGAGGTGAGGCAGGCCTGCCATTTTTATGAGAGTTGTTCTGAGTCTGAGTCTGGGCTCAGCCCACAGGGTTCCTTCAATGTCTTCCCTCACTCTAGGAGTCATGTTCATCTTCATTCAAAGGAAAGGTGCCACTAGAAAAATTTTTTTTCTCTTTTTTTTTCTCAATTTTAATGTACATCTGATCATTTCATTAAGTAAAGGAAAATGAAGGCCTTTTGTCTTTAACATTGACCTTAAAATATGATATTGAATTTAATATTGTCCTCATCAATCAAGTAGGAAAGCCAGTGTTCTGTGGCTTGGACTATCCTTGGGCTTGGCAGCATCATTGGATACAGGCCCAAGACTTATTTTTGTTGGTATGGTGCATGAGCATCACTGGGTGATTCATTTCTAGATGTAAACATGCACTTTAAAAACTACAGTTCTAAGATGAAGCAATCATGGAGAAAACTTTCTTGAAATTGGGATAGGTCATGCTATCTGGCTTGAAATGAAACTATCAGAGAACAAGGTCATATAGCAAAAATAAAATTGAAGCCATCTTAGTAGTTATCATCCTCTATAAACATTTCACGTTCTACTCTCAATTACTAAGGGCACAGGAGTCTGTTTTTATGAAACTGAGAAGTAATAGCAAGGACTGGTGAGTAATTTATTTTTTCAGTAGCAAAAATTTAGCACTTCAAATGTCAAACTATCAGGAAGTGCAAACAAACATTTTTCTTTGAAGGAACAGCAACCTAGATTGCTTCAAGCATACATAAATGTTAAAGACTGAAGCATATATTACTAGCATACAGTTTGAATAAAGTTAATTTCTGTTGTCACATGGCAAAAGGAAAATAGCAGTAGACATTTGAAACCAGTAGACATTCTGCTTTATATTATAATTATTTATGTAGATATCTTATTCTTGACCCATAATGGGAACAGATGAATGAGTGGAACATTTTATTATTGCCAAATGGCCTCAGACAATGTCAACAAAGTACATTCTCAAAAATTGTGTTAAAATGAACTTACGTCTATAAATTCAAAGCTACTTGAGGAAATCAAACATAAAATATAACCGTTGGCTAATGATACACATAGGAGAAATGTGTTCTGATGTATTCTCATATTCATTTGGGAAACTCAAGCAATAATAATGTAAAAAATGAGTTGCAAATGAAAAATCCATTCTGACTACCATTCAACCTGGCTTTGTACCATGTAGTAACAAAAGGGAGACTCTACTCAGATATATGTGTACTCTTAGGGAGAATAAAATGTCAGCATATTGTCAGTCTTTCAGACTTGAGCCTCAGTCTGAGATCCTGGGTTCTAACTCTTAGTGGGAATAAGGTGATGGTTACTTTCCAACAAGACTAATTCATTTTGCCAAGGTACTCACCAGTCTCCATTGTCCCAATACTCTTTCTCAGAAATGTTCATGCCAATGATGTCCTCAGGTTGTATGTCTACCTTTCCTGAACCCCTCGGATTTATTTTTTTTTGAAAGCTTTAAATTCTTTTTTTTATTATTATTGTATACAAATGGGATACATGTTGTTTCTCTATTTGTACATGGAGTCAAGGTATACCATTTGTGTAATCATACGTTTACATAGGGCAATGATGTTTGATTCTTAATGATGTCTTTAAGGATCAATGTTATCTCCAGGATAACACTTTTATTGTTATCCTAAGACCCAAGCCAAAGCGGCTTTCATAGTTAGTGGTGTCCTAACAGGTCTCACCAAAGTTACTTTACATAGCTCTACTGCTCTGCTGTCACATTCACTTTCTTTTTTTTTTCTCATTGCATCTTACTCAAGTTTATTTATCTTACAGTAGTTGATATTTATCCACCTTAATGAAGTAAAGCAAAATAAATTTATACAAATGTACTTCTGACTTGAGAATGACAAAGTATTTTATAAGTATCTTTCGCACACAACCTTCAAAATAAAATCATATTTTGTACTCCCCTGTTCCATCTCTCAGAAGAAAATTATTTGTTCTAGGTCTCATTTTCTTAGGCATCCATCCTCCTTAAGTAATTATGGTTGGCTATGTTACATTCATAAATAACATATGCACCCTTTGAGATTTCTGTAGAAAATTAATAACATCATTTATCTCCTCCAGTGGCCTCTGGAAGAATTTTCCAATTGCCTTCAGAAGAATTTTATTGAAAAGAAGTGCAAGTTTTTGTGGCTAAGGAAAAGTAATCTGGACCAACCAGTATGCCTGTAACAGATACACAATGTGGGTGGCCTGGATCCAAAGCCACATGGACAAGACCTGGATCATCTGAACCTTCTCTTTACTCTCAGTCTGGGCACTCAGGAAGATCTCAGGAACTGTACAGAAAAACACCACTTTATTCCTCCTTCTCTACTTCAAGCACATCTCTTGCTCTTTTTCTCCCCCCATTTCCCTTTCTTTTCCACTAACAGGAAATCCACAAGTCTCCCTTTTTAGAAGGCAGTTCCTGGTCATCTTGACCCAGCGAATATGCTAACACATTCCCCTCATCTTCTTAGGAAGCTGAGGGATGAGTGTACATTCAGATGTTTCCTCTTTTACCTTCTCTTCCTGGTGCTACTATTTGGAAAGTTACTCAGATTATGTAACTTTGTCTCTGAAGCTCAACTCTCAAAAAGTGAGTATATGAGGACTAGGAATTCAATCTTTACCTTCAAAATCATCAAATAAAATGGAAAAAGGTGATCTGTTCACCAAATTGCTGTCCTGAGCAATTGTGGTCACTACAGCATCAGGGTTGTTATGAGACCAGCTATCACCAAGGCCTCGGCAGTGCATGATGATCTATTGATGACATCACACAGTCCATACAGTGTTCATAGTGCTTCAGATGTGCTAAAGCCCATCACCTAAGGTGGTAACTTTCATACAGTGGAAATTCTATCATTAACTTAAACTTTTGCTCTTGATACTAAAATTAGAGTGAAGATATTGATCACGGAAAGGGAATTCATTCTTCAGTCTCCTCAGTGTTGAGAATATGGCAGAACCAGAGAGGGTCAGGCTCATAACCATGCTTGACTCATAGAAAAACTAAGTCTTTATCTCATTAGAACTGTTTACATTATGTAGAAACCTAGGTGAGAGGAAGGCTGGAATGTAGGTGTGAACTTGAGAAGATCTCATCCATTCACACACCAACAGCAGTTACTGAATTTCTTCTGCTGCTGGCAACAATCTCCTGTATCTTCACAGTCAGACTTGTCTCCTCTGCCCCTCTTCCTCATCAAGTCCACATTGGTGGGGAGAAGATAACTGTGGACTTCACCACAATTTTCCTTTGTCAGATGCTTGGTTCTTATCAAGCGGGAAGATTTCACTCTCCTGGATTCTGTCCCAAGGCCCAGTACAACTTTTGGAAACATATGTGTCATATACAGAGTTGAATCTATGAGGCAGATTTATTTTTCTCTCACATGGTGAAGAATTCACCTCATATTTTACATTGAATATGTGTTTATTCTAAATCTTAATAATTGCTATGACCCAGCCCCCTCACTCTCTTATCCTCAGACCCATTTCTCAGGCTATCTCTTATTCCAATGTGCAAGGAATAACAGGTATGTTTATCAACTAATTTTCAGCTTTGTAAGCTGTGTGAACTACAGAATATTAAAGAAAGAAATTCAAGAAGTCACAAGGAGAGAGAAAGACCTCCCATATTCAAGCATAGGCAGAAATAATATATTTAAATGGCCATAGTAACAAAATAATTATACAGATTCATTGCAATGCACATCAAATCAATAACATTCTAGAACTACTACATAGACCAATGGAACAGAATAGAAGACACAGAGACAAACTCTCTCATCTGATCCTTGACCAAGGTTCCAAAAACATACATTGGCAATAAGAGAGCTTTTTTAAACAAATTGATGCTGGCAGAATTAGTTATGCATATGTAAAAGAATGAAAATAGACTCTTATCTCTCTGATACCCTGAACAAAAATTCACTAAAAAGGTATCAAAGATCTAGACTTAGACCAGAACCTAAGCAATGCCTAGAAGAAAGTGAAGGGTTAGCACTCCCAACATATAGGCACAGGAAATGACTTTTTCACTTGGGCCCCTAAAGCTCAGGAAATAATGCCAAGGGTTAAGAAATGGATGACATCAAATTAAAAAGATTCTGCACAGCAAAGGAAATTAATAATGTGAAGAGATAATCTACAGAATGAGAGAAAAACATTTCTCTCAAACACTTCTGACAGAATTAACATGGAGAATACATAATGATTTCAATAATCTTGATACCAAGACTGGATGGACATGGTAGGTGGCATACACCTGTAATAATAGAGACTCAGGAGGTTAGGGCAGGAAGCTTGCAAGTTCAAAGCCAACCTCAGCAACTTAGTAAGGACTTAAGCAATTTAGTAACACATTGTCTCAAAATTTAAAACAGAAACCAAATAGGCTGGGTATGTGACTCAGTGGTTAAGTGCCACTGGCTTAAATCATCCATACTAAAACTCATTTCTAAATGAGTAAATGACTAAACAGACAATTCTCAAAAGAAGAAATACAAAGCCCAAGCAAATACATTTTTTGAAAGAGTGTAACAAAATTACCAATTAGGAAAACTCAAAAAACAAAAACCCATAAACAACCAAAACAAAAATCATACTGAGATTTCATTTCACACTAGTCAGATTGGTAGTCATCTAAAATACAAACAATATTAACTGCTGGAGAGGATGTGGAAAAAAAGGAACACTTTTACCCAGTTGGTGGAATTGTAGATTAGCACAATCACTATGGGGATAAGTATAGAGATTCCACAAAGATTAGCCATAGAACCACCATATTACCTGGCTATACCACTCCTCAGAATTTATATTAAATAATTAAAGTCATCATGCTATAGTGATTGTTGCATCATTGGGTTTATAGCAGAACAATTCACAATCACCCAAACTATGGAAACAGCCTAGATGTCCATAAACTGATGAATAGGTTAAAAAAATGTGGTACATATGCACATTGGAATTTTATTCAGCCATAAAGAAAAATGACATTTTGTCATTTGCAGTGAAATGGATGGAACTTGAGACCATTATATTAAGCAAAAGAAGCCAAACACGGAAGGTCAAGAATTGGGACTTTTCTCTGTTTTGTGGAAGGTAGGGCGGAAAAAGGAAATGAAAAGTGTAGGGGGAGGTCACATGAAAATCAAAGGGACCAAAGTAGATGAAAGGAACCAGAGGAAGAGAGGATGGGAGGGAAAAGGGAAATATTGGGGAATGATAATTTGATTTGTCAAATTGTATTGTTATGTTGTGTGTATATATGGGTATGTAAGAACAAATCCCACCATTATGTACTATAAAGCACAAATAATAATATGGAAAAAATAATAACCAAAAATAATCCTAAATAATGAAATAAAAATAAGAAACATACTATCTTGTGTGTACTAACTGATAACAATCAGTGGATTAAACTACACCAAACAATCATCTAGATATAAGGGAATGAGGAATCTTCATAACTCAATGTATTGCTTTATGTAGTTGTATTGGAGAACAATCAGGCAACATTTCATAAAATAATCACACACGACCTGCAAATCTATTATTTCACTGTAAAAAGGGACAATTACAAGGACAAAATCAGCAACTGACTTCTGCTTGTTGGGAGGTGGAATTTTTAGTTTCTAACTCAAAATAATGAATAAACCAATGATGGTGGGTGATAGCTCTAGAATCCATTTCCAAGGATACAGTTGAAACTGAGTAAAACATTCCCTGGGGAGGAGCTTTGGGAGAGGACTGGTGATCATTTTCCAAAAAGAAAATAAACTCCATGAGGTAATCACAAGTGGCTGCATAACCAGACTAGTATGTCATACGAAGGTACTATTAACTGAATGACTTACGATTTTTAAACAGGACAGAAAAATAATAATCTCGTCCAAAGTCTTAATGACTCTCATTAGGTGTAGATCTAAGGAATCGGGTTGTTGCAGTCATAATGCATTCCTGCTGCCTCCATAGACAATTACCAGATTTTATGACTTAAAATAATAATTTTTCTCTTGACATTCTGGAGGTCAGAAGTCCCCTCTGAGCTTCAGGGCTAACTCAGTGTGTCAGCAGTGCTGCTCCTGCTCGGGAAGATCTACTACAGAACCTTCCCTTTATTTTTATTTTTATTACTTTTGGTTTTCAAGAGGTCAGTCTTAATAAGTCAGTTGTCCATTTTTTTAAAAACACATTGTAGTTTTCAACAGATCTTTTAAAATTTTATTTATATGTGGTGTTGAGTATCAAATCCAGGGCCTTGCACATGCCAGGCAAGTGCTCTATCACTGAACCACAACTACAACCCAGTTGTACATTTTTATTAGAGCAAATAATCATGCATCGAGAGTCCTTTGTTTATATGTAACATGCTATACATGCTAATTTTTGTTTGTTCAGACCCCAATATGCATGAAATCTCATTAAGCAGCAGATTCATGGAATCACAGGACAGAAACTGTGAAAGACTAAAATTTTTTGGCAATTTTTCTCTTCCTAATAAATCTCATAAATAAAATTAAATAGAATCATTTCACATAACTTCTAGCTGAGGGACTTTGAAAGATTTATTACAGCTTTCATATTCTTTAAGCTTCAAGTTCATTTCCACCAGAACTCTAATAGTAAACAAACATCCTCCAAAGGATTCAGTTAGAATTAAATGGAAGAATGTACACAAAGAATGTGAATCATACAGGCTCAGTAAATATTAATGATTGTGACCTTCACTGACACCACTTATCAAATAAATATTTTAAATAACATAAAACTGCATTTAGGTCAAAAAAGGTAGGGTGGAGAGAAGCACATTAAACTTTGTTTCCACTGGTGCCCAGAAACAAGGATGAACTTCTGGACAACTGAGAGCACCTGAGACCTGCAAGGAAATCTCCAATCAGGTGGGGACCTGGAAATTCAAGCTGGTCAAGTTGCCTTTCTATGGTTCTCCAAAGACTCTTGAGTGACTGCTTTGGTTGCCAGCTCATGTTCTATAGGGATGAAGTAGAAATTGTAAGAGATGCAGACTAGTGGAAGGAAGTGAGGTCACTGATGCATGACCTTGAAGGAGATATTTGGACTCCTGTCCCTTCTCTTATTATTTTTATTGTTATTGTTATTGTTATTTGTTTCACATCTTCATGAGGTGGACAGCTTGCTGCACCATGAGCCCCTGCCATGATATGGTGCCCTGACACAAGGTCAAATGCAATTTGACAGCCATGGACTGAAACTTTCCAAACTGAGAAAATAAAACTCTCTTTCTTTATAAGTTGATTATCTCAGGTATCTTCCCATTCAAAATCATTGTCTTAATCTCATCTATAAAAATGAGAAAATGTTTGCAACACACACCAGACATAGAGCACTAATGTCCAGGATATATAAAAAACTCAAAAAACTTAACACCAAAAAAATAAATAACCCAATTGATAAATGGGCTAAGGAACTGAACAGACACTTCAGAGAGGAAGAAACACAATAGATTAACATATGAAAAAATGAACATCATCTTGAGTAATTAGAGAAATTCAAATACAAATCAAAACTGTAAGATTTTTGTCTGTTACTTTGCTGTCTGTAATCAGAGGGATAAAAAGAAGAAAATAAAAATTGAAGAAGCATCATTACTGACATTTCACAGTTATATACTCATACAGGATAACTGATGAAGTGAAGAGTGATGCATAACACATGTAAGTATATAACACTGTGAATTTTCACATGTATATTATCATGTTATTGTTTTTGTTTCTCTAATTGGAGACAGGGAGGTAGAAAACAAAAACAAAAAATGATCCTTGGGAGTGCACACAATAAAATAGGTTGAATAAAGTGAAGGCAATCTGTCCCAGCAGATAACATGAAGAACCGGGTGTTTGAGCCCAAAATAAATGAGATATGGAGACTCAAGAAGTAAGAAGCCAAAGTACAATATCCCCCTAAATCTTCTGTCATCAGCACTGCCTTCTCTTAACTCCTGACAATTTGTCATCAGTCTTCTAATCTCCTGTTCATAGCTCTAGGACTGGAGAGCATGTTCCCATGGGACTCAGGTCTCCCTACCTGTACTGGTAACTTCTCCATAAGCCTGTCCTCACCTCTAGCTATTTTTCTTATTATGTTCAGAGGTCATTTTCTCCATTTTTTTCTATGCTTTTTCCTCTCCTTCTTTCCTTCCATCTTCCTCTGCCTCCTCATTCTGACAAAGATGAAATGGAAAGCCTGGCAGCTAAAGCCCTCACTGACCCCATGCTGCATGAGGTCCTGAAGGACCTCCAAGCTGGGGAAGACCCAGCAGTAACCCAAACACCTGTAGCCAGTTTGCAGGTCCACCAGCGTCTCTGGGGATCTGGACCAAGAACTCCCTTCCTGAGGAGGTGGCAGCTCTGCTGATCTATCTACAGCCTTCCTCTCCTCTTATGCTACCGTACAAGCTGACATCACTTCCCATTAATGTGCTTTTGTGAACATGTGGGATTGGGTTGCCTCTCAGGAAAGGCAATGGTTTGAATTTTTTCTTGTCTTTTTGGAGGTCTTCTCTCCTTCTGTCTCTCACAAGACAGACACATCCCTTTTCATTTGAACATACATGTAGTTCACGTTCATAGATTTTTCCTCTTTCAGTTGCACTGAAGAAGGAAAAGGCTCATTGAACAAGGTTATTGAAAGTCATTCATGTGGAAAATGGAAGAAAGTGCCATGATCTCTGCTCCTTCTCTGATGCCCCCATGTTTGTGATGGTTGTGAACCATGAGAAGTGTGACAACTGCCTCAAGATCATCAGCAATGCCTCCTGTACCACCAACTGCTCAGCCCCCCTTCCCAAGGTCATCCATGACAACTATGGGATTGTGTAAGGACTCATGATCACAGTCCATGGCCTCACTGCTTATCAGAAGACTATGGATGGCCCCTCAGGGAAGCAGTGGTGTGATGGCCATAGGGCTGCCCAGAATAAAATCCTTGCATCCACTGGTGCTTGCCAAGGCTGTGGGTAAGGCCATTCCTGAACTGGATGGGAAGCTCACTGGCATGGCTTTCCATGTGCCCACCCCCAATATGTCAGCTGTGGATCTGACCTGTTGCCTGGAGAAAGCTGCCAAATACCATGACATCAAGAAGGTGGTCAAGCAGACACAGAGGGCCCCCTCAAGGCCATCCTGGCCTACACGGAGGACTAGATCATCCCTTGTGACTTCAAAAGTGATACCCACTCTTCCACCCTTGATGCTGGGGCTGGCATTGCCCTCAACAACCACTTTGTCAAACTCATTTCCTGGTATGACAATGAAGTCAGCTACAGCAACAGGATGGTAGACTTCATGGTACCATGGCCACCAAGGAGTAAGAGCCCTGGACCTCCTGCACCAGCAAGAACACAGAGTAAGAGAAAGGCTCTCAGCTGCTGGGGAATTCCAGCTGGTAACTCAGTCCCTAAACATACTGAGAAACTCTCTCATTTAAATTTTCATTCCAGACCTACCTTCTGAAGAAGGGGAGGGGCATAGGGAGCACTACAGACACATACCTTCAATAAAGTGCACTGCACTCAGCAAAAAAAAAAGAAAAAAAATATATGTGTATATATATATATATATATGTGTATATATTTGTATATATCATAAAAATCTCGATTTTCAGATTTCTGTGCATCTCCATTTCCAAAGGATAGAGCCATATCTTTGAATTCACAAATTTTGTTAAATTGGAATTGAAAAAATATTTTTGTCCCTGAAGTCCCATGTAGTGCAAACATCTGTGGCCCTGAAACCAACCACACAGGAGTTATAGAGTATTTTCATTCATTCACATAATGAAATAAAATTTCCAGGATGTTACTCGTTTCTGAAATGACTGATTGGCTTTAAAATCGTTTCATGATTGTATTTTGATTATGTTTCTATATCCTCAGTAGACGTAAACATAGATATGTACCATCCCCACAAAATTGTGGGTTAATATGTCTTCCTACCACTTAAAATATCTTGTTTGTTCTGTTTGAAGAATTAAAATTATATTTGCATGTTTTGTCATTTCATATGATAACTTCTTTTCACAACTTATTACCTATAGAATATCTTAAGAATGGTTGACTGACAAGTCATAGTTCTACATTTTTAGATGCCAGAAATTACTGGAATACTACTAGGCACAGTTTAATTTTATGTTTGTTCTTTGCTTTTAGGTCTTACAGACAATACAAATTGAAGTGACATTTCTAATGAACTCACCTCTTCTCCTCTGACATTTGATATCTTTTCCACAAAATGTAGCCATAAAGTCTGCCACTTCCAGACAAAGTTATACCCATACATTGCTGGTGGAGTTGCAAATTGGTGCAGTCACTCTGGAAAGCAGTATGGAGATTCCTTAAAAACATGGAATGGAACCACCATTTGACCCAGCTATCCCACTCTTTAGCCTATACCTAAAGGATTTAAAATCAGCATACCACAGTGATGCATCTACATCAATGTTTATAGCAATTCAATTCACAAGAGCTAGATTGTGGAACCAACCTAGATGACCTTCAACAGATAAGTGGATATAGAAACTGTGGTATATATATACAATGGAATATTATTCAGTCATAAAGAATAAAATTATGGCATTTGCAGGTAAATGGATGGAGTTGGAGGATATCATGCTAAGTCAAATAAGCCATTCCCAAAAAAACCAAAGACTGAATGATTTCTCTGATAAGTGAATAATGACCATAACAGGGGGTGGGACGGAGGCAAGAATGGAGGAAGAATGGATTGTATAGAGGAAAATGAGGGATGGGAAGGGGATGGGAGAAGGATAACTAATAGAAGGACACAAACATCATTACCCTATGTACATGTATGATTATGCAAATGGTATGACTATTTCATGTAACACCAGAGAAACAATAGTTGTACCCCATTTGTGTACAATAAATCAGTAAAATAAATAAATAAGTAGATAAACCTTTTTTTAATTAAAAAAGATCACCCACTTCCCCCTCAAATGCCAATTTATTCTTGATGAGATTCTGTTGATGAGAGAGAAACAGATACCCAGACTCCTAACAAAGGACAGTGGAAATGAATTGCCAGAGTGGGTCCAAACTATGCCTGTCTTTCAGAGACTGATCACAGATGCTGAGCTGGACATCTTCAGGTATTGTCAGATTCCTATTCTACTGACTTAGACTTTGCTGTTCTCCCTGGTCCCTTGCCAGCATGTGAGAGTGTGTATAGAAAGAGTAGTGTCAGGAGAAATTATACAAATCAGAGAATAAATCTTTATCCTCAAGGACCAGGACAAAGTCTTCTAGTGAATATACAAATTTGGGTAGTACATGTGTAACTTTGCAGCTCCTCAAAAAGAGAACAAAGATGAGGATCTCTCATGAGTGCTTCTGGCATGTGTGTTATGCCCACACTGCTGTCAAATGGTGTGTGGAGACTGAGTGAGCTTGGTGTAAGTTCATAGCAGGTTGGTTAAAATTGGATCCTGGTTTAATGTATGGTGGACCAGGTGTTTACAAATGGGAACATGGGAGCGATATTGTTTGGATGAGAATGAATGTAGTTTGTGTCTTTTTGTTAGTTTGACACATATTTACATACTTTGATTACTTGTTCTGTGATGAAGGACTTAAGAGTGAGTCTGTGTGTGTTGTTCATTTTATGTGTTTCATCTATTCCTTGTAATTAATGAAAAAAATCTCAGAAATACAGCAATTAGTGTAATTGTGAAATCTGAGGAAAACATCACATAACCTGAAGGTGTGTAAATCAATGTATGTAAGCAAAAACACATGAGTTTTGAAAACAGGTTTATGTGTAATTAAGGTGTCATGTTTTTATTAATGTAACATAGGAGGTACTGAGAATGAAAAAGTAGTCACATGCAGCATGGATGAATTTTTTCCCATATAATGCTGAATGAAAGCAGATAATCCACAAAGGAACTAAACAGACACTTCTCAAAAAAAAAGAGATGACATGGTGAACAAATGTGTGAAAAATTGTGCAGCATCTCTAGGAATTAGTGATCTGCAAATTAAAACTACACTGAGATTTCATCTCACTCTGTCAGAATGGCAATTATCAAGAATAAAAGTAAGAATAAATGCTGACAAAGATGGGGGGGATGAAGGTGCACTCATACTTTGCTGGTGGGACTGCAAACTGATGCAACCACTCTGGAAAGCAATAGAAATTAGTCTTAAGCAGAAGGAAATAAGAGAGAAAGAGAAACCAGACAAATAAAGTAATGAAAAGAATACAGATCAAACCTAGACATACAGTTCAAAAACCTGAACCCTCAAAAGACAAGGCAGGAAAAGAAATTACTACATTTTAAAAATGCTACCAACTAGAGAAAAAGAAACAAATAAGTATATGTATATATGTCCCTGAGTCAATCAGCAGAGAAAGAATTCACATACACACATACCACACACACACACACACATACACACACACACAAGAAAATAACAAAATCTAAAGAATAAAGGAAACATCTCCACTGAGATGGTCAAAATAATTGTCCAGACTATGTGGTCACTATCTATGTCCATCAATATTCCTTTCCAATTCTTCCTGAGTTATGCACTGACAGAGCAGGGGTGGGGTGGGGTTGTTAACACCTTCCTGTTTGTGCTGACTCTGAGCCGCCAGTTCCAGCAGCTAATATAGTAGGTGGTTTTTTAAATTGTTTTAAGATTCAAGATATTTTATTAACAGCTACTACAAACAGTTAGATAGCTCAGTTAGATTACCAAGTACTAAATCAGCATACAAAAATCGGTAGTTTATATATATTCAAACAATCATTTGGAAAACTTCATGGAAGAAAGCATTTCATATATAATGGTTACAAAAATATATTAATATGTCAATAAAAATGTGAGACCTATTAAAAATAAAAATTAAAATACCACTGAAGGTAAAAAATAGCCTTTCTACAAATAGAAGGACCATATCATTGTGTAAATTAATTTGAAAATTTAATAACATCTCAATGAAAACTTAATAGTTTTAAGATATATCACCTAATGCCAAATTTAGTGAGAAAAAAAAATAACATGGAAGTAGGACCAGCACTGAAACACATTAGGGCAATTTTAAAAGCCTAACTGATTTAACAGTATCATACCAGTCTATTAGCAAAACAGAGTGCCCAGATGTAAGTATACTCAGATACATATAGAAATTGAATGTATAAAGATGGCATCATCTCAAATCACCGGGAAAAGGAAGTGGTCAATAAATGTTATAGGGATAAGTAAAGTAATATCCCTGCCTCATCTCATATACCATGATAAATTCTTTAGGTACCAAAGATATTTTTTAAATAACACAACAATTAAATCTGACTGCGTTGTGATAATTCACTCAGAATCGTTGTATTGTGGTCTATTCGATTCCTGGAATTGAGAAGGATTTGTTTGATGTACATGGATGCATCATTTTTCAGGGAATAAATATTTATACATTTATTTATTTGTATATTTAATTTATTTTTATTGTAAACAAATGGGATATATGTTGTTTCTGTTTGTACATGAAGTAAAGGCATACCATTTGTGTAATCATACATTTACATAGGGTAATGCTGTTTGATTCATTCTGTTATTTTTCCTTCCCCCCCACCCCTCACACCACTCTTTTCCCTCTATACAGTCTCTCCTTCCTTCATTCTTTTCCCCCTCCCTCCCCCCATTATGTGTCATCATCCGCTTATCAGTGAGATCATTCTTTCATCCTTTGGTTTTTTGAGGTTGACTTAACTCACTTAGCATGATATTCTTCAATTACATCCATTTGCCTGCAAATGCCATAATTTTATTATTCTTTATAGCTGAGTAATATTCCATTGTATATGCATACCACAATTTCTTATCCATTCATTTATTGAAGGACATCTAGGTTGGTTCCACAATCTGGATATTGTGAATTGAGCAGCTATGAACAATGAAGTAGATGTATCTCTGTAGTATGCTGATTTTAAGTCCTTTGAGTATAGGCCAAGGAGTGGGATACTTGGGTCAAGTGGTGGTTCCATTACAAGCTTTCTGAGGAATCTCCACACTGCTTTCCAGAGTGGCTGCACTAATTTGCAACCCTACCAGCAATGTATGCGTGTACCTTTTCCCCCACATCCTCGCCAACACCTATTGTTGCTTGTATTCTTGATAATCGCCATTCTAATTGGGGTGAGATGGAATCTTAGGGTAGTTTTGATTTGCATTTCTCTTATTACTAAAGATGGTGAACATTTTTTCATATAGCTGTTGATTGCTTGTATATCTTCTGTGAAGTGTCTGTTCATTTCCTTAGCCCATTTGTTGATAGGGTTATTTATATTCGTCCTGTAAATTTTTTTGAGTTCTTTATATATTCTGGAAATTAGTGCTCTATCTGAAGTATGAGTGGCAAAGATTTTCTCCCACTCTGTAGGTCCTCTCTTCACGTTTCTGACAGTTTCCTTTGCTGAGAGAAAGCTTTTTAGTTTGAATCTATCCTAGGTATTGATTCTTGCTTTTATTTCTTGTGCTACAGAGTCCTGTTAAGGAAGTCTGATCCTAAGCCGACATGTTGAAGATTTGGACCTACTTTTTCTTCTATAGGATGCAAGGTCTCTGGTCTGATTCACAGGTTCTTGATCCATTTTGAGTTGAGTTTTGTGCAGGGTGAGAGATAGGGGTATATTTTCATTCTGCTGTATATGGATTTCCAGTTTCCCCAGCACCATTTGTTGAAGAGGCTATCTTTTTTCCATTGTGTATTTTTGGCACCTTTATCTAGTATGAGAAAATTATATTTATTTGGGTTTGTGTCCATGTCCTCTATTTTGTACCATTGATCTACCTGTCTATTTTGGTACCAATTCCATGCCATTTTTGTTACTATTGCTTTGTAGTATAGTTGAATTCCTGGTATTGAGATACCCCGTTTCATTCTTCCTGCTAAGGATTGCTTTAGCTATTCTGGGTTTCTTATTCTTCCAGATGAATTCCATGATTGCTTGCTCTATTTCTGTAAGGTATATCATTGGGATTTTAACTGGAATTGCATTGAATCTGTATAGCACTTTTGGTAGTATGGCCATTTTGACAATATTAATTCTGCCAATCCAAGAATATGGGAGATCTTTCCATCTTCTAAGGTCTTCCTCAATTTCTCTCTTCAATGTTTTCTAGTTTTCATTGTAGAGGTCTTTTACATCTTTGGTTAGATTGATTTTCAATATTTTTTTTTTGAGAATATTCCAAATGGAGTTGCTTTCCTCATTTCCCTTTCAGATGTTTCATTGCTTGTGTATAAAAATGCTTTAGATTTATGCATGTTGATTTTATAGCCTTCTATTTTGCTGAATTAATTTATGAGGTTTAGAAGTTTTCTGGAGGAGTTTTTGGATCCTCTAAATATACAATCATGTCATCAGCAAATAGTGACAGCTTAAGTTCTTTTTTTCCTATTTGTATCCCTTTAATTTCTTTAGTCTGTATAATTGCTGTGGCTAGTTTTGAGGACAATGTTGAATAGAAGTGGTGGAAGAGGACATCCCAGGCCTGTTCCTATTTTTAAAGGGAATGGTTTTAGTTTTTCTCCATTTAGAATGATGTTGGCCATGGGCTTAGCATAAATAGCCTTTACAATGTTCAGGTATGTTCCTTCTATCCTTATTTTTTCTAGTGTTTTGAGCATGAGGGGGTGTCGTATTTTGTTGAACTCTTTTTCTGCATCAATTGAAATAACCATATGATTATTATCCTTAAGTCTATTGACATGATGGATTACGTTTATTGATTTCTAGATGTTAAAACATCCTTGCTTTCCAGGGATGAACCCCACTTGATCGTGGTGCACAATTTTCTTAATTTGTTTTTGGATACAGTTTGCCAATGTTTTGTTAGGGATCTTTGCATCTATATTCATCAAGGATATTGGTCAAAAAATTTTCTTTCCTCGATGTTTCTTTGCCTGGTTTGGGTATAAGCGTGATATTAGCTTCATAGAATGAGTTTGTTAGGTTACCCTCCTTTTCTATTTCCTGGAATACTTTGAGAAGTATTGGAATGAGTTCTTCTTTGAAGGTCTTGTAGAACTCAGCTGAGAATCCATCTGGACATGGGATTTTCTTGGATGGTAGGTTTTTAATGGCTTCTTCTATTTCATGGCTTGATATTGATCTGTTTAACTTGAGTATGTCCTCCTGGTTCAGTTTGGGAGGAGCATATGTCTCTAGAAATTTTTCAACGACTTCGGTAGTTTCTATTTTCTTGGAGTACAGATTTTCGAAGTAGCTTCTCATTATGTTATGTATTTCAGTGATGTCTCTTGTGACATTTCCTTTTTCATCATGAATCTTAGGAATTTGAATTTTCTCTCTCCTTCTCTTTGCTAGTGTGGCTAAGGGTCTATTTTGTTTACTTTTTCAAAGAACCAACTTTCTGTTTAGTCAATTTTTTGAATAATTTTTTTTTTCAATTTCATGATTTCAGCTCTGATTTTAATTATTTCCTGTCTTCTACTACTTTTGCTGTTATTCTGTTCTTCTTTTTCTAGTGCTTTGAGCTGTAATGTTAGGTCTTTCAGTTGTTGACTTTTCATACATTTTGGAATGTGCTGCATGCAAAGAATTTTCCTACTAGTACCACTTTCATAGTGTCCCAGAGATTTTGATATGTTGTATTGTCATTCTCATTGACCTCTAAGAATTTTTTTATCTCCTCCCTGCTTTTTTCTGTTATCCATATTCCATTCAATAGCATATTATTTAGTCTCCAGGTGGTGGAGTAATTTCTATTTTTTATTTTGTCATTGATTTCTACTCTCAATCCATTATGATCTGAT
>JAHUXG010006440.1:0-14930 GCA_020740815.1 Sciurus niger | reverse complement strand
GAAGAGTCTTTCCTTTTCCATGAATTCGTTTTGCCATATATACCATATAATATTTTTCATATATTTCTATGTTTTCTGATCTCTTGGTTCTTTTGTATATTTCTGTTTGAACAGCATGCTATGTTTTGATAAGGATAGCTTTAGATAAGTCTTCATATTAGGTAAGCTGCATTCTTCTGTCTTATTCTTCAAACAAGTGTTTGACCTTTTTAATTCTAAACTCTTTCATGGTATTTTATTTTTATCAGGTAATTTTTTTTTTTTTTTTTTGGTCTGGTACGAGGGATTAAAAACCCAGGGTATTTAACCACTGAGCCACTTCCCTAGTCCCCCTCTTTTTTAAATAGCAGAAATGTTATCATCCTGCCAGTACTTTTTAAAATTTTTTTTTTAGTTTTTATTTATTTATATGCAGTGCCTCCTACTTGCTAGGCAAGAACTCTACCACTGTGCCACAACCCCATCCCATTTGAGACAGGGTCTTAAGTTGCTTAGAGCCTTGCTTCGTTGCTGAGGCTAGCTTTGAACTCGCTGTCCTCCTGCCTCATCCTCACCAGCCACTGGGATTACAGGCATGCCCCACTTTGCTCAGCTTTTCAGATAAAATTTGCTTAATTTAAAATTAACCATTTTAAAGTGACCTTTTTAGTATAGTCACAATATTGTGCAACTATCACCTCTATCTAGTTTGAAAACAATTTCATCACCTCAAAAGGACATATCTTTTCCATCGAACAATACTCCCAATCCTTCTCCCCACGGCCCATGCTCCTTTATAGCCCTGACAACCACCAGTTTACTTTTTGTCTGTATGGATTTATGTGGTCTGTGTATTTCATACAAATGGAATTATGCAATGTAAGACCTTTTGTGTCTGAATTCTTTCAGTTAGCATGTTTTTGAGGTTCATATACATTGTACCATCTTCATTCCTTTTTATGGCAAAATAATATTTCACTTTGTGTGTGTGTGTATATATATATATATATATATATATATATATATAGTTTGTTGGTGCACTCATCTGCTGATGGACATTTGGGTTATTTTCACCTTTTTGACAATTGTATGAATAGTGTTGTGAACATTTATGCACATGGATTTGAGTACCTATTTTCAGTTCTCTTGGGTGTTTACCTAGGAGTAGAATTGCTGGGTTATATGGTAATTCTGTGTTTAACTTTTTGAGAAACTGCCAAGTTGTTTTCCACAGCAGATGAACTGTTTTCATTTCTATCAGCAATGTACAAAGATTTATTTATTTACTTTTTTACATCCTCTCCAATACTTGTTATTACCCAATTTTTAAAAAAAGTTTATTATATCCATTCCAGGGTTATGAAGTGTTATCTCACTGGTTCTGACTTGCAGTTTCCTAATAACTAATAATGTGATACATTTCCCCCTCCATGTATTTGCTGGCCATTTATATGTCTTTCTTTGAAGAAATGTCCATCCAGTTTCTTTTCCCATTTTTTGAATTGGGTGGTTTTCCTTTCCTTATTGAGTTGTAAGGGTTCTTTATATCTTTAGGACTGTAGATCCTTATTAGATATGTGATCTGCAGGTATTTTCTCCCTTTCTGTTGTCTTTTTACTTTTTGGGGGGGGGGGTAGCCAGGAATTGAACCCAATGTCACTTAAACACCAAGCCGTATGCCCAGCCCAGTTTTTTTTAAAATTGAAACAAGGTCTTACTAAGTTGCTTAGGGCGTGGTTAAGTTGCCGAGGCTGGCCTTGAACTTTCGATCCTCCTGCTTCAGCCTCCTGAGCTGTTGGAATGACAATCCCTGATTTACAAAATGGCTGGAACCAGAGGCCATAATGTTAAGTGAAATAAGCCAGATGCAGTAAGACAAATATCACGTTTTCTCTCATGTGGAAACTACAAGGAAAGAAAAACAAAACCAAAAATGACCTGGAAGTAGAAGAGGGACTTGTAGGGAAGGAAAAAGGGACTGGGGAGGGGAGGACAAGAGGGTTTGTAGGGAGGGTGGATATGATCAAAGCATTGTATATGTGGGAATGTCATAGTGAAACACATTAATTTGTGTAATTTATACTCATTAAAAGAAAAAGAATGTCAGACAAATTTGATGATCATTTTAGACTCTGGTTGTCCTATCACTATTTGTTGAAGAGACTATTTTTTCCCCTTTAATGGATTTGCAACCTTGTTGAAAACCAGTTGACTATATAGTATTCGATTTTATTTCTGAACTCTGTTCTGTTCCATTTGTCTCTATGTCCATTCTTACACCATTACACATGGGTTTCATTATTGTAACTTTGTAGTAAGTTTTGAAATTGGGAAGTATGGGCATTCTAGCTTTGTTGGTCTTTTTCAGTATTGTTTTGGTTATTTGGGACTGCTGGCAGTTCCTTATGAATTTGAAGATAGACTTTTCACTTTCTGCAAAGATAACTGTTGGAATTTTGATAAGGATTACCCTGAATTTGAGGATTGCTTTGGATATTGTTATCATCTTAGCAGAATGGCCGGACGAGGTTTTTCTGTTATGTAGGTCTTCTTAGTTTCTTTTAGCAGTGATTGTAGTTTTCAGTCTCAAATGTTTCATTACCTTTCTTATTAAATGTATTCCTAGGTGTGTTACTCTTTTTGCATACTATTGTAAATGTGACTTTTTTATTTATTTTTTCCACATTTTTATTGGTCTATTATGTTTGTACATAATGATGGGATTTGTTGTTGCATATTCATACATGCACTCATTGTAACAGAATATCACTCCTCAGTACTTCCTCCTTTCCTCCCCAATTCTCCCACCCCCTTGATCCCTTTCCTCTGCTGATCTCCCTTTGATTTTCATGAGATCCCGACCCCCACACCTTTCTTTTCCTTTTTCCTCTTTAGCTTCTACATATGAGACAAAATATGTGACCTCCTTGACCTTCTTAGTTTGACTTATTTCACTTAACCTAATGGTCTCTAGTTCCATTCATTTTCCTGCAAATGACAATTTCATTTCTCTTTATGGCTGGATAAAACTCCATTGTGTGTGTGTGTGTGTGTGTGTATGTGTGTGTATATATATATATATACCACATTTTCTTTGTCCGTTTTTTCTTTGATGGACACCTAGGCTGGTTCCATAGTTTGGCTGTTGTGCAAATGTGACTTTTAATCCCTTTTTGATTTTTCATTTTTGGTATATGCAAACACAACTGATTTATTGAATGTCGATCATATACCCAGCAACTTTGCTCAATTCATTAATTAGCTCTAGTAGTTATTTTGTAGATTCTTTGGAATTTTCTATATAAACAATGTAATTTGTGAATAGAATTTTACTTCTTCCTTTCTAATTTAGGTGCCTATTATTTCTTTTTCTTGACTAATTGCTCTGGCTGGAACCTCTAGTGTTGAATAACAGTGGTAAAAGTGGACATCTATCTTATTCCTCATCTTAGGAGGAAAATTTGTAGTCTTTCATTGTTGAGGATAATATTAGCTTCTTCATGTTGAAAAGTTCCTTTTAACTACTAGTTTTTTGAGTATATTTTTTATGAAAGATGGGGAATTTTATCAGATGCTTTATTTATTTTTATCAATTCAGATGATCCTTTGCTTTATTCCCTTCATTCTATTAATGTGTTGCCTTACATTCATTGATTTTCTTATATTGAGCCATTCCTGGATTTCTGGAATAAAGTCTACTTGCTCATGGTGTATAATCCTTTTAATATGCTGTTGGAGTCAGTTTGCTAGTATTTTGTTGAGGATTTTTACACTTGTAAGAGATATCTGTCTATATTTTCTTTTCTTGGGATGCATTTGTGTGAATTTGGTATCAGAATAATAATGGCTCCATAGAATGAGTTAGGAAGTATTCTCTTTTTATTTTAATGCCAAGTTTATGACTGATGGTGTTAATTCTTTAAATGTTTGGTGGAATTCACTCTTGAAGCCATCTGGTTCTGGGCTTTGCAGAATGTTATGACTTGCAGTCTCCTCGGGTAGATGAACAGGAGATCATCTTCCCAGGAGTGACCAGGACAGACCTTCTTAACTGTGCTGGAGGGCATACCAGTTTTCAACTCAGGCATGTAAATAGCTTTGTAGAAGAGCAGGCTACATAGGTGAGTGTCTTGCTAGAACTCAGATTTCTTACCAGATTCCTGGAAGTGCCTTCTGTTTGAGTATGTAATAGTAAATTGTAATTATGGTCTGGTTG
The DNA here is from genome assembly GCA_020740815.1 of Sciurus niger. NCBI lineage: Eukaryota > Metazoa > Chordata > Mammalia > Rodentia > Sciuridae > Sciurus > Sciurus niger. Next base: position 10,735 of record JAHUXG010006440.1, on the reverse strand, counting down.
GCTAACTTCCTGCCTGCCACCTTGTTATCTGTGCCACATTCAGAATAACTTGGAGTATTAAGCTTATAGTTTTTCAGTGATGTTGGTGGATCAACATTTTCCATTTTACTTTAATTGAATTGCCTTAGCAAGTGCTGAGAGTGGGGAGTTAAAAATTTGTGCCTAGGTTTTGTTCCTGGAATACTTTCCTAGTCACAGTAAAAGAATTACAGAAAAAAATTTTGGGTCCAAAATAGTAGACACCAACTGCAACACATTGAAAAAGGTATTTATTGGAAGGATATTGGATGGCTTTCAGAATTAAATTTAAAGTGTGGAGAACTAGATTTAGAAAATAGTCATTAAATGAAACCGGACTTCATTAAATGAAACCAGGCAGAACCTCAGTGAAGGTTAAGGAATAATTAGGGTTCCATTGTCACTGTTACTAATCACCAAGCACTGGTTATGGCATTGCTACCTCGGGACACTGGATGCCTGTTTGCAGAGTGGTTTCTTAAGTTCTAATTATATTGGAAAATCTGGAGAATGCTGGGTAGTGATGACATGTGAGTAGAATTCTTAAGATATGAACATGAACGCATCAAGGCAGAAAAGAAGTAACCCATTCCAGGGGTTAATGTGCATATTTTGAAAGGTGAATACAGAATCTATTTAGAGGGTGGTCAGAGTTGCATAGGGCATTTTTAAGGATGGCAGGTGTTTTAGTCAGCTTTTTTACTGCTATTACTAAATGATCTGACCAGCACAATTATAGAGGAGGAAGAGTTTATTTGAGGGTTCACAGTTTCAGAGGTCTTAGTCCATAGAAGGCTGGCTCCATTCCTCTGGGCTTGAGGTGAGGCGGAACATCATGGCAGAAGAGTGTGGCAGAGGGAAGCAGCTTGCATCATGGTGATCAGGAAGCAGAAAGACAGCGTCCATTTGCCATATACAAATATATACCCCAAAGCCATGCCCCAATTCCCACCTCCTCCAGTCACACCCTACCACTTCAGCAACCATTCAGTTGAAATCCCTATCAGGGGATTAAATCACTAATGGGCTTAAGACTCTTACAACCCAATCATTTCTCCTCTGAACCTTCTTGCATTGTCTCACATATGAGCTTTTGGGGGACCCCTTACTTCCCAACCATAAAAGCAGGCAATGAGATCTGGTAAGGGAGGCTGTTTCTTTAGTTTAAATAGGGATTGCCTAAGAAGAGAAGATAATTTGTTTTCCCATTTTAATAGGTAAAAGGTACACAGCTATGAGAAAGTGGAAAAACATTCAACAACCAGTGTTACTAATCTTAATACATTTCTAGCCTAAAGAAGTAGGGAGACCTGATACTGATTTAATTGGTAGGTGCTAGATGCTGAAGAAGAATGTGTCTATCCCAGAGTATAACTCTCCTTAAGTGCAAGATAGACACTCTTTAAAAGTTAAGGTATTTGACATTCTTTCAGTTCTATATTGAAGATATTGTTGGACTGGGGTTGTGGCTCAGTGGTACAGCACTTGCCTGGCATGTGTGAGGTACTGGGTTCGATCCTTAGCACCACATAAAAATAAATAAAGGTCCAAAAAACAAAATGAACAACCACCACAACAAAAAGATATTGTTTACACTTTACAACTGAGGACACTGAGGTATAGCATTTTAACTTGTTCCACATCACGTAGGTTTCAAGTTTCTCTGACCCTAAAGACCATTTAAACTGAGTTCACTGATGTTTGTCAGTTAGTCTGTAGATTATAGCCTAAGTAAATAAAAGCTTTTCATTAGACTTGTGAAATATGGAAAATAGCTCAAGGATCATCATTTTTACTTTCAGACAATCTTAACATTAGATCTTGGGTTGGAGCCATTCTTTTTCACTGTAACTTTTTTTGTTGTTGTTTTTGAGTTCAGAATACAGTCTTTCAGAAGACAATTTCCTTTGTGAATTGCACATGGTGTTATTGTATTTGGTTGTTTCAACACCATTTGTGTAAATGAAGACTTTACTTTTTCTGTTGAGTTGCCTTTGCCCCTTTGTTTAAAACTAAATGACCATGTATGTGTGAATCTGTTTTTGTACTTAATTGTGCATTTTTATGCTGATACTACATTGTCTTTTTTACTGTAACTTTATTCTAAGTCTTGAAATAAGATAACTTAAGACCTCCAATTTCTTTTTTTTAAGTTGGCTATTCTTTGTTGTATTTCTGCATAAATTTAAAATCATCTTTGTAACTTTTCTGAAAAAGTCTGCTGAGACTTTTGTTTGGGATTGCATCAAATCTGTAATCAGTCAATCAATTAATCAAATCTGTAATTAATTTTGGGAGAATTTTTATCCTAACAGTATTGAGTTTTGTATTCACTAACATACTACCATCTTTTTACTTATTTGAGTTTTCTGTAATTCTTTCAGCATTGTTTCATCGTTTTCAACATACAGGTTTTGCACATCTTTCTTGAACTTATAAAGGCAATTCATATTTTTTTATGCTATTTTAAGTGATATTTTTGACTTTTTTTTGGTTCTTTGATGGTAAATAGAAATACATCTGATTTGTGACTATTGACCATTATTTAACATTGTTAAACAATCTCTCTTACAAAACTAACTTACTTTATTTCATGGCTTTTTTTTTTTTTTTGTAGATTCCACAGAATTTTTATAGTGTTAACTCTCAATGATTACAGCTTTATTTTTCCTTTCTAATCTACATGCTTTTATTTATTTTTTTGTGCTCTGTTACACTGTCTATAGTGTGTCTAAGGTGGTGTTGAGCAGATGTGTTGAGAGTGGGTCTCCTTCCCTTGGTCTTGATTCTAGCAAGAAAGTGTTTTGTTTTTCACTAGTATCTTTGATGTCCGCTATAAATTTTACACAGATGCTTTTGTCAGATTAGTTAGTTCACTGGTATTCTTAGTTTGATGAGAGATTTTTTTTTAAGTCAGGAATGAATATTTAATTTTTGTTAAGTGCTTTTCCTGCATCTGTTGGGGTGATGATATTATCATTTTTGTAAATCTGGTATGTTGTTCGACTTTTGAACATTAAACACCATTTGGTCATTGCATATTATTTAATTCCACTAGTGGGTTTCTATGTTCATGAGGGATATTAGTTTCTCATTTTATCTGTCTGATTCTGTATCAAGGTAAGATGGTCTCATAAAATGAGTAGGAAAGTTTTCTTTCAGTTTTCTGAGAGAGTTTCTGTGTAACTGGTATTAATTATGACCTAAATCCTTGGTATGTAATTCACCAGTGAAATAATATGAACTGCAGGTGGATTTTTGTTTTTTTTTGGTGTGTGTGAGAAAAAGTTTTATACATTCAGGTTTTTACTAAATACATTATAGGCTGTTGACTATGAAGATAATCTGTTTCTTGAGTTTACTTGAATAGGATTTTTTTTTAAAACAAGGGATATAAATTGATGAATTTTTGGTATAAAGTTGATATATTTTCTTTCACTTGAATATTTGTCAGATTATATTGTGTCATTTCTCTCATTCCTAATTCTGATAATTTGTGATTTCAATGCCATTCACTCAATAATTGAAAAAAGAAGTCAAAGGAAAATCTGTAAGAATGTGTTTAACATTAGCAACTAACTTGACCTAATGAGCACTTATAAAGCACTCTACCCAAAAGCAAAATACACATTCACATTCAAATTGAAGATGTACCTATACAGACCATTTTGTGGGCCATAATACAAGTCTGAATAAACTTAAAAGGACTCAAACAGCATGAAGTATATTCTTTGGCTTCAATGGAATTAAAATAGAAATCAGAATACTGGATTAATCTCCAGATACTTGGAAACTTAAAACACTTATATTTGTAATTTGACCCAATAATCGTGGGTCAAAGAAGAAATCAAAAGTAAAATCAGATGAGTGGTCAGGGTTCCAATATATCAACATCCACTGAATTGTACACTTTAAATCAGTAAACAGTATGTATTGTATAAAATGGTCTTCTTTATCCCTATTCTTATGAACTACGGTCTGATATTAATACAGCTGTTCCCACATTTATAATGAAAACATCTGTATTGAGGTATACCTTATACAACATAAAATTCACCCAAGTTTATAGTTAGGTGAGTTAGGCGAGAACTTCAACTGTTTTCCATAGGCCGTTGATTTCCTTGTACATCTGAACCTGTATGCACTGTTGACTTTTTAAACTTAGCATTTCTCAAATCATAATAATTTATCTTTCTTTGTCCAAATCACTTTTTTTTCTTTATTCTCTGTCTTGTTTATTGTACTTCTTTGTTTCTGTAGTCAGTACAGTGAAAAACCTACCTTTTTTTTTTCCTACAAGTAAACTACCAAGTTTATTCACACTAGCTTTATTTTTTGTCAGGTGTTAAGAGTTTGATATCATGGCATTTAGACAGAACAAAAATGCATTTTTTTCTCAAGTTTTTCTTTCTTCCTTTTTTTTTTGTTTACAACCTACCATTTTTAACTTCTTTTCCCTTTCATATTTAATAACTTGCCTTAAATTGATTGGTTTGCCTTTCTAAGGTCTCTGGTATTTAGTCTTTCTTCATATCTACTTTAGATGCATATTATTAGACTGTTTTCTTTTTCTTTTTTATTTTTTTGGAACCAGGATTGAATACAGGGCTACTTAAGCACTGAACCATATCACCAGCCCTTTTTTATATTTTATTTTGAGACATGGCCTCACTTATTTGTTGAGGGCCTTTCTAAGTTGTTGAGGCTGGCTTTGAACTTTGAATCCTCCTGCCTCAGCCTCCTGAGCCACTGGGATTACAGGCATGCTCCAGTGCTCTACAGCTATTATCATTTTTTGCCTTCATCCCAACTTCCAGCCTAGTATCATCTCCCTTCTCTTCTCCACTCCCAAGTTAATCTTGAGGAGGTCCTCTTTCCAAGAAGGAAGTACAATTATGCCACTTTCAAGATTAAGTACTTCAGTGACTTGCTTTTGTCCTTGGGATGCACTTAATTTCTGTTCATGATTGAGCTGTTGCCTTCTCTGGTTTCCTTGTTAAGCTTAGTCTGTCCTATTTTACTGTACACTCCTTCACCCTAGATACTATACTTTAGTGGTCATACTAAATTATTTGCTGTCTGGTATGTTGTATAACTCCTTCAGTGCCTTTGTACAGTCTGCTTTTTATGCCTAGAATGCCCCAGTTTTTGTGATCTGCCTGGCAAACTCCTATTCTCCACTTTCTGTTTGAAGATCATATATTTTTTTTGCTATTCCTCTACATAAATATGCTTTCCAGTTATACTGGTATGCTTAGAAAGTGGCTCTTCTTTTTCCATGTATATTTTACCTTTTCTATGATAGTCCCTTCATACTTCTCTGTTGTGATTCAGACATTTTGAACTTATTTTGTTTATATATTTATTTGATTGAGAACCCATTTGGAGTAAATAATGTGTCTTATTTTTCTGTGTGTTCTGTATACCTATTTCAGTGCCCTACATGTTTGGAAAATGTTGGTTGATTATCATTAAGCTGAAATTAATTTGATGACTGATAACCACTGGTTTAAACTGGAATTAATATGAATACGACTCCTATTAAAACTCAATTTAGAATAATCCATAGTAGTTCTCCGTGTAAATGAAATCTTTTAATAGTCAAACAATTGTCTGGCTTGTACCTCACCAAATTTTTGATAGAGACAGTTTTCTGGTGAAATGCAATGATGATGTCCAGTGCAATGTCTGGTGATGTCCAGACACCATTGCATTATTACAATGGAAGCACTTGTTTTTTTGGGAGTCATATGACCAAAGCAGTTGGATTTGGTGTTGAAACTTGTGGTTCAGTGAATTTCTTGGTGCTTGACATTGAATATTTTTTAGGTTTGTTTCCTATTACTGACCAATTACTTCTATTGAGAAATAGTTGTTCTTCTCTATTAAGATGTCTTAAGAATAGTAGGAGTCACTTTTAGGAAATGGGGAGCCCAAATGTGATACAGTTTGTGCTGTTTGCATCTCAGCTACAATCAGTACACTGGAAAACACATGATTTGGCTTAAAATGATAACGTTCTGAAAGTTCTTTCTTGTTTATATAACAGTATTATTCTGTGAAGATAGAGTACATTCATTTGCTACTGAGAATCAACTTAGGCAGAATTTGCAAACAACTCCATTGTAAAAGTTGACATCTTGCTTACCTCCAAATTTAAGGAGTTATCTTATGACCTTGAGGTGTAGCATTTCTTTTTGAAAGGGCTTGAATTCCTTCAGGCATTTGACCATTAAGCTCCTTAGAATGCTGCTGTTTTAGTGTTTCTGTACCAGTTGCTATGCCTAGACTGTCCCACTTTAGTCATTTCCTAAAACCATATTTGGCCTGTATTGTTCATAGGTAGCTGTTTACCTAATTGCTTCAACTATTTTTACTGTACTTTCCTGAATTTGCTGAATTTTCCCTTGAATATTATAAAAATATAGGATGTTTGAAGAAGATTGTTTAATTTCTAGTGGTATTTAAAAATTCATGGTATTGGAGTCAGTGCTGGGGGGGACCCAGGATGGCGGACTAGAGGGTGATTGCATCTCCCGTCACTCCAGAACTTAGGATTCAAGAAGGGGAGGCAATGAGAGGCTCGGACTAACATAGAGCCTCGGGGTGAGTCTCTCCCACCAGGTGAAGCTCAGCCCAGGCAGCAGGCCTGGACAGGGGCAGCTTCTCGGAGCAGGGCAGGACAGCCAGAGACTTCCCCAAGCAGCCCTGCTCCCTCTGGTGGCAGGCTCCTTCCACAGCCAGCTTCTTGGAGTAGGCCGCCCAGTTAGCGCCTTTCTGCAAGAGCCAGCCCCCAGCCCTGGAACCAGAAGCGGGCTAGGGGCAGCTTTCTTCAGAAGCACTGCATTATCAAGTTCCTCCAAAACTTCAGGCTACTGAAGGCTGGGAGGTGGTATACTGGAAATCTACAGGAGATTAAAGAGCAAATGCAGGCATTGAAGGAGGAGATGAAAGAGCAAATGCAGGCATTAAGTGATCGCACAAATCAACAGTTAAAAGAGCAAACACGAGAATCAAGAGATCATTTTAGTAAAGAGTTAGAGATACTGGAAAAAAAAAAAATTGAAATGACGGAAACAATAAACCAAGTTAAAAACTCCATAGAAAGCATAACCAATAGGATAGAACACCTGGAAGACAGAACCTCAGACATTGAAGAAAAATATTTAATCTTGAAAACAAAGTTGGCCAAACAGAGAAGATGGTAAGAAATCATGAACAGAATCTACAAGAATTATGGGATATCATGAAAAGGCCAAATTTAAGAATTATTGGGATTGAGGAAGGCTTAGAGAAACAAACCAAAGGAATGAACAATCTATTCAATGAAATAATATCAGAAAATTTCCCAAATCTGAAGAATGAAATGGAAAACCACATACAAGAGGCTTATAGGACTCCAAATATACAAAATTACAACAGACCCACACCAAGGCACATTATTATGCAAATGCCTAACATACAAAATAAAGACAGAATTTTAAAGGCCGTGAGAGAAAAGAATCAAATTACATTCAGGGGGAAACCAATACGGATATCAGCAGATTTTTCAATCCAGACCCTAAAAGCTAGAAGGGCCTGGAACAACATTTATCAAGCCCTGAAAGAAAACGGATGCCAACCAAGAATCCTATACCCAGCAAAACTTTCAGATTTGAGGACGAATTAAGATCCTTCCATGATAAACAAAAGCTAAAGGAATTTACAAAAAGAAAACCGGCATTACAGAACATTCTCAGCAAAATATTCCGTGAGGAAGAGATGAAAAACAACAATGCAAATCAGCAACGGGAGGAACTAGCCTAAATGAATAGCCAAATAAAGGAGAAACCAAATCACATCAAAAAACAAAAATGAGTCAAATGACTGGGAATACAAATCATATCACAATAATAACCCTGAATGTTACTGACCTGAATTCATCAATCAAAAGACATAGACTGGCAGATTGGATTAAGAAGAAAAATCCAACAATATGCTGCCTGCAAGAGACTCATCTTATAGAAAGAGATACCCGTAGACTAAAGGTGAAAGGATGGGAAAAAATATGCACATGGACACAGCAAAAAAGCTGGAGTATATATCCTCATATCAGATAATGTGGACTTCAAGCCAAAACTAGTCAGAAGGGATAAAGAAGGACATTACATACTGCTTAAGGGAAGCATAAATCAGCAAGACATAACAATCATAAATATCTATGCCCCGAACATTGGCTCATCCATGTACGTCAAACAAATCCTTCTCAATTCCAGAAATGAAATAGATCACAACACAATAATACTAGGCGATTTTAAAACACCTCTCTCACCACTGGATAGATCTTCCAAACAAAAATTGAATAAAGAAACCATGGATCTCAATAACACAATCAACAATTTGGACTTAATGGACATATATAGAATATACCATCCAACAAAGAATGAACACGCTTTCTTCTCAGCAGCCCATGGATCCTTCTCTAAAATAGACCATATTTTATGCCACAAAGCTACTGTTAGTAAATACAAGAAGATAGAGGTACTACCTTGTATTCTATCAGATCATAATGGATTGAAATTAGAAATAAATGACAGAATAAAAACAGAAACTTCTCCAATACCTGGAGATTAAATAATACACTATTATATGATGAATGGATAACAGAAGACATCAGGAGGGAAATAAAAAAAATTCTTAGAAGTAAATGAGAAAAAAGACACATCATATCAAAATCTCTGGGACACTATGAAAGCAGTACTTAGAGGAAGATTTATTTCGTGGGGCGCATTCAAAAAAAGAAGTAAAAATCAACAAATAAATGACTTAACACTACAGCTCAAAGCCCTAAAAAAAGAAGAGCAGACCAACACCAAAAGTAGTAGAAGACAGGAAATAGTTAAAATCAGAGCCAAAATCAACGAAATCAAAACAAAAGAAATGATCGGAAAAATTAACAAAATAAATAGTTGGTTCTTTGAAAAACTAAACAAAATTGATAAACCCTTAGCCACACTAACAAAGATAAAGAGGGAGAAAACTCAAATTACTAAAATTCGGAATGAACAGGAAATATCACAACAGACACGAGTGAAATACAAAACAAAATTAGAAGCTGTTTTGAAAATCTATACTCCAACAAAACAGAAAACCTCGAAGACATCAACAAGTTTCTAGAGACATATGAATTACCTAAATGAATGAGGAGGACATACACAACTTAAATAAATCAATTTCAAGCAATGAAATAGAAGAGGTCATCAAAAGCCTACCAACAAAGAAAAGTCCAGGACCAGATGGGTTCTCAGCCAGTTTTACAAAACCTTTAAAGAACTCATTCCAATACTCCTCAAAGTATTCCATGAAATAGAAGAGGAGGGAACCCTCCCAAACTCATTCTATGAAGCCGATATCACCCTGATACCTAAACCAGACAGAGACACATCGAGGAAAGAAAATTTCAGACCAATATCCTTAATGAACATCGACGCAAAAATTCTAAACAAAATTTTGGCAAATCGCATACAAAAACATATTAAAAAGATAGTGCACCATGATCAAGTGGGTTTCATCCCAGGGATGCAAGGTTGGTTCAACATCAGGAAATCAATAAATGTCATTCACCATATCAATAGACTTAAAGTCAAGAATCACATGATTATTTCGATAGATGCAGAAAAAGCATTTGATAAAATACAGCATCCCTTCATGCTCAAAACACTAGAAAAAAATAGGGATAGTGGGAACATTCCTTAACATTGTAAAGGCCATCTATGCTAAGCCCATGGCCAATATCATTCTAAATGGTGAAAAACTGAAAGCATTCCCCCTAAAAAATGGAACAAGGCAGGGATGCCCTCTTTCACCACTTCTATTCAACATCGTCCTTGAAACTCTAGCCAGAGCAATTAGACAAACCGAAGAAATTAAAGGGATACGAATTGGAAAAGAAGAACTCAAACTATCCCTGTTCGCTGATGACATGATTATATATTTAGAGGAACCTGGAAATTCCACCAGAAAACTTTTAGAACTCATAAGTGAATTCAATAAAGTAGCAGGTTACAAGATCAATGCTCATAAATCCAGTGCATTTTTATGCATAAGTGATGAATCTTCAGAAAGAGAAATTAGGAAAACTACCTCATTCACAATAGCCTCGAAAAAAATAAAATACCTGGGAATCAAGCTCCCAAAAGAGGTGAAAGACCTCTACAATGAGAACTACAGAACACTAAAGAAATAAATGAAAAAAAACCTTAGAAGATGGAGAGCTCTCCCATGTTCTTGGATAGGAAGAATTAATATTGTCAAAATGGCCATACTACCAAAAGTGCTATACAGATTCAATGCAATTCCAATTAAAATCCCAATGACCTACCTTGCAGAAATAGAGCAAGCAATCATGAAATTCATCTGGAAGAATAAGAAACCCAGAATAGCTAAAGCAATCCTTAGCAGAAAGAGCGAAGCAGGGGGTATCGCAAACCAGATCTTCAACTCTGCTACAAAGCAATAGTAAGAAAAACGGCATGGTATTGGTACCAAAATAGACAGGTAGATCAATGGTACAGAATAGAGGACATGGACATAAACCCAAATAAATACAATTTTCTCATACTAGACAAAGGGGCCAAAAATATGCAATGGAGAAAAGATAGCCTCTTCAACAAATGGTGCTGGGAAAACTGGAAAACCATATGCAACAGAATGAAATTAAACCCATATCTCTCACCCT
>JAHUXG010006439.1:0-18787 GCA_020740815.1 Sciurus niger | reverse complement strand
ACTGCCAGTGGAGTACCAGCTGCCTACTGTTGCCTGGAAGTGCACTGTTACAGTACCTGCAGGTTTGATTACATGTGGCTGCCGCCATTTTGAGACAACAGCCAGGCCCCATAGGACCCCTGGCCGGACTGACTGAGCCCTGTCTCCAGGATCCCTCAGCGTGACCAATGACTCCCTGCCTCTGGGGCCCTCACATTGACTAACTGCTCCCTGCCACCAGGACCCCCAGACCAACTGACTGCACCCTATCACCGGGACCCCAGAATGAATGATTGCAACTGGCCTCTAGGATCCCACAACCACACCAAACACACCCGACCTCCAGGACCCCTGCCAGACCAACAGCATCCCGCCTCCAGGACCTCCAGCTTACCACATCCACACCCTGAGCTGTAGCTCCCCATTTGCCAACTCATTTCAAAGCCAGTGCGTCCATCTTGCATAATCCTGGAAGCTGTAGCTCCGATCTTTAGGTGGGGCAAATCCCATCCTGAGATGCCTGCTGGAGGTTTAAGCACATTGTCAGGTACCTCTCATGCATCAGGCTACTGAAAAAATTTAAGTTTTTATTTCTTTACTTTTCCTGCTCTCTTTTCCTTTTGTTTACCTGTTCCCTCAGAGTCTCTTTCTCCCTTCTTTGCAAGCTAACATCCAATTTCTTTTGATTACACTCTCACCCTTTCTATTATCTAGAACTTCTGTATATTCTTTTCTTATCCCATTAACAGTCACATTGTACATCCCTCTGCATCCTCTTGTCCTCCATTAGAAACTGCAGACCTTATTGCAAATCTGTTTGTTTTACTGAAGATAATATTCAAACTCATTCTGTTTATCATGACAATTTTGTTATTGTTCTCATAAGAGCTATTTGGTCTAGGATTGCATTGTGTCTTAATTGGGCACTGCTAATATTGATCTCCCCTTAAAGAAATGGTTTTGGAAACCTATAGGGCCACTATAAGCCTATAGGGGGAAAATCTGCAATACTAGAGGAAAAGATACACGAACAACATGAAAAAATAAGGGAAGAAAATGATCTAAACAAATCTAGATTCTATATTAGTAGAATCCAATGACAGTATGTTAGAAGAAATGTCAGAAAAGGACTTCAGATTATACATGATAAAGATGATTCACGAAGCAAAGGATGTGATAAGAGAGCAAATGCAGGCAATGAATGATAATACCAATAAGCTGAAAGAGCACCCGCAGGAAGCAAAAGATCATTTCAACAAAGAGAGATTTAAAAAAAAAAAAAAAAAAGGAAATCCTTGAAATGAAGGAAACAATAAACCAAATAATAAACTCAATTGATGCTAAGCCCATGGCCAACATCATTCTTAATGGAGAAAAACTGAAACCATTCCCTTTAACACTGAGAACAAGACAAGGATGTCCTCTTTCACCACTTCTATTCAACATTGTCCTTGAAACTCTAGCCAGAGCAATTAGGCAGACTAAAGAAATTAAAGGGATATGAATAGGAAAAGAGGGACTTAGGCTGTCACTATTTGCAGATGACATGATTCTATATTTAGAGGATCCAAAAACCTCCTCCAGAAAACTTCTAGACCTCATCAATGAATTCAGCAAAACAGCAGGCTATAAAATCAACATGCATAAATCTAAAGCATTTTTATATGCAAGTGACAAAACAGCTGAAAGGGAAATGAGGAAAACAACTCCATTTGCAATAGCCTCAAAAAAAAAATAAAATACTTGGGAATCAATCTAAACAAAGAGGTAAAAGATCACTGCAATGAAAACTACAGAACATTGAAGAAAGAAATTAAGGAAGACCTTAGAAGATGGAAAGATCTCCCATGTTCTTGGATAGGCAGAACTTATATTGTCAAAATGGCCATACTACCAAAAGTGCTATACAGATTCAATGCAATTCCAATTAAAATCCCAATGACGTGTCTTACAGAAATAGAGCAAGCAATCATGAAATTCATCTGGAAGAATAAGAAACCCAGAATAGCTAAAGCAATCCTTAGCAGGAAGAATGAAACAGGTGGTATCACAATATCAGAACTTCAACTATACTACAAACCAATAGTAACAATAACGGCATGGTATTGGCACAAAAATAGACAGGTAGATCAATGGTACAGAATAGAGGACATGGACACAAACCCAAATAAATAAAATTTTCTAATACCAGACAAAGGTGCCAAAAATATGCAATGGAGAAAAGATAGCCTCTTCAACAAACGGTGCTGGGAAAACTGCAAATCCATATACAACAGAATGAAACTAAACCTCTACCTCTCACCCTGCACAAAAATCAACTCACAATGGATCAAGGACCTTGAATTCAGACCAGAGAGCCTGCATCTTATAGAAGAAAAAGTAGGTCCAAATCTTCACCTTGTTGGCTTAGGATCAGACTTCCTTAACAGGACCCCCATAGCACAAGAAATAAAAGTAAGAATCAATAACTAGGATAGATTCAAACTAAATAGCTTTCTCTCAGCAAAGGAAACTATCAGCAATGCGAAGAGAGAGCCTACAGAATGTGAGAATATCTTTGCCACTCACACTTCAGATAGAGCACTAATTTCCAGATTATATAAAGAACTCAAAAAACTCTACACCAAGAATACAAATAACCCAATCAACAAATGGGCTAAGGATATGAACAGATGCTTCACAGAAGAAGATCTACAAATAATCAATAAACATATGAAAAAATGTTCACTATCTTTAGTAATAAGAGAAATGCAAATCAAAACTACACTAAGATTCCATCTCATCCCGATTAGAATGGCGATTATTAAGAATGCAAGCAACAATAGGTGTTGGAGAGGATGTGGGGGGAAAGGTACACTCATACATTGCTGGTGGGACTGCAAATTAGTGCAACCACTCTGGAAAGCAGTGTGGAGATTACTTAGAAAACTGGGAATGGACCTACCATTTGACCCAGCTATCTCACTCCTCGGCCTATACCCAAAGGACTTAAAATCAGCATACCACAGAGATACAGACACATCAATGTTCATAGCTGCTCAATTCAAATAGCCAGACTTTGGAACCAACCTAGATGCCCTTCGATTGATGAATGGATAAAGAAACTGTGGTATATATATACAATGGAATATTATTCAGCTTTAAAGAATAATGAAATTATGGCATTTGCAGGTAAATGGATGAAATTGGAGAATATCATGCTAAGTGAGATAAGCCAATCTCAAAAATCCAAAAGATGAATGATCTCACTGATAAGCGGATGATGACACATAATGGGGGGTTAGAGGGGGGCAAGAATGGAGGAAGGAGGGACTGTAGAGAGGGAAAAGAGAGGTGGAGGGTTGGGGGGAAGGAAAAAAATAATGGGATGAATCAAACATCATTACTCTATGTAAATGAATGAATATGCAAATGGTATGCTGTTACTCCATGTACGAACAGAAACAACATGTATCCCATTTGTTTACAATAAAAATAAATTTAGAAAAAACTCAATGGAAAGCATCACCAAAAGACTAGACCACTTGGAAAACAGAACCTCAGACAATGAAGACAAAATATTTAATCTTGAAAATAAAGTTGCCCAAACAAAGAAGATGGTAAGAAATCATGAACAGAATCTCCATGAACTATGGGACAGCATGAAAAGAACAAATTTAAGAATTATTGGGATGGGGCAATCCAAGATGGCGGCCTAGAGGGAGACTGCACCCCCAGTCGCTCCAGAACCCAGGAGGTAAGAAGGGGAGGCATTGAGAGACTCAAACTGAAATAGAGCCACGGGTGAGTCTGCCCACTGGGTAAAGCTTGGCCCGGGTGGCAGGCCCAGATAGAGGTGGCTTATCAGAGCCGGGCAGGGCAGCTAGAGTCATCCACAGGCAGCCCTGCGCACTCTGGCGGTGGGCCCCGCCCACACAGCCAGCTTCTCCAGGTTCTCGGAACGGAACTGGCCCGCTAGTGAGAGCCTTTCTGACCAGAACAAGCTCCGAGTCCCGGAGCCACTGCAGCGCAGCGTACTCCGGCAACGAACCAGCGGAGAGCCTCGATCCGCAAGCAGCCTCTGGGATCAGGGCAGGGCAGCCAGAGACCTCTTCAGGCGGCTCTGCCCACTCCGGCTGCAGGCTCTCTTCACGGGGCAATCCAAGATGGCAGTCTAGAGGGAGACTGCACCCCCAGTCGCACCAGAACCCAGGAGTTAATAAGGGGAGGCATTGAGAGACTCGGACTGAAATAGAGCCACTGGTGAGTCTGCCCACTGGGTAAAGCTCGGCCCGGTGGCAGGCCCAGATAGAGGTGGCTTATTGGAGCCGGGCAGGGCAGCTAGAGTCTTCCCAAGGTAGCCTTCCACACTCCGGCAGTGGGCTCCTCCCACACGTCCAGCTGCACGGTGCAGGCCCACAGTGAGAGCATTTCCGCACAGAGCCAGTTCCAAACCGTGGAACCAGTAGGGGGCTAGGGGCAGTTTTCTTCGGATGAGCTGCTTTATCAGATTCCTCCAAGACATCAGGCTACTGAAGGCTGGGAGGTGATACACTGGAAATCTACCGGGACACTATAAGCCAATAGCGGAAAACTGCAATATCTCAGGGTCCCACTGACAACTGACCAATATGAGAAAACAAGGGAAGAAAATGTCCCAAACAAACCTAGATACTACATCAATAAAACCCAATGACAGCACAGCAGAAGAAATGTCAGAAAGGGAGTTCAGAATGTATGTAATTAAAACGATCAGGGAAGCAAATGAGGAGATGAAAGAGCAAATGCAGGCATTGAAGGAGGAGATGAAAGAGCAAATGCAGGCATTAAATGATCGCACCAATCAACAGTTAAAAGACCAAATACGGGAAGCAAGAGATCATTTCAATAAAGAGTTAGAGATACTGAAAAAAAACCAAACTGAAATCCTTGAAATGAAGGAAACAATAAACCAAGTTAAAAACTCCATAGAAAGCATAACCAATAGGATAGAACACCTGGAAGACAGAACCTCAGACATTGAAGACAAATTATTTAATCTTGAAAGCAAAGTTGGCCAAACAGAAAAGATGGTAAGAAATCATGAACAGAATCTACAAGAATTATGGGATATCATGAAAAGGCCAAATTTAAGAATTATTGGGATTGAGGAAGGCTTAGAGAAACAAACCAAAGGAATGAACAATCTATTCAATGAAATAATATCAGAAAATTTCCCAAATCTGAAGAATGAAATGGAAAACCAAGTACAAGAGGCTTATAGAACTCCAAACATACAAAATTACAACAGACCCACACCAAGGCACATTATTATGAAAATACCTAACATACAAAATAAAGACAGAATTTTAAAGGCCGCGAGAGAAAAGAATCAAATTACATTCAGAGGGAAACCAATAAGAATATCAGCAGATTTTTCAATCCAGACCCTAAAAGCTAGAAGGGCCTGGAACAACATATACCAAGCCCTGAAAGAAAACGGATGCCAACCAAGAATCTTATACCCAGCAAAACTTACCTTCAAATTTGACGATGAAATAAGATCCTTCCATGATAAACAAAAGCTAAAGGAATTTACAAAAAGAAAGCCAGCATTACAGAACATTCTCAGCAAAATATTCCATGAGGAAGAGATGAAAAACAACGATGCAAATCAGCAACAGGAGGCGCTAGCCTAAAGGAATAGCCAAATAAAGGAGAAACCAAATCATGTCAAAAACAAATATGAGTCAATTGACTGGGAATACAAATCATATCACAATAATAACCCTGAATGTTAATGGCCTGAATTCATCAATCAAAAGACACAGACTGGCAGATTGGATTAAAAAGAAAAATCCAACAATATGCTGCCTGCAAGAGACTCATCTCATAGAAAGAGACACCCATAGACTAAAGGTGAAAGGATGGGGAAAAACATACCATGCACACGGACACAGCAAAAAAGCTGGAGTATCCATCCTCATCTCAGATAATGTGGACTTCAAACCAAAACTAGTCAGAAGGGATAAAGAAGGACATTACATGCTGCTTAAGGGAAGCATAAATCAGCAAGACATAACAATCATAAATATCTATGCCCCGAACATTGGCTCATCCACGTACGTCAAACAAATCCTTCTCAATTCCAGAAATCAAATAGACCACAACACAATAATACTAGGCGATTTTAACACACCTCTCTCACCACTGGATAGATCGTCCAAACAAAAATTGAATAAAGAAACTATAGATCTCAACAACACAATCAGCAATTTAGACTTAACGGACATATATAGAATATACCATCCAACAAAGAACGAATACACTTTCTTCTCAGCAGCACATGGATCCTTCTCTAAAATAGACCATATTTTATGCCACAAAGCTACTGTTAGCAAATACAAGAAGATAGAGATACTACCTTGTACTCTATCAGATCATAATGGATTGAAATTAGAAATAAATGACAGAATAAAAAACAGAAACTTCTCCAATACCTGGAGATTAAATAATACACTATTATATGATGAATGGATAACAGAAGACATCAGGAGGGAAATAAAAAAATTCTTAGAAGTAAACGAGAACAAAGACACATCATATCAAAATCTCTGGGACACTATGAAAGCAGTACTTAGAGGAAGATTTATTTCATGGGGTGCATTCAAAAAAAGAAGTAGAAATCAACAAATAAACGACTTAACACTACAGCTCAAAGCACTAGAAAAAGAAGAGCAGACCAATACCAAAAGTAGTAGAAGACAGGAAATAGTTAAAATCAGAGCCGAAATCAACGAAATCGAAACAAAAGAAACAATCGGAAAAATTAACAAAATAAATAGTTGGTTCTTTGAAAAAATAAGCAAAATTGATAAACCCTTAGCCACACTAACAAAGAGAAAGAGGGAGAAAACTCAAATTACTAAAATTCGGAATGAACAAGGAAACATCACAACAGACACGAGTGAAATACAAAACATAATTAGAATCTATTTCGAAAATCTATACTCCAACAAAACAGAAAACCTCGAAGACATCAACAAATTTCTAGAGACATATGAACTACCTAAACTGAACGAGGAGGACATACACAACTTAAATAAACCAATTTCAAGCAATGAAATAGAAGAGGTCATCAAAAGCCTACCAACAAAGAAAAGTCCAGGACCAGATGGGTTCTCAGCCGAGTTCTACAAAACCTTTAAAGAAGAGCTCATTCCAATACTCCTCAAACTATTCCATGAAATAGAAGAGGAGGGAACCCTCCCAAACTCGTTCTATGAAGCCAATATCACCCTGATACCTAAACCAGACAGAGACACATCGAGGAAAGAAAATTTCAGACCAATATCCTTAATGAACATCGATGCAAAAATTCTCAACAAAATTTTAGCAAATCGCATACAAATATATATTAAAAAGATAGTGCACCACGATCAAGTGGGTTTTATCCCAGGGATGCAAGGTTGGTTCAACATTCGGAAATCAATAAATGTCATTCACCATATCAACAGACTTAAAGTTAAGAATCACATGATTATTTCAATAGATGCAGAAAAAGCATTTGATAAAATACAGCATCCCTTCATGCTCAAAACACTAGAAAAAATTGGGGTAGTGGGAACATTCCTAAACATTATAAAGGCTATCTACGCTAAGCCCATGGCTAATATCATTCTAAATGGTGAAAAACTGAAAGCGTTCCCCCTAAAAACTGGAACAAGGCAGGGATGCCCTCTTTCACCGCTTCTATTCAACATCGTCCTCGAGACTCTAGCCAGAGCAATCAGACAAACCAAAGAAATTAAAGGGATACGAATAGGAAAAGAAGAACTCAAACTATCCCTGTTCGCTGATGACATGATTATATATTTAGAGGAACCTGGAAATTCCACCAGAAAACTTTTAGAACTCATAAGTGAATTCAGTAAAGTAGCAGGTTACAAGATCAATGCTCATAAATCCAATGCATTTTTATACATAAGTGATGAATCTTCAGAAAGAGAAATTAGGAAAACTACCCCATTCACAATAGCATCGAAAAAAATAAAATACTTGGGAATCAATCTCACAAAAGAGGTGAAAGACCTCTACAATGAGAACTACAGAACACTAAAGAAAGAAATTAAAGAAAACCTTAGAAGATGGAAAGATCTCCCATGTTCCTGGATAGGCAGAATTAATATTGTCAAAATGGCTATACTACCTAAAGTGCTATACAGATTCAATGCAATTCCAATTAAAATCCCAATGATGTACCTTGCAGAAATAGAACAAGCAATTATGAAATTCATCTGGAAGAATAAAAAACCTAGAATAGCTAAAGCAATCCTCAGTAGCAAGAGCGAAGCAGGGGGTATTGCAATACCAGATCTTCAACTCTACTACAAAGCAATAGTAACAAAAACGGCATGGTATTGGTACCAAAATAGACAGGTAGATCAATGGTACAGAATAGAGGACATGGACACAAACCCAAATAAATACAATTTTCTCATACTAGACAAAGGGTTCCAACAATATGCAATGGAGAAAAGATAGCCTCTTCAACAAATGGTGCTGGGAAAACTGGAAAACCATATGCAATAGAATGAAATTAAACCCCTATCTCTCACCCTACACAAAACTCAACTCAAAATGGATCAAGGACCTCGGAATCAGACTAGAGACCCTGCATCTTATAGAAGAAAAAGTAGGTCCAAATCTTCAACTTGTTGGCTTAGGATCAGACTTCCTTAACAGGACTCCCATAGCACAAGAAATAAAAGCAAGAATCAACAACTGGGATAGATTCAAACTCAAAAGCTTTCTCTCAGCAAAGGAAACTATCAGAAATGTGAAGAGAGAGCCTACAGAGTGGGAGAATATCTTTGCCAACCATACCTCAGATAGAGCGCTAATTTCCAGAATCTATAAAGAACTCAAAAAACTCTACACGAAGAATACAAATAATCCAATCAACAAATGGGCTAAGGAAATGAACAGACACTTCACAGAAGAAGATGTACAAGTAATCAAAGATATATGAAAAAATGTTCAACATCCCTAGTAATAAGGGAAATGCAAATCAAAACTACCCTAAGATTTCATCTCACCCCAATTAGAATGGCGATTATCAAGAATACAAGCAACAATAGGTGTTGGCGAGGATGTGGTGAAAAAGGAACACTCATACATTGCTGGTGGGGTTGCAAATTAGTGCAGCCACTCTGGAAAGCAGTGTGGAGATTCCTCAGAAAGCTTGGAATGGAAACACCATTTGACCCAGCTATCCCACTCCTTGGCCTATACCCAAAGGACTTAAAATCGGCATACTACAGAGATACAGCCACATCAGTGTTCATTGCTGCTCAATTCACCATAGCCAGATTGTGGAACCAACCTAGATGCCCTTCAGTAGATGAATGGATAAAGAAACTGTGGCATATTTATACAATGGAATATTACTCCGCAATGAAGAATGATAAAATTATGGCATTTGTAGGCAAATGGTCGAAATTGGAGAATATCATGCTAAGTGAGATAAGCCAATCTCAAAAAACTAAAGGACGAATGATCTCGCTGATAAGCGGATGAGGACATATAATGGGGGGTGGGAGGGGCTAGCATTAGGTTTAGGGTTAGGTTTAGAGTTAGGCTAAGGAGAGCGGTAAGAATGAAGGAAAGAAGGACTGTGTAGAGGGAAAAGAGGGGTGGGAGGGGTGGGGGGGAGGGGAAAAATAAAATAAACATCATTACCCTATGTAAACGTAAAAAAAAAAAAAAAAAAAAAAAATTTTGAAACTTAATTTTCCAGGCTTGGCATCCATTTGCTTTCATTGCTTGTTATATATTATTCCAACACCTCCTAGTTTTAAGGGTCGGTTTTGAAAAAAATCAGCTGAGATCAATATTGGTTTTTCTCCAAATGTGAACTGTCATTTTTCTCATGGAGTTATTACAATTCTATCCATATTCTGTATGGTGGGCATTATCATAATAATGTGCTTGTTGTAATTTTGTAGATTGGGGGCCATATATGCCTTCTGTATTTTATTTTCTATTTCATTCTTTTCAGATATTCATTTTTTTTTAAGGTATTGCTTCATAAAACTGTACTATCATTTGGTACTATCCTGAGCTTTCATTTATCCCAATAAATCTTAAATTTTGCTTTTTCTATTATTCCATATTTCTTGGAATTTCTGTCTATGGTCTCTTAACATCTCTTCTCCATGGTCAATTTTATTTTGAAGTTTATATATTTTGTCTTGCTTGCCTGAAATTTGTCTTCCAAGAGATTCTTTCCCATAAATTTTTAATTTGGCTTATGAATTTCTTCATTTTGAAGATTTGCACCTTTTTTTTTCAGAATTTCTATCTCTTTATTAAAATGATCTTTTTCTTTTCTGTATTTTCTTCCTTACATTGTCCTTTACCTCACAGATCAATTTGCCTATGAACATTTTTATCTTTTCTTACATTTATTCCATCATGGTATTATTGAATTCTGTTATTGAAGTACTTTGATTGTTTGGGGTGGTTTGTTCCCTTGCTTTTTCATGTTGTTTCTGTGTCTACACATGTTACAGTTGAGTTTGCTCCAGTAGAGTTTCTACCCTGTGAAAGTATATTGTCCCTGACGGTTTCCAATACCTTACAGTTTAGGGGGAGGAAGATAATAATAACAACAGATACAAACAATTTAAAATATTAAAGCAAAGAACACTTGCTATGAAATCTACAATGTATATTGCCACAATAGTCAGAAATACTATGATCATAGTATTTTGCACCCTTTACAAAAGGGTATAAAATTTGGGTGGTTAATAGTATTGAACACAAGTGATGTAGTTTTGATGATTATGAGCAAGGTGAAGAAAAAATAAAAGTAAAAAAATTAATCTAAGAGTGAAAGATAGATCTAAAGAAATGGGTATAGGAAAAGGAAAAGAGAGAAAGGGAGTGAGGGAAAAAGATAAATGTGAGAAAAAAGTGAATAACTTAAAAATTTGAAAAAAAGAAATATTAAAAAAACAAAATCAATATGTACTAATCAAACATGTTGGTCCTTAAAATATCGATCCATGGAAAATAATTTCCTTCAAAAAATACTCAAAATGAGAAAAATTAACATATGAATATGTATAACTATCTAGTTAAAAATACAATGAATTAAGAGGAAAGAAAAGAGATGGGGTAGAAAGGGGTTTGCAGATTCAAGAGGTAAATAGGGCAAAGGCAGGGGTAATGTAGGATGAGTTTATGAGGTAGGAGAAGAAAAATAGACACAAAAGAATTAAAGAGTGAGCAACAGTGAGAATAATAGAGTTTGGTAGTTAGAAAGAAAAAAGAGAAAAAGAGAAACAAAGGAAAACAGTTGTGAAAGAAATAATAGAAAATCAATCCAAAATAACTAATCACAAACCCTAACCCTCAAAAAATAAAGCATGGAAAAATAACTAAATTCAAGAAATGATAAAAATAAAAAAGCAGAAACAAATGTGTATGTGTACAAAGGTATATGTGTCTATGATTTATCAATCAGTACACATTCAAAACAAAACACTCCAGAACAAAAACAGAAACAGAATAACACAGTAGTCAATGAGTGTACATATCCCTAGTCTGTGCCAAACTATCTTTCTGTTTCTCAGCTCCCCTTCTCAGTGAGATGGAGTGAGGAGTTGAGGAAGATACTTTTGGCTTCAATTCTAGGTTATAGTTGCCACTGAGTTCTATGAGATGAGTTTCTACAAAAGAAGCTCCTCCGGAGGGGATTTGATCTGGCATTGTCCCAGGTGCTTTATTGTGTGGGGAACTTTGGGGTGTTAATAAATCAATGCACTTCTAGGACTGTACCTCACTACTGTCCCTGAGGCACCACTAGTGGGAAAGAGGAGTCAGTTCCTTGCCAGTTATGTTGTTCAGGGATACTGCAGTTTTTGGCCTCTCAAGGACTGTTCCCAAGAACTGAGCTCAGTCACTGCCCACTCAGATTCTCCCTGCCACTGTCAGAGTTAAGTACCAGGGGAGGGCAGGTTTTCTCAGCCTCTCTGATCTGTTTTGCCACCAGGAAAAATGGTCTCCATGCCAGAAATTCTTTATGTCAGATTTTCTCCTGATTTGCTAGGCTCAGTTTATATCTTGCAATTGGTTTCTTCCAGATTCATGTATTGGACTCAGCCCCAAACACAGATCTATGATCCCAGTCTGAGATCATTCTGCTGTGGCTCAGAGGTACTAAAATGTCTCCAGTTTGAGCTTCCTGTGTGCTGTAGGAAGATCATGACATTCATGCACTAGTTCAATAACTAACTAGCCTCTGGGTTGGCCCAGGGCAGGCTGCCCTTCTGAACCTGTGATTCCTCAAAGAGTTTCCCAGCACTTCTTGGTCTTTTCAACCTTGTATATTAATATTTCTGCTCCTTCCAGGACCTCAGATACCATTCTGTTCCTTAGCCTTGTCTGACGTACTCAAAACTTCCCAGTCTTCAAGGCTTTCAGTCCAATATGGAGTATCAGGGCAATTTTTTTTTTCAATCACTTATAGAGAAATAGTTTCCTTGCTGTTTGAGTCCTAAGTCACTGAGGTGTGAGAAAAGCCACTTCCTGCAATCTTCTTTCCCCCAAGATGATTTTTTAATTCCTGAAATTTTGATTTATTACTAATGTTTAATTCAGACTTCTTTCACCATTAATTGACTATTTTTCTTTTTTTGTGTGTGGGGAGTACCAGGGACTGAACTCAGGGGCACTTTACCACGAGCCACATTCCCAGGCCAATTTTGTATTTTATTTAGAGAAAGGGTCTCACTGTGTTGCTTATTGCCTTGCTTTTGCTGAAGCTGACTTTGAACTTGTGATCCTCCAGCCTCCACTTCCCAAATTGCTGGGATTACAGGTGTGAGGCACCTCACCTGGCCAGTTCTACAGATGTTTGAGAAACACCTACTATGTGACTGGCATTATCTAAGGGAGAACTTAGTTAACCTTCATTAAAAATGTGAAAATGGAGAGAGTGAGCTCTCCAAGTGGCTTCTCTGATGAGGTGTAAATATGGGTATTAATGACCATTCTCTACCACACTGAGAACCCAAAATAAACAGTGAAGTTTTCAGTGAGGTCCCTTGAACATAATTAGTGTTCAAGAATTTCCATTATAACACAATGGACAAAATGATATGTAGATGGAATATGTAGAGGGTATGGTTTTCGAGTGTCATAGGAAACATCAAGGGATGTTCAGATACATGACGTTAAATCTGAAATAGAAAAGCATTTAATATATTTTAAACCTATACATAAATATATCTGAATGACTACAAAAACATCAGGAGTTAGCCTAGCAGCATGGGGTAAAAGCACTTCTGTCAAAAGCAATAAACCTAACACAAGTGGTGAAAGAACTCTACAAGAAAAACTGTAGAATGTTTAAGAAAGAAATTGAAGAAGACATAAGAAGATGGAAAGACCTTCCATGCTCAAAGACTGGCAGAATTAATATTGTCAGAATGGTCATATTACCAAAAACAATGTACAGATTCAATGCAATCCCCCTCAAAATACCAATGATATTCTTCACAGAACTAGAAAAATGTTCCAAAACTCAGTTGGAAAAATAAAAGTCACAAAATAGACAAAACAATTCTAATCCAAAAAATCAATAGTGGAGGCATCACAACGCCTGACTTGAAATGTACTACAGAACTATAGTGAATAAAAATGAATGGTAATGGTATAAAAACAGAAACATAAACTAGTGATGCAGAATAGAAGACAGGGAAAAACCCACACTGGTAGGGTCATCTAATCCTTGATAAAGGATCCCAAATCGTACATTGGATAAAAGACAGCCTCTTTAACAAATGCAGCTGGGAAAACTGTTTATCTATATGTAAAAAAAATGAAACAGAATTCCTATCTTTCAACCTGCACTAAAATCATCTCAAAATGGATCAAAGGCCTTGAAATTAGATGAGAAACTATGCAACTGCTAGAAGGAAACATAGGTTCAACACTAGCATATAGGCACAGTCACTAACTTTTTCAGTATGATGCCTAAAGCTTAGGAAATAATGCCAAAAGGCAATAAATGGAATGTCATCAAAAATAAAAGACAACTTCTGCACAGCAAAGTAAACAATTCAAAATGTGAGAAAAACATACAGAATGGTAAAAATCTTTGCTAGCTACTCCTAAGAGGAGAAGAGTGAACAGTGTTCTGATAAGAAAGGGATAGATAGTTCAAGCTACATGTCAATTAAAATGAGTAGTGGCATCATTATGGACAAGTACGTATATCATGATCTACCAGTTCAGACGGATAGGGTGTCTGGTGACTTATATTTTAGCATTATTTAGAATGTTCTCAAGTATTCACCGAACTGCAGGGATAGGTTAGTCATGCAGTCCAAGTTCCTGGATGAAAAACAAACTGGATACTGTGTCTGGCTACACTGGATAATAGATGTCCCCCTGATGCCTGGCAGAACATGGCTTTATTCTATGACTAATGTGTTCCCCAAGCAGAGAAAGGGGTACAGCCATTTCCACATTCTCTGTCCTTTCACACCTTTTCCTGGTCTATTCTTACTCATTTACATGTGGGAAAAGAACCTCAAAATTAATAGTTACATGGGTCCCAAAATATCTACTAAAATTATCTGGGTATAGGAAGGATTGAGTAGAACTTCCCGTTGTCTTGGTGCTTGCAGGATGTATTAAGGTCTGCAAAATTATCAAGTTTTAATTGTCTATAGTTGAGTCACCTTCCAAGGTGACCGTTACAGAGTAGCAGTGGCTCAAATTTGGATACACACCTTAGCCAGGGCTATGAAAGTCTGGCAGGATTGAAATTAGTAGTTTATCTCACCACACATTTCAACATTTCAAACCTGAGAGTTACAGTGCCTAGCCACCAGGACACATACCTGGCATTCATATGCTACCTTCCAGGCTAGTGTCCCCAGGTCTCATGCTGGCAGAGGAGCTGCAAGATATCAGCAGACGACTCCCTGGTCCAAAGGGCCAACAGAGAAGCTGGGCAAGCTCAAGACTTGAGCCCTTTTGTGTCCTGGAGCTGTGCGCCACAGGGAAGGGTGGAAATGAGTGCAGCAAACAAAGGGGTCCCTCAGGAACCCCCAGGTACCAGGAAACCCTGGGCACACTGCAGCCACCTCCAAGTTGCATCAGGCAATGCCCCTGATTCCCACCAAAACTTCAGGCCTTTTGAATCAACTCCTCTAAAGCCAAGACTTTCAGAAAAAAGGAAGAGCCCCATTGGGTCAGGACAAACATAAATAGCAACCACCAACACCCAAACCAC
Organism: Sciurus niger; assembly: GCA_020740815.1. Classification (NCBI taxonomy): domain Eukaryota; kingdom Metazoa; phylum Chordata; class Mammalia; order Rodentia; family Sciuridae; genus Sciurus; species Sciurus niger. The sequence continues at coordinate 3,540 of JAHUXG010006439.1, read as the reverse complement.
CTCTCAGTGAAGAGAAATTATGGGTTCTTCTCAACCTGCTGCAAAACTCACATGGGACTCAGAGGTAGCAGGCCCTGCTAGTATCTGTACCAACTCCTTCCACAGACCCCCGCAGGCCTCTCCTCACCTTTCATGTCCATTCAGAGGGATGTACAGGCCAGGGATGGACAAAATTATCCATCCTCACAAGGAAGGCCATGGAGAAAGGGAGCTACAACCATCCTGATTCCAACATACAAACCTGTTGAGAAGAAGGAGCCTGACAATTCTTCTTTGAGCACTCCCACTCCCCTTGCCCCATCTGGATGAGAGTCTCTCTCTTTCCCAACACACACATGCCATCACTTTCCCTGTCCTTTACATGGACTCTGAGAATTTTCCAGTTCTCTTTCAACAGCAAACGAGTGAAGTGTCCTTTTGGGACTCAGTCTCTTTTTCCATGGTCTGTTCTCAGCCCTTGTGGGGCTGTTAGTTAATGGGGTTGCCCTGTACCCCAATAGTGGTGCCCTCAGCTGGCTTTCATGCTTCCAGTGTAGCATCAAGTCCCCATGGACATTTCCTGGGAGGGCCTTGCCCTGATATCTAGGCAAATTTGGGTCCATGGACTCTAGGAGTTCTGGACAGGTGAGGAGGCTGTGTAATGTCCATGAATCTCGGCATCCCTGCTATCTCAGATACCCCTGATAATTAAGCAACCAGGGAAGTTGATGTCACCAGGGACCCCATTCCAAGACAAGTATGGTATTTGAAGATTTGAGATGCCAACCTTGATTATACTGCCTGTGCTGCCCTTCCAGGCTCCCTCCCCTAAGGTCTTATGGGGAAGCCCTCTTACTGTAATTATTTAAGGGTTTTACATCTGCTGACATTCTTCTGCTGTTTTGGAGGATCTTCCTCTTCCTAGCACATGTATGAACCTTTGGGGAGTTTTCCAACCTGAATTTTTCACATTTTGTCTCTCTCTACTCATATTCAGTTCTTCCCCACTGGCACTTCCTTCAAAATACATTTATATACTTGTTTCTCTCTTACTTTTGGGGAGATGAAGATATCTCTGTTAGATGCCTCTCTTTCATCATTCAAAAATCCCTCTGAACATTACTTCATTTCATTTCTTCTACATGTTTTTATAAACGTGATTATCCAAAAAATGAATGTTGTTATCTGTCCTTTCACATTTTTTCTGTGCCAATTTAGTGCTGAATGTTCTCACATAGAATGACCCTTTAAGGGTCTGTGCCTGTTAAGAAATCTAATAAATTCAATAATTGAAGTAACTTCTATCCCTATTCTATCTTTCCACCTGGACTGCCTGCTACCTTATCTCTATGGCAGTATCTCATATGCATGCTAAATTCTTTGTTTTTGGAGAACATGGGAACTTCTTGCTTATCCTCTGTCACTTTCATCAGGGATTTTGGTGCCTTCTTGAAACTTATGTGAGATTCACACAGTAATGTTCTGGTTTTCAAAACGGTTTTATACTTAGGTAAATACACTTTAATTATAAAGTTTACTGTTATAAATAATGTACGTCACACAACCCACAAATAATTATAAAGCACACAATACAGTTAATTGTAAATTCCTTACAGACATTTGATCATTAACGTAGGCTTTTGCTAATTTTTCACAAACGTTTTTCTCTTGGCATCTCAATGTTCCAACTGATACATACTGTTACAATATGGTTGATGGTAATTTTTTTTACTTTAAAGAGACAAAAGAAAATTGACGAAGAGTCTTACATCATAACTACACAAGACATGAGTAACTTCTTTGTTGAATTCAATCATAGTTTTAAATTCTTAAAATATACAAAAAATAGCAGATTCTAAATGAATTCCAGTTCAGAAATCTGTCTTTTCTTGTGTAATTCTCAGCACCTAGAATGCAGACAAAAACCTACTCTATGGAATCCATTGCAATGTCTCTATTATTCACCAGGCTTATTATGAGAACTGCAATTATGCTTTTCCAAGGAAGAGTCCTCCAGTTGTCCATAATACAGGTGGTGGTTCACTCTATGGATTTCACCTTCTGTAGGCCTGAGAAAAAATCAGGAAGTGCTGAGTTGTGAAATTCCACCATTTCTGCTGCACTTATTCTGGCTCTGCAGAAATAAATCTATGAATGGGTTTATCTTTCACCTGGTAAGTGTTAGTAGGTGTGAAATAGTTGGGTCAAATGGTGGTTTCATTCCAGGTTTTCTGAGGAATCTCCATACTATTTTCCATAGTGGTTGCACAAATTTGCAGTCCCACCAGCAATGTATAAGTATACTTTTTTCCCACATCCTCATCAACATTTATTGTTGCCTGTATTCTTGATGATTGCCATTCTGATTGGAGTGACATGAAATCTTAGAGTAGTTTTGATTTGCATTTCTCTAATTGTTAGAGAGGCTAAACTTTTTGTCATATATTTGCTGATTGATTGTATTTCTTATTCTGTGAAGTGCCTGTTCAGTTCCTTAGCCCATTTGTTGATTGGGTTATTTGTTTTTCTGGTGTTAAATTTTTTGAGTTCTTTAACCCAACTATCCTACTCCTTGGCTTATACTCAAAGACTTACAATCAGCATTAAACAGTGACACAACCACATCAATGTTTATGACAGCTCAATTTACAATAACTAAACTATGGAACCAAGCTGGATGCCCTTTAATAGATGAATGGGTAAAGGAAATGTGGTTTATATATTCCATGGAATATTACTCAACTTTAAAGAATGAAATTATGGCATTTGTTGGTAAATGGATGGAGTTGGAGAATATTATGCTAAGCAAATTGAGCCATTCCCAAAGAATCAAAGGCTGAATGTTTTCTCTGACTTGCCAATGCTAATTCACAATGGGAGGGGGCACTAGGGAAGAATAGAGTTACTTTAGATTAGGTAGAGGGGAGTGAAGGGAGGGAAGGGGATATGGGGATAGGAAGGATAGTAGAATGAAACAGATATATACATATATGTACATATATGACTGCATGACCGGTGTGATTCTACAACAGGTACAATCAGAAGGATGAGAAAATTTACCCCATTTATGTTTGATATGTCAAACTGCATAAATGCATTCTACTATCATGTATAACTGAATAGAACAAATAAAAATTGTAAAAAAGAGTAGAAGTGAGATGAAAGAAAATGTTGAATAGGTATATTTATTTCAGATTTAAGTTATTTTCAGAGATTTTACAAAGCTCCGTTTATTTTTTGTTTCATTTTTTGTTTGTCTGTTTTTGAGCAAAGTCTTTTCTATAGGAAGAGGAATTTCAGGCTCTCTGCAACCCAGCAGCAACTGCCCTGGTGTAGTGCATATTCCTGAGCATAAAGCTGGAACCAGTAGAGAGGGGGCATGGAGTGTGAGGCACAGATAAAGTGATGGGGCACAGTGCTGCCATGTTTAATTAGTGAAGATTTACAGGGTTTTGTATCTTGAGTTTTTACATGAAAACAAGATGTTTCAGATGTATACCCCAGGTGAAAATCCTGTCAGTATAATTAAGATGGCAGGATTTACATCCAGAGAGACCCAAA
>JAHUXG010006438.1:0-144020 GCA_020740815.1 Sciurus niger | reverse complement strand
GCAGCATGTCTAATCACTCTGGTTTCCTTCTTTTGGCATGAGTGCTTCCAGTGAATGGTTTTTGTTCCTTTTGCTCTTACCCTACAAAGAAAAATCCAATATTTCCCAGATCCCTGGTAAACATGAAAACAACATTTGGTTTTCCTGCTTCTACAGTGCACCTATTGAAGACATCCATCAAAATTAACAAGTCTCTACAAGTGTTTCCTTCCTTTTGACACTGGAGCTCTTGTGATAGTGGGAGAGTAGGTTGTAAATTCCACCATTTTCCTGAATGCTATCAGCACAAAGTAACAAAAATCCAGGCCCAAATCCAACCATTTTGTATCAAGTCATAAGCAAGTCGATACAAAACAAAACTGATCAAGGCCAGGGGCTGCTGTCTTTTGTCTTCATATATTGTTATTGTAAATGACCCTGTGGTTCACATGTCAATTGCTCAGGTGTGGAAGTCCCCTTCACTGTCAGTCTGTGAGTGTGTCCAAAAAGCCTCAAACTTGGCAATGGCTAGTGATTTATCAATTTGAATTTCATGCCACTGCAACCAGGTGCAAATTGTCAATCAGGAGAATTTTCTGGGAAAAGACGGTGATAGCATACTCATGAGTGAGTGGTGAAGTCTGACGTGATTAGAGTTGAAAGATAGGAAGGAACACGTAATCTTAAGAAATGCAGGGGACAGAGGATACACTGATGCCTTTGAGTGCAGCTCCCAGCTGAAAGGAGTCAATGGAAATTGCTTGCAGGTGAAACTGGAAGTTGTTGAAATGGGTTGATCCCGTTGAATACCAGAGGAGAAAAAAAAATGTTGAGAGAGAGGATGTTTGTATCATCCGAAGTGTCTTTTCTAGTTGTTTTTTGTTCATTTTTCCCCTCCCATGGTGTTGGGGATTTGAACCCCAGCCTTTGTGCTTGCAAATCAAGCAATCTACGGGTTGGTCTATATAGTCAGCACAGGAACAGCTCCTTTATGGTACATGACTTGATCCTGCCAGGTTCTGTGTCTGTGAAGTTGTATTCAGACAAAGAAGCCTAGACAAACTCATCAATGACTAAGGAATTCTTGATTCTCCTTTTCACAAAAATCTTGCAAATATCCTTTTTTACATCTCAAGCCCCACAATCCAGGGGTGTGCCTGAGGGAAATAATTACCTGTCTTTACTTAAGGAGAAAACGTGTTGTATCTGATCCCTGAATAGAAAATTATATCAGTAATCTATGGAGGACACGGCATGAAGAGAGACAGGACTATGTGGGTATTAGAATATTCTCAGGTTGATATTATAAAAGGAGATTTGGGGGATCATTTGCCATTGCATCCCCAGCCATTATATTGACAGACTACTGACATCTTCCTTGATCTTTTGTTTGTTTGTTTACTTTTCCTTTTGGCATTTTATTTTGGAAACTTCTACCCAAAAGAGTGCAGTGCAAAATGCACAATCCAGTTCTGGTTCTGGAACTTGCCTATCATCTCAGGTAGTGGTGATGTAGAGGACAGTGTTTCTCCTGGGAAAGGTCAGTTTCCTTCAATGAGGGAATTCCTCATCTACTTAGACAGATGATGTCAGGAATTATAAACTGACAAAGGCAAGTGCTAATGGCTCTCAATTTTGCGGTTCCCAAGACCCATATTTGCTGGCAGAATTGGAAAATTCCTCAGCCAATTCCAATCATCCTCTCAGTATGTCTGTAACTTTTCACTCTGAAGTTTTGTTAGAAAGGGAAAAGGACTGAAATTCATATCCCGGTTCTCTCAGTGATTCTGTTGCATTCAGTTACACTCAGGACAACGCCTCACTTGGTTACCAATTCTCCTGTGACCTGAGAACAAAAATGGGAGAGCTCCTCTCTCCAGGTAGTAGGGGCAGGCCTAAGGGATTTTGGGTGTGAATGGCTAGTGGATTCTAGGCTCCATATGGAGAACAGTTTGTTTATTCTCCAGAGGGGTATTCGGTGCCTTGAGCAACATGGAATTTGAGGAGTGTCTCTAGTGACCTGGCACTCATTCCTCAGATTCCACCTGAGGACACAGAGGAAAGGCCTGACAGCACCATGGGATCACAGTTACCATGGCAAACAGAGAAGATTCGGCTCATGGCTGCTTCTGTCCAAGATTGAAAACATGCACCAGATCAGTTGTGATGGTCAGAGGTGTAATATATAAAACTGCTCCCCCGCCCATTCCATTGCAGTCATTTTCCCCACCTCCCAACCAGTTGTCAATCTGTGAACATCCTAGCTAGCTATTGGTTCATCAGTCAGCTTGCAAGTATCCTTCTCCATTATTAGTCCCGTTAGCCCAGTGGAATTCAACCGCCATCTTTCCTTCTTGCTTCTCTCTGCTACACAATTGCTTTTCCCCCTCCTCACTTTCCATTCTCTCTAGCATGCACCCTTTCTCTTTCCTTTCTCTGTTCCTCTCATTTTCTCTCTTACCCTGGAGGGACATAGTCTGTTTGCTTAATAAATTCTCTTATGTGATTTCCCGTGTCCGTAATGGATTTCTGGGTTCTATAGTTGAGCAGCAACTGAGACCAGGCAAACAGAGCACCAGTTCCATTGGAGGGGCTGGAGCTACCGCGGGTCATGAGCTGAGCTTTATTTTTCCTTACATTGGTGCTGTGACATGGGATAGGTCCTTCCACTTTCGAGAGGTGAACCTCATCTAAGCCCCAGTGCCCTCCGGACACAGCCCCACGTTTCATTCTGCCTGTTGATGAATGCTCTGCTCTGCATTCATCACCGAACTTCAAATTTGTGAGTCCTCTAGGCTGGTTCCCCTAGGCCAATTTCAGTCCCCTATAGTCGGTCTTTTCTGCCAGGTAGATTTCTGTTTTTATGGTGGAGATTCTCTCAGGGTTGAGGCTCATCTCACACTTGCATTTGTACTTGAAAACCCTGATATCAGGTCCTGAAATCCTTCCTGGCTTTTGCCTGCCACACATATTGGTGCCTGTGTGATGACACAATCAATGTGCTGCCCCTCATCTCCAGCTCAGTACTCTGGCCTCGGGACACGCTGGGCACAGAATCGGCTCTATCAGTCCCCACAATGGAATCTGGGTCCTCCAATCTGGCAGATTCAACCCTGGGAACCCTTTGCCTGACCCCCAATACTTGAAGCCATCAAAATCTGTTTGTGTAATGACACACAACTTCCGTGAGAGAGCAGGAAGATGGAAAGGGTTTCCTTATCTTCATGTCTCTTCTTTCTTGCTTCTTGGCTCTTCCTGCAGTCTCAAGTACCTCCAGACCCTGCTTCTCCATCTTTCCCTATTTCCCCTTGTAATATAAGCAGCCCCATTTCCCACAAGTAGTGGGAGATAATTGTTTGACAATTTTCTGCGTCCAAACTTAATTAAATACCTAAGCATCAAGTTTCTGCTAGGATAATTTAGCCCCTTTCAGATTCAGATCTCAGTCAAGGCTTACATTGAAATGTAAATGAAGGAAGGTGCAGTGGGAGACCAGTCTCAAACCCAAAGAAAAAAAGTGTCCATTTTATATTTCTCCTGAGCTACAGCTCAGAATACTTTTCTCCCTTTCACCTTTTCTCTCCTTCTCATTTTCTCATGCTTTAATTAATGACCATTATCATTTTTCTTCTAGGACTTTTGTTTTTCTTAAATAATATTTTTGAACTCACAATTTTGATCCTACATATCTAGGTTAATGATTTTTTATCAGTTCTTTTAATCCAACTCTAGAGTTATTTTTGAACATCCGTTGCATTGCAATGGAGATAAATATTACAAGGCTTTTGCTTTTGTGTTAAATATAAGCACACATAAAAATTAAAATTTTAAAAATGGATCCAAATATTTTTAATTCATGTGATTTAAAGAGTTTAAATTTAAATTGGGTAAACTAATAGATTTAAATATCCCTAAAATTAACTCACAAGTCTCTAGGTGGTCACACTAATAAACTGTTGATGTTTATAAAATGTCTAACATCAATTTTTCTAGGACTTTTCTTCAACAGGAAAGAGATGACAAATACTGTTGGTACACTTGTCTACGAATATCTTGGATTTTTGCAAAAATGAGTGAATTAGAGTCAACATGTATGGGATTACTCAAATGTGTTTGTTAGAGACATCTAATTAATTTACAAAGTTATTCCTGGAGTAACATACTTATAAAAATATTATTCTTTATAAGTATGTTACTCCAGGGAATAACTTTGTAAATTAATTAGATGTCTCTAACAAACACATTTGAGTAATCCCATACATGTTGACTCTAATTCACTCATCTTATTGAAAAAAATCCAAGATATCAGACAAGTGTACCAACAGTATTTGTCATCTCTTTCCTGTTGAAGAAAAGTCCTAGAAAAATTGATGTTAGACATTTTATAAACATCAACAGTTTATTAGTGTGACCACCTAGAGACTTGTGAGTTAATTTTAGGGATATTTAAATCTATTAGTTTACCCAATTTAAATTTAAACTCTTTAAATCACATGAATTAAAAATATTTGGATCCATTTTTAAAATTTTAATTTTTATGTGTGCTTATATTTAACACAAAAGCAAAAGCCTTGTAATATTTATCTCCATTGCAATGCAACGGATGTTCAAAAATAACTCTAGAGTTGGATTAAAAGAACTGATAAAAAATCATTAACCTAGATATGTAGGATCAAAATTGTGAGTTCAAAAATATTATTTAAGAAAAACAAAAGTCCTAGAAGAAAAATGATAATGGTCATTAATTAAAGCATGAGAAAATGAGAAGGAGAGAAAAGGTGAAAGGGAGAAAAGTATTCTGAGCTGTAGCTCAGGAGAAATATAAAATGGACACTTTTTTTCTTTGGGTTTGAGACTGGTCTCCCACTGCACCTTCCTTCATTTACATTTCAATGTAAGCCTTGACTGAGATCTGAATCTGAAAGGGGCTAAATTATCCTAGCAGAAACTTGATGCTTAGGTATTTAATTAAGTTTGGACGCAGAAAATTGTCAAACAATTATCTCCCACTACTTGTGGGAAATGGGGCTGCTTATATTACAAGGGGAAATAGGGAAAGATGGAGAAGCAGGGTCTGGAGGTACTTGAGACTGCAGGAAGAGCCAAGAAGCAAGAAAGAAGAGACATGAAGATAAGGAAACCCTTTCCATCTTCCTGCTCTCTCACGGAAGTTGTGTGTCATTACACAAACAGATTTTGATGGCTTCAAGTATTGGGGGTCAGGCAAAGGGTTCCCAGGGTTGAATCTGCCAGATTGGAGGACCCAGATTCCATTGTGGGGACTGATAGAGCCGATTCTGTGCCCAGCGTGTCCCGAGGCCAGAGTACTGAGCTGGAGATGAGGGGCAGCACATTGATTGTGTCATCACACAGGCACCAATATGTGTGGCAGGCAAAAGCCAGGAAGGATTTCAGGACCTGATATCAGGGTTTTCAAGTATAAATGCAAGTGTGAGATGAGCCTCAACCCTGAGAGAATCTCCACCATAAAAACAGAAATCTACCTGGCAGAAAAGACCGACTATAGGGGACTGAAATTGGCCTAGGGGAACCAGCCTAGAGGACTCACAAATTTGAAGTTCGGTGATGAATGCAGAGCAGAGCATTCATCAACAGGCAGAATGAAACGTGGGGCTGTGTCCGGAGGGCACTGGGGCTTAGATGAGGTTCACCTCTCGAAAGTGGAAGGACCTATCCCATGTCACAGCACCAATGTAAGGAAAAATAAAGCTCAGCTCATGACCCGCGGTAGCTCCAGCCCCTCCAATGGAACTGGTGCTCTGTTTGCCTGGTCTCAGTTGCTGCTCAACTATAGAACCCAGAAATCCATTACGGACACGGGAAATCACATAAGAGAATTTATTAAGCAAACAGACTATGTCCCTCCAGGGTAAGAGAGAAAATGAGAGGAACAGAGAAAGGAAAGAGAAAGGGTGCATGCTAGAGAGAATGGAAAGTGAGGAGGGGGAAAAGCAATTGTGTAGCAGAGAGAAGCAAGAAGGAAAGATGGCGGTTGAATTCCACTGGGCTAACGGGACTAATAATGGAGAAGGATACTTGCAAGCTGACTGATGAACCAATAGCTAGCTAGGATGTTCACAGATTGACAACTGGTTGGGAGGTGGGGAAAATGACTGCAATGGAATGGGCGGGGGAGCAGTTTTATATATTACACCTCTGACCATCACAACTGATCTGGTGCATGTTTTCAATCTTGGACAGAAGCAGCCATGAGCCGAATCTTCTCTGTTTGCCATGGTAACTGTGATCCCATGGTGCTGTCAGGCCTTTCCTCTGTGTCCTCAGGTGGAATCTGAGGAATGAGTGCCAGGTCACTAGAGACACTCCTCAAATTCCATGTTGCTCAAGGCACCGAATACCCCTCTGGAGAATAAACAAACTGTTCTCCATATGGAGCCTAGAATCCACTAGCCATTCACACCCAAAATCCCTTAGGCCTGCCCCTACTACCTGGAGAGAGGAGCTCTCCCATTTTTGTTCTCAGGTCACAGGAGAATTGGTAACCAAGTGAGGCGTTGTCCTGAGTGTAACTGAATGCAACAGAATCACTGAGAGAACCGGGATATGAATTTCAGTCCTTTTCCCTTTCTAACAAAACTTCAGAGTGAAAAGTTACAGACATACTGAGAGGATGATTGGAATTGGCTGAGGAATTTTCCAATTCTGCCAGCAAATATGGGTCTTGGGAACCGCAAAATTGAGAGCCATTAGCACTTGCCTTTGTCAGTTTATAATTCCTGACATCATCTGTCTAAGTAGATGAGGAATTCCCTCATTGAAGGAAACTGACCTTTCCCAGGAGAAACACTGTCCTCTACATCACCACTACCTGAGATGATAGGCAAGTTCCAGAACCAGAACTGGATTGTGCATTTTGCACTGCACTCTTTTGGGTAGAAGTTTCCAAAATAAAATGCCAAAAGGAAAAGTAAACAAACAAACAAAAGATCAAGGAAGATGTCAGTAGTCTGTCAATATAATGGCTGGGGATGCAATGGCAAATGATCCCCCAAATCTCCTTTTATAATATCAACCTGAGAATATTCTAATACCCACATAGTCCTGTCTCTCTTCATGCCGTGTCCTCCATAGATTACTGATATAATTTTCTATTCAGGGATCAGATACAACACGTTTTCTCCTTAAGTAAAGACAGGTAATTATTTCCCTCAGGCACACCCCTGGATTGTGGGGCTTGAGATGTAAAAAAGGATATTTGCAAGATTTTTGTGAAAAGGAGAATCAAGAATTCCTTAGTCATTGATGAGTTTGTCTAGGCTTCTTTGTCTGAATACAACTTCACAGACACAGAACCTGGCAGGATCAAGTCATGTACCATAAAGGAGCTGTTCCTGTGCTGACTATATAGACCAACCCGTAGATTGCTTGATTTGCAAGCACAAAGGCTGGGGTTCAAATCCCCAACACCATGGGAGGGGAAAAATGAACAAAAAACAACTAGAAAAGACACTTCGGATGATACAAACATCCTCTCTCTCAACATTTTTTTTTCTCCTCTGGTATTCAACGGGATCAACCCATTTCAACAACTTCCAGTTTCACCTGCAAGCAATTTCCATTGACTCCTTTCAGCTGGGAGCTGCACTCAAAGGCATCAGTGTATCCTCTGTCCCCTGCATTTCTTAAGATTACGTGTTCCTTCCTATCTTTCAACTCTAATCACGTCAGACTTCACCACTCACTCATGAGTATGCTATCACCGTCTTTCCCCAGAAAATTCTCCTGATTGACCATTTGCACCTGGTTGCAGTGGCATGAAATTCAAATTGATAAATCACTAGCCATTGCCAAGTTTGAGGCTTTTTGGACACACTCACAGACTGACAGTGAAGGGGACTTCCACACCTGAGCAATTGACATGTGAACCACAGGGTCATTTACAATAACAATATATGAAGACAAAAGACAGCAGCCCCTGGCCTTGATCAGTTTTGTTTTGTATCGACTTGCTTATGACTTGATACAAAATGGTTGGATTTGGGCCTGGATTTTTGTTACTTTGTGCTGATAGCATTCAGGAAAATGGTGGAATTTACAACCTACTCTCCCACTATCACAAGAGCTCCAGTGTCAAAAGGAAGGAAACACTTGTAGAGACTTGTTAATTTTGATGGATGTCTTCAATAGGTGCACTGTAGAAGCAGGAAAACCAAATGTTGTTTTCATGTTTACCAGGGATCTGGGAAATATTGGATTTTTCTTTGTAGGGTAAGAGCAAAAGGAACAAAAACCATTCACTGGAAGCACTCATGCCAAAAGAAGGAAACCAGAGTGATTAGACATGTTGCAGGTTGGTGGTGGGTCAAAGCAAGTCAAGAAATGAAAAGCATTTGACAATTTGCAAATGCCTGTGCTACAAGATTCCTGCTCAGTAGGTCTGATCCCACATTTGGATATCTTAAAACACTCCTGTTTTGATATTCAATTTTGGGTCCTCACTTTTGCGTCTTAGCAGATCTGTTTCTGTTGACATTCGTGTTGTTGTAGTGCAGTCTTTTTTCAAGAGCTGGGTTCAGTGCTGCATAATTGAATTTCAACTCACATATACTGTAGTCATGGGTATACGTGCTGTGTTCTAAAGAATGCCTTTTCTCATGCACTTTGTGCCAGAAAAGTTATGAATAAGTATGTGTCTAATCAGCTGTCCATTGAGAGCAACAAGACAGAGCTACGAGTTAGCAAGGGCATTGAGGTCCTTGCAAGGGGAATTAGGGTCTATAATGATGGTTGCTTTCAAAATGAAGTGGCATGTACTACTTCCTCTATTGGTAGAGTACGATGAACCTGAAGGCATGTCTTGGAGTTTGATGGTGGACGATGAGAGCTGAAGAGTTTTACAAAGTCTCTTCATTGAAGTAGGCTTTCAGCACCAAAAACCTTCTGCTTTTGGTGCCAGCACAAAGTCATTGCTCTCCCTCTTTGAATATTCATCTTGGAAACTTTTCATCATAGCCCTCTCTGCAAGGTTCATGTTCCCATCTGGAGTTATGCCACACGATGATGTGTGTTCCTCATGCCATCAGCAGGCTTTTCTATGATCCGCTGTCTTGTCAGCATCCTCCTGGGTTTGCTAATAGGACTGTTGGAGATTTTCCACAGGACCTTGTGCCAGACTGGCACTAGTCTGGTCAAGAGAAAGAACACATGTGTGAACACAGATAGGCCAGTCATTTCTGCTTCACAAGGTGAGTTGAGGTGGCTCTGGAATTTCTCAACAGTGAATTTCTGAATGCTTCTTAGTTGTAAGACCACAGCCAAGGACGTGTGTCCTTGCAGGTGTAGTGAGCACATAATATCTCTCCAGGAATATCAGCCCTTTCCTATTCTCTGACCAACATCCTGAGTGAATGACTCCCACCACACAACATAAGCCTTCAGAAGAGGCAACCACACTCACCTAGAAGACCCACTTCCCAGGACCTAGATATCACCTTGCAGAACTTTCTAGGAAAAAAGTGCAACCTGCAAGAACTTGTATGATATGTCCCAAATCAATGATCACTTAACCACGATGTTCACTACATGCTCTACTGCCATGAGCTCTCAACAGACATCATTCGGTGTGGTTGCTAGGGCTCTAGGCTAGTTTCCTGACTAGGATATCCCAGGTGTTCCCAGTCCTGGAGGAGAGTGTTAGGAAGGAAATAGCTCTGGAGCAGGTGCTCGGCTTGGTGTACCATGGGCCCCAAAGCACACCTCCATCCAACCAGGCCCATTGTAACTGATGGGAGATAAATGCCTGCTGTCATGATGCCCAGTGTGGCCAATGAGTGCAGTGACAACTAGCAGACCTGAAGTTTAGTGTGAACTGTCAGGCTTCAGAGAATTTCCTTGTCCTGCCTGGTCCTGGAGGGATCAACAGAGCACGGGGTTTTGCTCTCTGGCCAAGGAGGTTACAATTACATTTTGGAAAACACAGATCCCTGGCACTCACTCCCATCTTCTTTCCTCTGACCATCTCAACTGAGCTGCTACTTGTTTTCAATCTAGGTCTGAAGCAGCCAGGAGCATAAGCTTCTCTGGTTGCTTTGGGAACCGTGATGCCATGGTACTGTCCAGCCTTTCCTCTGAGACCTCAGTCAGAATCTTCGGAATCTTCGAGGTGTGCCCAAGGTCACAGGAGACACTCCTCAAACTCCATGTTGCTCAAGGCTCTGAAATATCCTGTGGGGGGAGAAATCAACTCTTCTCCAAGTGGAGCCTGGAATTCCCTAGCCATTCACACACAAACTCCCAGATGCCTGCCACTTTGAGTTGGATAGAGGAACTCTTCCATGTTTGATCTCATGCAACAGGAGCACTGGTAAACAATTGAGGTGTTTTCATGAGTGTAACTGAATGCAACTGAATCAGTGAGAGATTAGTGATATGAATTTCAGGCTTATTTTCACAGTAACAAACTTTAGAGTGAAAAGTAACTGACGTACGGAGAGGATGATTGGAATTGGCTGAGGAATATTCCCATTCTGCCAGCAAATATGGGTCCTGGGAACCCCAAAATCGAGAGCCATCAGCACTTGCCTTTGTCAGTTTATATTTTCTGACATCTTCTGGATAAGTGGATGAGTAATTCCCTTATTGAAGGAAACTGACATTTCTCAGGAAAAACAACTTCCTCTACATCACCACTACCTGAGATGATAGGCAAGTTCCAGAACCAGAAGTGGATTGACATTTTGCAATGCACTCTGTTGAGTAGAAGTTTCCAAAATAAAATTCCAAAAAGAAAAGTAAACAAACAAACAAAAAAAAGATCAAGGAAGATGTCAGTAGACTGTGAATGTAATGGCTTGGGATGCAATGGCGATTGATGCCCCAAATCTCCTTTTTTACTATCAATCTGAGCATATTCTAATACCCACATAGTCCTGCCTCTCCTCATGCCATGTCCTCCATAGATCACTGATATAATTTTCTCCTCAGGGATCAGATACAACACGTTTTCTCAAGTAAGGACAGGTAATTTTTTCCCTCAAGCCCATCCCCGAACTGTGGGGCTTGAGATGTAAAAAAGGATACTTGCAAGATTTTTGTGAAAAGGAGAATCAAGAATTCCTTAGTCATTGATGTGTTTGTCTAGACTTCTTTGTCTGAATACAACTTCACAGACACAGAACCTGACAGGATCAAGTCATGTACCATAAAGGAGCTGTTCCTGTGCTGACTATATAGACCAACCCGTAGGTTGCTTGATTTGCAAGCACAAAGGCTGGGGTTCAAATACCCAGCACCATGGGAGTGGAAATTGAACATAAAACAGAGAGAAAAGACACTTTGGATGGTACAAACCTCCTCTCTCTCAAAATTACTTTTTCTCTTCTAGTATTCAATGAAATCAACACATTTCAACAACTTCCAGTTTCACTTGCAAGCAATGTCTATTGACTCCTTTCAGCAGGGAGATACATTCAAAGGCACCAGTACATCCTGAATCACCTGCATTTCATAAGATTACGTGTTCCTTCCCATCTTTCAACTCTCATCACTTCAGACCTTACCATTCACTTGTGAGTATGCTATCACCATCTTTGCCCCACAAATTCTCCTGATTGGCCATGTGAACAAGGTTTCAGTGGCACAAAATTCAAATTAACAACTCACTGGCCCTTGCAAAGTTTGAGGCTTTTTGGACACTCCCAGAATGCCAATGAAGGGAACTTCCACACCAGAGCACTTGCCATATAAACCACAAGGTCATTTGCAAAACAACATGTGAAGACAAAGGCAGCTGCCCCTCACCCTGATTTACTAGTCAGTATTATTTTGTTTTGGCTTGCCTATGACTTGATGAAAAATGGTAGGATTTGGAGCTGAATCCATGTGAGTTTGTTCTGATAGCATTCATGAGAAAGGGGGAATTTACAATCCACTCTCCCACTATCTCTGGAGGTTCAGTGTCAAAAGGAAGGAAACACTTGTAGAGACTCTTTTTAATTTTGATTGATGCCCTCAATAGGTGCACTGTAGAAACAAGAAAAACATATGTTGTTCTCATGTTTACCAGGGATCTGGGAAATATTGGAATGTTCTTCATAGGGTAAGGGAAAAACATAATACAAAGCCATTCATTGGAAGCACTCAGGCTGAAAGAAGAAACCAGAGCCATTAGACATGTTGCTGGTTGGTGGTGGGTAGAAGCAAGTTAAGAAATTAAAAGCACTTAACTATTTGCAAATGCCAGTGCTACAGTTTTCCTGCTCAGTGGGTCTGATTCCACATTTGGATATCTTGAAACACTCCTGTTTTGATATTCAATTTTGGTTCTTCACTTTTGCCTTTTAGCAGAGCTGTTTCTGTTGACATTTGTGTTGCTGTGGTGCAGTCTTTACTTCAAGAGCTGGGTTCAGTGCTGAATATTCCAAAATCAACTCATTTAAACTGTAGTTCATGGGTATACGTTCTGTGTTCTAAAGAAAGCCTTTTCTCATGGATCTTGTGCCAGAAAAATTATGAATCAGTGTGCATCTAATCAGCTGTTAATTGAGAGCAACAAGACAGAGCTACAAATTGGCAAAGGCTTTGATGTCTTTGCAAGGGGAATTAAGGTCTGTAATGATGGTTGCTTTCAGAATGAAGTGGCACATAATACTTCCTGTATTTGTAGAGTATGTTGAACCTGAAGATATGTTGTGGAATTTGAGTGTGGACCATGATAGCTGAAGAGGTTTACAATGTCTCTTCATTGAATTAGGCTTTCAGAACCAACAGCCTTCTGCTTTTGGTGCCAGCACAACGTCCTTGCTCTCCCTCTTTGAATATTCATCTTGGAAGCTTTTCATCATAGCCCTTTCTGCAAGGTTCATGTTCCCATCTGGAATTATGCCACACGATGATGTGTGTTCCTCATGCCATCAGCAGGCTCTTTTATGATCCACTGACTTGTAGTCAGCATCCTTCCAGGACCGCTAAGAGGACTGTTGAAAATTTTCTGCAAGAGCTTTTGCCAGGCTGGCACTAGTCTTGTCAAGAGAAAGAACACACGTGTGCACAATGATAGGCCAGTCATTTCTACATCTTGAGGTGATTTGAGGTGACCCTGGAATTTCTCAGCAGATGAATTTCTGAGTGCATTTTAGTTGTAAGACCACAGTCATGGAGGTGTGTCCTTGCAGGTATAGTGAGCACAGAATATCTCTCCAGGAATTTCAGGACCTTCCTATCCTCCGTCCTACATTCTCAGGACTCCCAACACACAGCATAAGCCATCAGAAGAGGCAACCACATTCACCTAGAAAACCCACTTCCCAGAATCCAGCTGTCAGCTGACAGAACTTTCTAGATAAAAAGGAGCAACCCGCAAGATTGGGTGTGATATATCCCAAATCAATGATCACTTAACACACCATGCTCACTGCATGCTCCACTGCCATGAGCTCTCAACAGACATCTTTCAGTGTGGTTGCTAGGGCCCTAGGCTAGTTTTCTGACTAGGATATTCTGGGTGTGCCCAGTCCTGGAGGAGAGTGTTAGGAAGGAAACATCTCTGGAGCTCCTCCTCAACTTGTTGTACCACATGCCCCAAAGCACACCTCCATCCAACCAGGCTCACTGGAAATGGCAGGAAAAACTGCCTGCTGTCATGATGACCGGTGTGGCCAAACCAGTGCAGCGACACCTAGCGGACTTGAAGTTTAGTGTGAACTGTCAGGTTTCAGAGAAATTCCTTGTCCTACCTGAAACTGGAGGAATCCTTGGACCACAGGGCTTTGCTCTCCTGGCCGAAGAGGTTAGAATTACATTTTTGAAAACTTCAGATCCCTGGCCCTCTCTTCCATCTTCTTTCCTCTGACCATATCAACTGGGATGGTGCTTGTTTTCAATCTAGTTCGGAGGCAGCCAGGAGCGGAAGCTTCTCTGGTTGCCTTGGGAACCGTGATGCCATGGTGCTGTCAGTCCTTTCCTCTGAGACCTCAGGTGGAATCTGCAGGGCGGGTGACAGGTCATGGGAGACACTCCTCAAACTCCATGTTGCTCAAGGCTCCACAAAACCCTGTGGGTGTAGAAACCAACTGTTCTCCAAATGGAGGCTGAATTTCCTAGCCATTCACACCTGAACTTCCCGATGTCTGCCCCTTCCACTTGGAGAGAGGAGCTCCCCCATTTTTGCTCTCATGTCACAGGAGCACTGGTAACCAAGTGAGGTGTTTTCCTGAGTGTAACAGAATACATCTGAATAATTGAGAGGTCAGGGATTTGAATTTCAGTACTATTTTCACAGTAACAAATCTTGAGAGTGAAAATTCAGACATACAGAGAGGAGGATAGAAATTCGATGAGGAATGTAACCTTTCTGCCAGCAAATATGGATCCTGGGAACCCCAGCCTCAAAAGCCATCACCACTTTCCTTTGCCTGTTTATATTTCCTGACATCGTCTGGCTAAGTTGATGAGGAATTTCCTAATTGAAGGAAACTGTTTTTTTCCAGGAAAAACAACTTCCTCTACATCACCCCTACCTGAGATGATAGTCAAGATCCAGAACCAGAAATGGTTTGTGCATTTGCACTGCACTCTGTTGAGTAGAAGTTTCCAAAATAAAATGCCAAAAAGAAAAGTAAACAAAAAAACAGATCAAGGAAGATGTCAGTAGTCTGTGAATATAATGGCTGGGGATGCAATGGTGAATGGTTCCCCAAACCTCCTTTTATACTATCAACCTGAGCATATTCTAATACCCACATAGTCCTGCCTCTCCTCATGCCATGTCCTCCATAGATCGCTGATATAATTTTCTGCTCAGGGATCAGCGACAACTCCTTTCCTCCTTAAGTAAAGACAGATAAATCTTTCCTTCTGGACACACCCCTAGTCTGTGGTGTTGAGATGGAAAAATGGATACTTGCAAGATTGTTGTGAAAAGGAGAATCAAGAATTCCTTAGTCATTGATGGGTTTATCTAGGGTTGCTTGTCTGAATACAACTTCACAGACACAAAACCTGATGGGATCTAGTCATGTACATAAAGGAGCTGTTCCTGTGCTGTCTTTAGGACCATGCATAGGGCATTTGCTTTGCAAGCGCAAAGGTTGGGGTTCAAATCCCCAGCACCATGGCAGTGGAAAAAAGAACAAAAAATGACTAGAAAAGACACTTCAGACAGTGCAAATTTTCTCTCCTCTCAACCTTCTTCTTTTTCTCCCTGGTATTTAATGGAATAAACCCTTTTCAACAACTATCAGTTTCACCTGCAAGCAATTTCCATTGACTCCTTTCAGCAGGGAGCTGCATTCAAAGGCACCACTGCATCCGCAGTCACCTGCACTTCTTAAGATTATGTGTTCTTTTCCCTTTTCAACTCTCATCACTTCAGACCTGACCACTCACTTGTGAGTATGCTATCACCATCTTTGCCCCGCAAATTCTCCTGATTGACCATGTGAACCAGGTTTTAGTGGCACAAAATTCAAATTGAGAACTCACTGGCCATGCCAAGCTTAATGTATTTGGACACACTCCCAGAATGCCCAAAATGGGGCTTCCAAACCAGAGCACTTGCCATATGAACCACAAGATTATATGCAAAAACAACATGTGAAGACAAAAGAGAGCCACCGCACGCTCTGATTTCCTAGTCAGTTTTATTTTGTATCACCTTACTTATGACTTGATGAACAATGGTTGGGTTTGGGGCTGGATTTATGTTACTTTTTGCTGATATCATTCAGGAGAAAGGGGGAATTTTCATCCTACTCTTCCACTATCATTGAAGTTCCAGTGTCTTGAAGTCTTTGCAGAGGGATTTGGGTGTGTAATGATGTATGCTTACAGAAAGAACTGACAAGTACTACTTTCTGTATTTTTAGAGTATGTTGAACCTGAAGACATTGTGGAATTTGAGGGTGGATGATGATGGCTGAATAGTTTTAAGTGTTCTTCGTTGAAGGCTTTCAGCACCAACAGCCTTGTAGTTTCAGTGCCAACACAAAGTCCTTGCTTTCCCTGTTTGATATTCATCTTGGAAGCTTTTCATCATAGCCCATTTACCATTGTGCATGTTCCAATCTGAAGTTATGCCACATGATGCTATGTGTTCCTTGTGCCATCAGCAGGCTTTTCTATGATCCACTGACCTGTAGTTCACATCATCCAAGGGCTGCTGAGAGGACTGGTGAAAATTTTCCACAGGACCTTGTGTCAGTCTGGCACTAGTCTGTTCAAGAGAAAGAACATATGAGTGAACACAGATAGTGCAGTTATTTCTGCATCTCGATGTGAGTTGAGGTGGCCCTGGAATTCCTCAGCAGGTAATTTCTGAGTACATATTAGTTGTAAGACCACAATCAAGGACGTGTGGCCTTACAGGTATAGTGAGCACAGAATATCTCTCCTGGCATGTCAGCACCATCCTTTCCTCCATCTGACATACTGAGGGAATGACTCCCATGACACCATTTAAGCTTTCAGAAGATGCATCCACCTTCACCAAGAATACCTACTTCCCAGGTTCCAGATGTCACCTGACTGAACTTTCTAGGAAAATGTGAGCAACCTGCAAGATTTTGCGTGAAATGTCCCAATTCAAAGATCACTTAACCCACCATGCTCACTGCATGCTCCACTGCCATAAGCAGCTGTCACCAGCCATCATAATGTATGGTTGCTAGGGCCCTAGGCTAGTTTCCTGACTAGGTTATTCTGTGTGTGCCCAGTAGTGGTGGAGAGGGTTAGGAAGGAAATAGCGCTGGAGCCACTGCTCAGCTTGTGGGTCCACGTGTCCCCAAGCACACCTCCACCCAAACTGGCCCACTGGAACTGATGGGGAATAACTCGCTGCTGTCATCATGCCCATTGTATCCAAATGAGTGCAGTGACACCTAGCAGACCTGAAGTTTAATGTGAAGTATCAGGCTTCAAAGGATTTCTTTGTCTTGCCTGGTCCTAGAGGACTCCACACACCATGGGGCTGTGCTCTTCTGGATGAAGAGCAAACCTCATTTTGCCAAACCTCAGTTCCATGGCACTTGCTACTGCCTTATTTCCTCTGACCATCACAACTGAGTGCAATCACCATTTGCCTTTGCCTGTTTATATTCCCTGACATCATCTGGCTACCTGAGTTGATAAGCAAGATCTAGATCCAGCACTGGCTTGACACCTCCCTGACCCTTGCCACTTTTGAGGCTTTTTGGACACACTTGGCCCTGAGTTTTCTAGTCAGTTTTTCTTTGCATTGTCTTGCTTATGACTTGATGAAAAATGGCAGAATTTGGGGTTGAATCCATGTTAATTTCTGCTGATAGTATTCAGTTTAAATGGGGGAATTTACAAACTATTGTCTCACTATCATTGGAGCTCAGTGTCAAAAAGAATGGAGCACTTTTATAGACTTATTTATTTTGATGGATGTCCTCAAGAGATGCACTGTAGATATGGGTAAATCATATATATTTCTCATGTTTACCACTTATCTGGGGATTAATTAATTTCTCTTTGCAGAGTAAGGGATGACAAATGAGCCCTTCTTTGTAAGAACTCACACCCCAAGAAGGAAAACAGAGGCATTAGGGAAGTGGCAGGTTGGTGGTGGGTAGAAGCAAGCCAAGAAAGAAAGAGGAAAGCAGAGCTAGTGAATTAGCCAATATATAAATAACTTTTTGTTATAATTGATAGAAAAGTTGCATCTGGGACATGGGATTACTTTGTCTCTGGGCAGTGTTTATCAGTACTTTCTCGTTAGGCTGGGAGTAGAGGGGCACAGAGGTGCACACAGGGAAAGAAGGGAGCAAGTTCTCAAGGATTGACATTTCCATGTGAGCCACTGGTGTGTGCATCTTCTGGCTGTACTATAGGAATACTTTAATTCATTAGGAACATGCATTTTTGCTAATACTTTAGTAGTAGAATTCTGGCAATGAAACAAGCTTGGTGTATCCTGTTGCTTTGTCTCTTTTTATATTGAGCATTAAGTGAATACATTACTTTAGTTTTAACTCTGCCAATATATCTATCTAGAGTCTGTTCCCATTTCTGTCTTCAGTGAAATTTTTGTGCCCAAGAAAGGATAACAGATCGAGTTGGTATAGTGTATTCTTGGTTATTAAAAATACTCATGTAACTTTGAGATTTTGAATTGGTGAATATTCATGATGTGTGGAAAAGCATGATACACACTACAATCTCAATTGCACAAAATAGGATATTGTGTATGTATACACCCGACCTGGAGGGACACATCCAACAAAACTGCTTGTGAATGGATGACTTTGTTCTTTGCTTGTGTTATTATTTTTCCTGTAATGCACACATTAACGTTTCAAAAATAAATTTTATATTAAAAGCAAACAAACAAAAAGAGAAATGAAACGGATTTGAGAATTTTCTAATGCCTGTGGTATGCCTTTCCTGATCAAGAAACCCTATCCCACATTTGGATATTCTTGAACCACTCCTGTTTTGATATTCAGGTTTTGCCCATGTTGCATCTTCATGTTTACCTTTTAGCACAGCTGTTTGTGTTTGTGTTTCTGATATTTTGGTGCAGTCTTTATTTTGAGAACTGGGTTCAGTGCTGCTTATTTCAAATTCAACTCATTTAATTTGTAGTTAGTGTGTGTAAGGGTTGTGTTGTAAGGAAAGCCTTTCCTCATGTTTCTTGTGCCAGAAACAATATGAATCAGCTTATGCATAATCAGCTGTCCCTTGAGAGCAATAAGAAAAATCCATGAATTTTGCAAGGGGAAATTTTGAGGTCCTTGCAAGGGAAATTAGGGTCCGTAATGATGGTTGCTTACAGAATGAATTGGCAAGTACTACTCCCTCTATTTGTTGAGTATGTTGAAACTGAAGAAGTGTTGTGGAATTTGTGGGTAGACCATGAAGGCTGACTAGATTTAGAGTGTCTCTTCACTGAAGTAGGCTTTCGGCACCAACACATTTCTGATTTGCATGACACCAAAATATCCTTACTCTTCCTCTTTGAGTATTCAACTTGGAAACTTTGAACCATTGTCCTTTCAGCACAGTGCATGTTCAAATCAGTTGTTATGCCCTGTGATGCTGTGCTCATCATGCCACCAAAAGGCTCTAATATCATCCACTGACTGGTAGTCAGCATCCTCCTGGGGATGGTAAGAGGACTTCATGGCAATATCCTACAGGGTTCTGGGCTACACAGGCACTAGTCTGGTCAAGAGAATGGACACTTGTGTGAACATAGATAGGAAAGATATTTCTGTATGTCAAGGTGAGTTGGGGTGACCCTGGAAATTCCCAACAGGTAAATTTCTGAGTGCAGCCTAGTTGTAAGGCAACAGCCAAAGAGGTGTGACCTTGCAGGTGGAGTGAGCCCAGAACATCTCTCTTTGTATGTAAGCACCATTCTGGTCTCTGTCCAACATGCTGAGTGAATGACTCCCTCCTCTCCACATTAGCCATCAGAGGAGTCACCCATCTTCACTTGGAAGACCCACTTCCCAGATTCCAGCTCTCTTCTGAACTTTCTTGGAAAGGAGGAGCAAATAGCCTCAATGGGTGTGAAGAGTCCATACTCTAAGATCACCAAAGCCACCATGCTCACTGCATGCCCCACTGCCCTGAACTCTCATCAGTCATCATTCAGGTGGTTGATAGGGGTCTAGGCTATTTTTCTGACTAGGATATTCCAGGAGTGCATAGTTCTGGCAGAGGAGGATTAGGGTAAATACTGCTGTAGCCAGTGCTCAGCTTGCAATCCACGTTCCACCAAGCACACCTCTGCCCAAAACTGGCCCACTGGGCCTGGTGGGGTATAATTTCCTGTTGTGTTGAGGCCCAGTGCAGCCAAAGGAGAACAGCATCACCTAGCAAAATTGAACTCTATTGTGAACTCTCAGGCTTCAGGGGGTACATTGACCTGCCTGGAAATGGAGTGATCCACCAACCACAGGCCTGAGTCCTGCAGACAGCTTAGCTCCTCCTCTCCTGGCCAAAGAGTATGGAATCACATTTTTGAAAACTGCAGGTCGCTGGAACTCACTCCCTTCATCTTTCCTCTGACCATCACAACTGAGCTTGTGCTTGTTTTCAATCTTGGTCTGAAGCAATCAGGAGCAGAAGCGTCTCTAGTTGCCATGGGAACCATTAAGCCATAGTGCTGTCAGGCCTTTCATCTGTGTTCTCAGATTGTGTCTGCGCTGCAGGAGCCATGTCACTTCTCAAACTCCACGTTGTCCAAGATCAGAAACACCCTCTGGGGAGAGAAAACAAGTGCGTTCTCCAAGCAGAGCCTGGAATCCCCGAGCCATTCACTCCCAACTAGCCCGATGCCTGCCCCTTTCTCCTGGATAGAGGAGCTCTCCCATTTTAGCTCTCATGTCTCAGGAGCACTGGTAATCAAGTGAGTCATTGTCCTGAGTGAAATTGAAGGCAACTGAATCATTAAGAGATCAGGGATATAAATTTCAATCCTTATCTCACTGTAATAAATTTTGAGAGTAAAATCTGCAAACACACGGAGCAGAAAAATTAAACTGGATGAGGAATGTTTTCTTTCTTCCAGCAAATATGGGTCCTGGCAACCCAGACCTTGAGTGCAATCACCACTTGCCTTTGCCTGTTTATATTTTTTGACATCATCTGGCTAACTTGATGAGGCATTCTCCCATTGAAGGAAACTGGCCTATCCCAGGAGAAATGTCTTCCTCTACCTGACCCCTACCTGAGATGATAGGCAAGATCCAGAACCAGCACTGGCTTGTGCATTTTGCACAGCACTTCACTGGTTAGAATTTTTCAAAGTAAAATTCAAAAAGGAAAAGTAAGAAAAAAAAATCTAGGAAGGTGTCAGTAGATTTTGAATGTAATGGCTAGGGATGCAATGGTGAATGATCCCCCAAATCTCCTTTCATACTACCAATGTGAGCATAATCTAATACCCACATAGTCCTGCGTCTCCTCATGCCCTTTCTTTCATGTATCACTTATGTAATTTTCTGCTCAGTGATCAGCTACAAACAGTTTTCTCCTAAAGTAAAGATGGGATAATTTTTTTCCCTCAGGACACACCCCTAGACTCTTGGTTTTGACATGCAAAAAGGTTATTTGCAAGAATGGTGTGAAAAGGAGAATTAAGAATTCTTTAGTTATTGATTGACTTTGTCTATGGTTGCTTCTCTGCATATTTCACATACACAGAAACTGACTGAATCAAGTCATGTACCTTAAAAGATCTGTTCCTGTGCTGATGATATAGCCCGTACCATAGGGAGCTTGCTTTACAAGGGGAAAGTGCAGGGTTCCAGTCCCCAGCACTGAGGGATAGGAAAAAGAAAATAACAAGACAAAACACTTCTGAGGATGCCAAATTTCCATCCTCTCAGCTTGTTTTTCTCTTTTGTTAATCAACAGAATCAACACTGTTGAAGAAGTATCAGTTTCCTATGCAAGTAATTGCCAATGCCACCTTTCAGCAGGGAGCTGCACTCAAAAGGAGCAGTGCTTCCCAAGTCACCAGCATTTCTTAAGATTACATGTTGTTTCACATCATTCAAATGTCAATAGTTCATAGTTTACATCTCTCTCAGGAGTATGCTAGTGTGTCTATTTCTTCAGTAACTTATTCAGCTAGGCAATGTGCACCAGGCTGCAGTGGCAGGAAACTCAAAATGACAACTGCACTGGTCCTTGGCAATTTTGAGCCTTTTTTTTTTTTTTTTTGCAGTGCTGGGGATTGAACCTAGGGCCTTGTGGTTGCAAGGCAAGCACTCTACCAACTGAGCTATATCCCCAGCCAAATTTTGAGCCTTTTTGGACACACTCCCAGACTCTGCCAATGCAGCAGACTTCCACACCTGAGCACTTTCCATGTGAACCACAATGGGAACTGGAAAACCAACATGTGAAGGCAAAAGACAGCCACCTTTGGCCCTGAGTCTCCTAATCAGTTTTTCTTTTCATTGCTGTGCTTATGACTTGATTGAAAACATAAGGATTTGGGGTTGAATCCATGTTAATTTCTGCTGATAGGATTCATTTGAAAAGGGTGAATTTACAACCAACTCTCCCACTATCATTGGAGTTCCAGTGTAAAAAGAAAATGAGCAGTAAATTTGCATCTCATTGAAATTTGTATTCTAATTACCTCAATTGCGTCCATAATCCCAGTGATTTGGGAGGTCGAGTTAGAAGAATCCCAAGTTCAATGTCAACCTCAGGAACTTAGAAAGCCCTAAGCAACTCAGGAAGACCCTGTCTCCAAATAAAATAAAATAAAAAAAGGGCTTGGAATGTGACTCAGGGATTAAAAAGTCCTGGGTTCATTAGCTGGTGCCAAAATACATAAATATCTTGGTTAAGAGAATAAAATATGGAGAGTGACCTGGGACATCTTGTGCTGCATAGGAAAGAAGGAAGAGAAGTAGGAAATATGTGAGCATGGTAGGAACGAAGCAGAGAGAAAAAGGAATGAAAAATGAAGGAATTCACAGAATAATGGAATTATTTCCCATGGACTTCCAGGGAGGTTCAAAGGGACTTCTTCTTCATCAGGCCATTCTTCACTTTATCAAGGGATTAATTTCTTGCTTAGAAATTCTGGTTCCCCAACTTGTCCTCCATGTTAGTGGTCTCCACATCTCCCTCTAGTGTTTGAAAGCTCAATCTTTGTCCCTGATGCCAATCCAATAATGAAGACATGGTTTTGAGAAAAAGGGAAAAAAAGTTTTACTGCTTTGCTAGAAAATGAGAAGCAATGGGGACTTGTGTCACAAAGCCTGTAGTTCTACAAATTGACAGGAACAGAGGACTTCTCTTATCTCTTAGGTAAAGAGATACCTAAGAGTCTACATTTCATGTGTTCTTTGTCTGCAGTTGTAATTCATTGGTTAATTTGTGAGACAGTAATATCTGAGATCTTTTGGTACTGTCCCACAGTCTGGATTACTTTCTTATTATTGTGAATGTGTGCTCAAGTACACAGAGCTTTTCCTAGGATGGGGAGGAAAATTATTCCTGTTTTTTTCTGAGATTAGGAAGAAAGAGAGATTAAGGAGCATCAGGGAGAAAAAAGGGTACAGAAACATGTTCATTTGAAATATAAGTTGTAATGACAGAGCAACAAGGGTTATATTCAAAATATAAAGCATTAAACTCTTTGGAGTAAGGGTTGAATTTTTAGTGGATATGTCCTCATTATTCAAGAGAGCACTGCATGGAATGTACATGTCCCATGCGAGAGCTGGAAGATAATTTCTCCATTTTGTGTCCATTACAGCTCATCCATGAGCTGTGGTGGGTACACTCAATGTATTTTAGCTGGACATACATTTATCCTGGCAGACAAACCCAAAACACAGAATGAGTGAATGGAGCAAATTGTATAATTATACTGGATAATTTTTGTGGAAAGATTGTCTTTTCCTAGTAGTGGTAGAAAATTTTTATTTTCCAAAAATATTACATGTTGGCACTTGCTGGGGTCCAGCCCTAGCAGGAGTCTATGGGTTTCACACAGGTAATGGGGCGGGGGGGGGACAGCATCAGTGATGGGTGGAGAATGAAAGACATAGACTCTAGTTCTGGTGCAATCACTCCCACTGTATTCTGGGGAAGGCTGGGTTTATATACATTTTTCTTCAGGCTATAATGTCAGTCTTGTGGTTAATGAAATTAAAGAAGTTTCCAAAGCATAGTCAGAAATTTTTCTTAAAGGAACCAAAAGATTATGAGAAAACAGTAACCTTACAAATTATCCTTACCTAATCACAATTGTTTTAAGAATATCTAACTATGTCAATGAGCTAATACAATGTTTATTTCCTTAATATCTAAACTCTAAGTGACCTAAGACTATTCTTATTACTCTCATGGTTAAAGCAATAAACAAGTAATCTCATGTGACCATCTCTACTTGGTCCATCTGGTTAATATCTAAATTGCTGAGTTAAGGTCTACAGGAGGGCAGCAGTCACAGTAGTTCTCATGGTCAAGTTTTTTTTAATGAATAAATTACATTGTCTTGTGTAGCTCTTTTTTCCAGAACAGGGCATTGTGTACCAATGTTTATTATAGGGGTGACCTACTCTATGTAGGAAGGAAGGAATGCTGTGAAACCTTATTCTTTTACCCCCACCACCACACATAAACAAAACCATCATTAGAATTTAACAGGCCTGTTGGAGACAAATGCAGATCTATATCTATTTTCTCCAGAGGCTTTCAGGAACTCATTGTACGGTTGCAAAATTATTTTTAACTTTGTTAGTGGAAAGGCCCATTGTCTTTCAGATTGTAGGTAATATTTTCTGGAATTTTTGTGTAATCCCCTCGTTCCCCTAAGCAATCTGTTCAGACTAAAATGAGTAATATATTTTCAGAAAAACACAGCAGAAAAAACACCATGCTCCACAACAAAACATCTGGCAATTCCCTTTATGATGAGCCTTTGCAAACATCCTCCAGAAGATCTTTGTCAAGCACTGGATGGAATTCCAGATGCCTGCACAGCTCCCCCTTTTTTATTTTGTAAAGTGAAGAGGCCTTCTTGAATTTTTATTATCTTGACTAGTCTGAGGATTACTTGGAGGATGACTGGAAGACAAAGAATTAAAATTAAAATACTACTTCAATCAAGCCATATTGAATATTGTGTTTCGGAATGTACAGTTAAATATAGTTGTTTTTATATTATGAAATATTTGGGAGGCCAAATTATTTGCTGGAACATCCGAGAGATGAGCCTGACTTAACATTCTTATTTGTAGTTGTAAAGCATTGATATCTGGTGCTATATTAGTATTATTTAAAATCCCTTTAAGGTGAGTTTTAACTTGTTCCCAATTAGTATTATTATCATCCTTTAAGGGAGTAATACAAATCCATTTGTAGTTAGCATGACATCTAGTGGTTATTCTAGTTTGAATATTCTGAATCTCATTTCCCATAAAGATAATAGCTTCTTCAAGAGCATTAATTCTTCTTTCTAATTTTTTATCAATTTGTTCTTGTGCCACTAAAGCCACAGAGACATTATGAGATAAATCATTTAGGTGTGAAGCGGTATGAATTTCCTATACAAGTGCTGTGGTTGAGAGAGCTAAAGAAGTGATTATACTGATTAAAGCTGTTATTCCTAGGATCAAAGCTGCAGCAAATCTTTTTGGTCTTAAAAGTTTATTAAATGATTTTAAAATTTCAACAACTGGGTCATTATACCAAGATTCTGTAAGATTAACTGGCAATATAACATAATTAGGCTGATGTACAATTAAAAACACCTTTAAATCTTTAGACATGGTTGAATTAATACAATTAGTAAGAACACAATCATGGCAATAAATGTTATAAGCTTCCTTATTTTTAGTGATATTGAAATTATTTATGGTAGACATAAGAACAGCATGAGGAGCATTTATACAAGCACGTACTGCAAAGTCATTAAGTTTACTTAACTTAGGTCTTTGTAATAATACTATATTAGTAGCTGCTAATATTTTATACAATCAGGAAGGTAAGAGAATTTACCATTTATAAGGTCACTCTGATAGATATGTGTTACTCATCCAGGAGTAAACCATCTATGAATAGGCTCATTGGTAAGAAAAGGGTTAAAATTAAAATGTACCATTTTATTCTGTCTTTTCTTTAACCAAAGTTTATAATCAAACTCAGGAGAAGAGAGAGAATTATCTGTAACAGTAGTAGTAGAGCCTTGTGGCTTAAACTGTAGTGCAGTATGATGAAAACCACATTTAAACCATTTTGGGAAATCTGTTTGAAAATCAAGTAGATTACAAGATCTGTCTTTTGACTGTTAAAGTCCTCACACAGTTTAAAAGGAGGCGGTAAAGCCACTGAAATATTTGTACAATTATAAATAGCATATCCAAGTGAGATTATCTCTAGGGACCATATATCTCTTTTGTTGTCTTCTTCTCCTGGAGAATCAGTAACGTAAGTCCTATAACTTAAAGGGAGACATCCCAATGGCACATGTAGATTATCTGTACTAAAGCACATTGGTGTCTCTTCAGTAATTACATGAAATGTAATTGTAGAGGCTATTTTATGTGGTATTAAAGAATCTGAAATTCCTCCAAGTAATTGAGGCTCATTGGTAAATACTTTAATATTAGATCTGCTCCAAGTAGTTGGATGCAGTAAAGGAGGATTTGGAAAATAGGTCCAGTAAGCTTTTCCTTCATTAACATAAGCATGAATAGGCAGTACCTGAGTCGGAATGAGAGCAATCAATGCAAAAAAACAAAGCCTCTGGGGTTTTAGGTTTTCCGGAGCTCTTCACCATGTGTTCAGTAGTGGCAGTCAGGCATTTCATTTGTCCACAAGTCGGCAGGTCTGAGTAGCGAGTTGCAGATGATTGTGCAACACCCACTCTTTTATCTTTAAATAGTAACCCGTTTTCATCCATCTGATTGGGTTGGTAAGGGATCCAGTACTTTTTGTTCTTTCTCCTTCAAATAGGGCTCATTGTAGTGATGTATCAATCTGTCTGGAATCCACAAAGGTGTTTCAGTATCCTGTGGAAATACACAAGCATAGCCTCGACCGGATGTCAGCAAGACATCAGGTCCTCTCCATTTACCAGATAATAAATCTTTCCATTTTACTAAACTTTGTTTTGACCTTTTACTTTCTCAATGTCTCATCATTGTAGTATTTCCCTCCTTGTCAGTATTTAGATGACTGAAAACAAATAAAGCATGTTGTAAAATATGATGTGGAGAATAGTATTTAAACTCTCCCTCTTTTAGCTTATTTATTTGTATTTTTAATCTTTGATGGCTCCTTTCTACTATTGCTTGTCCTTGTGGGTTATAAGGAATTCCTGTAGAATGAGAACTGGAACAAAAATCTTTAAATGGTTTTGATGTATATGCAGGAGTATTATCAGTTTTTAATTTTTTTAGGCATTCCTAAAACAGAAAAACAAAGGAATAAATGTTGAATCACATCCTTGTAGGCTTCCTCAATTCTGGCTGAGGCCAAAATAGCATGAGAAAAGGTATCGACTATAACATGAACATAAGACAATTTTCCAAATTCTGATATATGAATTACATCCATTTGCCATAAGACATTAGGTAAAAGTCCTCGAGGATTAACTCCCATCTGTGGAGAAGGAATAAATTTAGGACCTACATGACAATTTTTAACAATAGTTCTAGCTTCTTCTCTAGAAATATGAAATTGTGTTTATAAGGCAGTTGAATTGTGATGATGATTTCTGTGTGATATAATTGCTTCTTCTATAACTGTTAAAATAAAATTTTTAGTTAAGTGATCAGCATGGGTATTACCCTGTGCAAGGGGATCAGATAATCTGGAATGTCCCTGAATATGACCTATAAAGAAATGTGAAGTTCTCTTATGAATTAGATATTGAAGTTCTTGCAGCCTATGTGTAATTTTAGATGCAAAGGAGAGCATTGCTGTTTCTATGATTGGAAACAGTTTAAAAATGTATAATGAGTCTGTGTACAAGTTAAAGGTTTGAGCAACAGTCTTGAAAGCATAGATGACTACTTCTAATTCAGCTCTTTGTGCAGAAGTTTCTTGTGTCCATTAAACTGTTGGTTGAGAATTAATTATTGTAACTGCTTTTCCATTTGATGACCCATCTGTAAATATTAAAATAGTATTGTTAATTGAGTTGAGGAGCACCATTTAGGAAATATTATTTCTGTTTGAAGTAAAAAAATGTAGTAAAGGATAATTGGGCAAGTGGAAAGAAATTTTTCCTGTAAGATTTAGAAATGCAATAGCCCATTGATCATCAATTTGAAATAATTGGTCGAATTCTTCTCTTGTGTAAGGAATAATTATTTCATGCATTTCACAAGCAAACAATTATTTACTTCTAAATCTGGCCTTTAATACCAAAGAAGCTACCATAGTAGGATAAGACATTAATATTTTCTTTCCTGATACTGGTAAGTGTATCCATTCAAGTGGATCATTTTGCCATAAACAACCTGTTGGAGTATGTTTTGTTTTTAGCACAATATAAACCCAAGGCAAATTATAATTAACTTGTTGCAAGTAATGTTTTTGAATTGCAGTTTCAACAACTTGTAAGGCTTGTTCTCCTTCTTAGTTAATATTCTACTTGAGTTAGGATCTGAATCACCCTTTAGTATTCCCAACAAAGGTTTTAAATCATTAGTTGAGAGTTTTAAATAAGGTCTAATCCAATTTATATCTCTCAATAATTTTTGAAAATCATTTAACATTAATAATTTGTCTTTTCGAATTTGTAGCCTTTGAGAGGTGACACAATCTAGTTCTTCCTACATAATTATAAGGAGGTTCCTGTTGAATTTTTTCAGGAGCCACTATCAGACCCCACCTCTGTAAATCTTTAATTAAATACTATAATATTATTTGTAACAAATGGCTTTGAGAATGTGCAATCAATATATCATCCATATAATGAATCATATAGCAGTCTGGATACTTTTGTCTACAATTAATTAAGGCTTGATCTTTAAACTTTTGACATAATGTAGGACTATTTTTCATTCCTTGGGGTAATACTTTCCATTGAAATCTTTGATAAGGCCTTTGTAAGTTAGGCGATGGTAAACTAAAAGCAAAACACCATCTATCTAGTTTAACTAAAGGAATAGTAAAGAAGCAATCTTGTAAATCAATGACTATAATATGATAGCCTTTAGGGACAGTCACAGAAGAAGGGAGGCCAGGCTGAAGTGCCCCCATAGTCTCCATTGTATTATTAACTGCTCTTAGATCCTGCAGTGATCTCCATTTTCCTGATTTTTTCTTTATAACTAATATAGGTGTATTCAATGGACTATTAGATGGCTCTATATGTCCTAACTGTAATTGTTCCTGTACTAATTTTGTGGCTGCTTCAATTTTTTCTTTTGATAAGTGCCACTGTTCCACCCATAGTAGTTGGTTGTCCTTCCAGATAATTGGGTCAGCCTGCCTGGTAACAGAGGCCCCTATGAAAAAGGTGTACTTTCCTCCTGTTCATCAGTTAAAGTAATATTAAGTTGTTTCATTAAATCTCTTCCCCATAATGTAAAGGGGAGAGAAGGAATAACATATTGTTGAAAAGTCCCAGTTTTTTCTATGTCTCTCCAATGTAACATAACAGAGCTTTTTGCCACATTGGAGGCTAATCGTAGCCCCAACAAAGTAGAAGGGGATTTAGTAGTTGGCCAGCTAGGATGCCAATCATGAGATGCAATACAAGTTATGTCCACTCCTGTATCTAGCAGTCCTTTGAATATTTTACCATTTATTTCTATAGATTTCATAGGTCTTTGTTCTGAAATTTTTTGTACCCAGGCCACAGTATTAGTTGATCCAAAACCCTCTTTCCTTTCTGGGGCTAGTACTTGATTTGAAAGTTTAAGATAGGGTATTAACAATAACTGAGCAATTCTCTGTTGAGGAAAAATCTGTACTGTCTTATATGGGGGATAGACCATAATTTTTATTTCTCCTAAATAATCTGAATCTACTACACAAGGTATTACCTGGATTCCTGCTTTTGCTATAGAACTTCTTCCTGTTATTAGGCTCATATGTCTCTCAGACAAAGGGTCAAATATGTCTGTTGGGATTAAAGTAACCTCTGATTCTGGAGTAATAATTAAATGCTGAGAGGAAGACAGATCTAATCCTGCATTTCCTGGGGTTCCTCTGGCCAGGTCATTAATTGTTGTCCTACAAGTGGATTGGGGGAACCCCAATTGTTTAGAGGGGCCTGTGGAAGGCCCCTCATCCTGTTTTTTGGATAATATTCATTGGCTTGAAATCCTGGATAATTTTGCCTTGACTGTTTTATAGGAGGCATGCTTGAACCTCCTTTTCCTAGTCCATTAAGCAAATGGTCATCTTTATGAAATCTGGATCTACATTCATGAGCCCAATGAAATCCTTTTTGACATTTAGGACAAATTGTTTTAGGAGGAACTCCAGTTCCCCCAGCAGTATTCTGAGCAGCCACTGGAGCTGGCACAATTGGATTCTTAGTATTAGGACAATTCTTAGAAAAATGCCCAAGTTGTCTACAAGAAAAACAATTACCTTGAGGTCTGCCAGAACGACCAGCAGGCCTAGGAGCATTAACATTTTGATTAATACATTTAAGATATTGTGAATAATTTTTTCCTTGTAAGGCAGCAGCCATAGCCATTCCTTGAATATGGGCTGGGCTACTGTCCATACAGGTTTTAATATAGTCTGAAAGAGAGCCAGTTCTTCTAATTGGTCTTAAAAAGGCCTGGCATGTAGAATTTGCATTTTCAAAAGCCAATTGTTTCAGTAATATTTCAGCTGTTTCTGAATTAGTAATGATTTTAGAAATATTTTTGTCTAATTTTGCTAAGAAGTCTTCATAGGGTTCCATGCTACCTTGTTTAATATTACTAAGAATGGTTGTAGGAGCATCAGCAGAAGGCAATCACCTCCATGCCAATTGAGCACATTTAGAAATTTCCTCTTAAACCTTTCTAGAATGTTTAATTTGTTCTGCAGGAGTAGGCCAATCCCCTGTTCCTTTTAACTGTCCTAAGGTTATTCTATTTCTTCTTCTGTCCATCTGTGACTCTACAGAGGCTTGTGCTAATTCTTCATATTCTGTCTTCTAAAGTAAATATTGCCCTGGTGTTAAACACGACTTTGTGGTTTTTGCCAAACAAAAGGCATCAGCCACTGTGAGCTCACATTCTCCACTAGCTGCAGAGTATAAGGGGAAGTAGGTCCTAAATCTTTTAAAACTGCTTTTAGTTCTTTTAACATTTTAAAAGAGAGAGGCTTCAAGTGAGGCTCTCCTCCTTCATCTATACCCCATACTATAGGGCAACAAATACTAATATCTCCCTGTTTTTGTGCCTAACTAACAGCACCTACAAATCCTACCTTTTGGACTTTCCTTTTTATTTTTTCTGAGGGATTAGGAAGGGCTGGCACAACAGGAGCCACCAAAGGTGGATCCTCATTATGATATCTGAA
Organism: Sciurus niger; assembly: GCA_020740815.1. Classification (NCBI taxonomy): domain Eukaryota; kingdom Metazoa; phylum Chordata; class Mammalia; order Rodentia; family Sciuridae; genus Sciurus; species Sciurus niger. The sequence goes on along the minus strand of JAHUXG010006438.1, from coordinate 113,081 downwards.
AGCAGTTTCTTCCAAGTCCTCCTCATCAGATGGGGAGAGCTGAGCAGGCAGACCTTTCTCCTTTTTCCCATCTTCATCATCATCCGATTCACTTTCACTTTCACTCTGAGTTTCCTCTGTATATGTTTTAACCAAGGCTGTCAGCAAAGGCTCCTTTTCTGACGTTTTGTCCGGTGATCTTACCCTTCTACTTAGCTTCTCACTTTCATGTCTAGGGTCTAAACAGTCCCTAAAAAGATTCCACAACGCAAAAGTGTCAGTGGGGACTATTTCATTGCCATATAATCTATGATGCACCTGCATAGAATCGCCTATCTTTTTCTGGGTTTTAACATCTAAAGTACCCTGTTCAGGAAACCAAGGGGCACATTCTTGCACAAAATGAAAAAATCTTTTTAATTGAGCTGTTCCTACATTTGTTCATCTTTTAGTTAATAATTGCTTAGCAATATCAATAAATAGTGCTCTTTCTTTGCTTTCACTACCTCCCATGGTAGCTGTTCTGTTTATCTCTGCCTCTCCTTTCTTGGCCTTCTCTACCGAGGGGTCCGCAGCACCCCAGGCAGGATCCTAGTTGTCTTGAAAAGGAAAGAAATTAATATTAATAAATGGGGGGTTTACCATAGTGCCCACATTGGGCGCCACTTGCCAGGGTCCAGTCCTAGCAGTAGTCCATGGGTTCCACACAGGTAACGGGGTGCGGGGAGACAGCATCGGCGATGGATGGAGAATGAAAGACACAGACTCTAGTTCTGGTGCAATCACTCCCACTTTATTCTGGGGAAGGCTGAGTTTGTATACATTTTTCTTCAAGCTGTAATGGCAGTCTTGTGGTTAATGAAATTAAAGAAGTTTCCAAAGCATAGTAAGAAATTGTTCTTAACAAGGAACTGAAAGATTATGAGAAAACAGTAAACTTACAGATTATCCTTACCTAATCACAATTGTTTTAAGAATATCTAACTACATCAATGAGCTAATACAATGTTTATTTCCTTAATATCTAAACTCTATGTGACCTAAGACTATTCTTATTACTCTCATGGTTAAAGAGTTAAAAGGTAATCTCATGTGACCATCTCTATTAGGTCCATCTGGTTAATATCTAAATTGCTGAGTTAAGGGCTATAGGAGGGCAGCGGTCGCAGTGGTTCTCATGGCCAAGTTTTTTTTTACTGAATAAATTACATTGTCTTATGTAGCTCTTTTTTCCAGAACAGGGCATTGTGTACCAATGTTTATTATAAGGGTGACCTATTCTTTGCAGGAAGGAAGGAATGTTGTGAAACCTTATTCTTTTACCCCACCACCACACATAAAAAAAACCATCATTAGAATTTAGCCAGACTGTTGGAGACAAAGACAGATCTATATCTATTTTCTCCAGAGGCTTTCAGGGACTCATTGTACGGTTGCAAAATTATTTTAACTTTGTTAGTGGAAAGGCCCATTGTCTTTCAGATTGTAGGTAATATTTTCTGGAATTTTTGTTGTATTCCCCTCGTTCCCCTAAGCAATCTGTTCAGACTAAAATGAGTAATATATTTTCAGAAAAACACAGCAGAAAAAACACCATGCTCCAGAGCAAAACATCTGGCAATTACCTTTAGGATGAGCCTTTGCAAACATCCTCCAGAAGATCTTTGTCAAGCACTGGATGGAATTCCGGATGCCTCCACAGGCACTCATACACTGAAGCTGAAAAAGTTGATCACACAGAAGTCAAGAAGAGAACAGAGTACTAGATCTTTAAAAATGTAATTAGATAGATTGTGGGTAAGATATACTAAAAAAGTTAAGATGATAAATTAACTCAAATTTATAGCACAATAGGGTGATTCGGCTATAATAATTACTTATACATTTCAAATAATCAGAGAAGAGTTTCCTGCTATTTAGCAAAATGATAACAATTGACAAGTTTGAAATTTCCCTGATTTGATAACAACACACTATATACACATGTTGAATTGCAATGCTGCATCCCAAATACAAGTACAAATTGCAGAGAATTCAGTCACATCCAGTGTGGATGAGGGAAGGATTAATAGGCAGAGGATTATGCTGGCTCTAAATATATTAATTACCCATAAATCTCTAATCAATAAAAACTCAAGTGCCAATACCCTTTTCTAATGTGAGGGTGCATGATGGATTGAGCCATACCAGATCTTGCTTCTAACAAAATGGAGTAGCACACCTCTCCTTTATTTATAGTCATACAGGTAAAGGGGCCAAGACCACAAGTGACTGGCTTCTTCTGTGAGGAAAAGGATGGGATGGAGTTAGGAAAACCAATTGTTTTGGGAACTAGCATATCAATCAGAAGATAAGACACTCCTGCACAGAGGCACTTAACCCTTAGGATACCTACAACAATGTATCATGGCTTCCAGTTCCTGCAAGTCAGTCCTCTGCATCCCATGTCTCAACCAATTCTGATTCTGCTAGGTATGGTTGACTCTCCACACAAATAATAGATTTCCATTAAAAATAAAAATAACCAAAAATCAACACTTCAATATTTTAACTAATTATCTACATCTTCTCAGATTTTATGTCATGTTTATAAATATTTCACTTTTCTGGTTTCTGTTAATATCTTGATTTAAAATCTATATGTTCTAAAGAGTGATAAAATGACAGTCCCCTGTGGATGATTTTCTGACTGTTGTTTATCAATATATGGCTGGAAATTATTGAAAATACATACCTACATTTTAAGACACTTGAACTAAAACACAAATACGCCTTGAATAAAAAAGATTCCATTGGTAGATCAATGACAAATTTTCTGTATCAAGTTTATGCTTGGACCTCTGAACTGAAAATTTGTTTACTTCATGCAGGTGATAGCTGGACTTCTTTTGGAGAATCATCTTTCAGACTTGGGTCAAATTTTTGTTTTTAACTCTGGTTTTAGTTTAACTGTGACTTTATTTACTACCCTGCTTCTAGATGACTGAGTAGAAACCAGAGAATATGTTCCTACAAATATTTGATCATTGAACTTGGTTTACTTAGTATAGTTATTCTGGTGATGATAAAAACTTTTGTATAACTTGGATAGCTACAATGTGTATTAAATTTTTTTCTAAAATACAAAGCAATGATCTGTCAACATAGAGTGAGAAAATGTTCTAAAATTGTGAAAATTTATTGAGAGAATAACAGAGGTAGTCATTATTAAAATAACTAAATTAAGTCTCCCAAGTCAATGGTATGAGGAATGGCATAAGAAAAATAATGATCAATATATGTAGAGGTCATTACATGTCATAAACACTTTGACATTTACTAGTTTATCTTTTTGCACATGTAATAAATATACAATTAAGAAAAGATGACTGACCATATTTTACAGATTTGTTTATCAGTGTATGGCACCATAAACTACTCAAGGTCACACTTGGACTCAACTGAAGATCACAGATGCAGATTCAAACAATGTGTTATAGAGTGAATAACTCTCAAAGTTGTATCAGTTAATTTATGAAAGATATTATTGCTTGTAATAAATGAGTATACAACTAGCAACAAAATAATATACCCAAGCATATTATTACTCCATTGAGATCCATTTCTTAAGAAAGCTGTAATTCTCTAGTGTTATGCAATATTCCTATTTGAAGTCACCAAAAATTGTAGAGATTTAATATGTATATGGGGCTTAAATAAGAAGAAAAAGAAGAAAACCAAGTAAGATACTACCTCAGAAAACTTCAAGATTAGAGTACAATTGAGAACCGCATTCAATAATAAATAGTAGTTCTGAATGGATTGGAAAGCTGATATACAGTGGGAGCTCCACAATTGTTACATAATCCAGATATTATTGAGTAACAATAGGAAAATATCAACTGGAAGATATGAGAGAGATGTGAGTGCTGAGGTGGGAAAGGGGTGTGTTGAGGTGAATCCATACATTTTCCTGATGGTAATTGTACAGACTGAGATTCATGAAGATAATACTATTTGAAATAAAGATTTTTTCCTTGTTTACTCCTAAGATATATATTCCATCATTCCTCAACAAAGAGATGAAAAATACCAATCATGTGATTTTATTAGTCTAAGAAATGCATTTCTCTCTAAAGTTGGCATTGGACTCTCAGCCAACACTATCCTTCTTCTCTTTCACATCTTCACATTCCTTCTGCAGCACACACAGGCTTAAGCACACCAAACTCCTCATTGATCTCTTGATCGTAATCCACACAGGGCTGATGGCAACTTTTGGATACATAGCTACAGATGCTTTTGTGTCTCAGGATTTGGGGGATGACATCAAATACAAATCAAAAATCTACTTGCATTGGTTTTCAAGGGGATTGTCCCTTTGTGCCACCTGCATCCTGAGTGTCCTCCAGGTCATTATTCTCAGCCCCAGATCCTCCTGCTTGACAAAGTTCAAGCACAAATTCCCACATCATAGCCCGTGTTCCCTTGTTTTCCTGTGGTCTTGTACATATCCTTGAGTGATAGCTTATTATTATCTTCTACTGTTTTCCCCAATATGTTCTCACATGGTCTGGTATTTATTGCTCAATCCTGTACAATTGTATGAAATAGTTACTTCCTCAGGCATTTATTTTCTGTAGGTGTATTCTGGGATGTCTTTCTTATAGGACTCATGACCCTCTAAAATGGGTACATGGTGATCCTCTTGTGTAGGCATAAGCAGCATTTCAAGCACCTTCACAGCACCAGTCTTTCTCTGCAAGCACATCCCATGTACAGTGGATCACCTCAATCATCCTGCTGCTCACAAGTTTCTTTATGCTCATATATAGTTTGGACCCCATCTTCTCCTTCTGATAAACTCTACAGAAACATGACCCTGTTTGCTTTTCTATCCAAATGATGACAACTAATGACTATGCCTCAACCAATACTTCACTGCTGATCTGTACTGAAAAAATGAATTATTAACTTCTTCAAATCTTTTTTGGTGAGGATAGTACAAATTTAACTCCTGATCAAACTACAAATATAACTTCTTATATCTATACAAGTTCTCCTAATGTGTCAATTCACTGGCTTCTAAAAAATAAATCATGGCATAAAGTATATGCTGTCTGGATTAAGTGAATATAGAGATATGCATGCTTTATTAAATCTGTTACTTTGAAACATGTGAATAACAAATATATCATAGAAATATCAATCATTTACCTTCATGAGATAACATAAGTGTCCAACATATTGGTTTGGTGTGAGCACATGACACTTATGAGTCAGGTGTTACCTTCATGACCTAGGTTAGCCACTAAAAACACATTGAGAGTGTACAACTTGTTTTAATATGTGCTCAAATGAGCTGTACATGTCAATATTTATAGCCATAAATTACTAACTAATCCATCAATTGTCCTTTCACTGACCTAATAAAAATAATTGAATGTATGGACACGGTTGTCATAAGCTCATAGTATCATTATTAAGTATAACCACTGGTGAAAACAAGTCAATGTCCAAAAGCATATAGATATGTAAGCAGAACATGGCCTGGACATACCATGGAATATTATTCAACCTGCAACAAAAATAAATAAATTCCTGAAGGAGTAATTTGTGAACTTGAATACATTATTGCAAGTGACATATCACTTACAAATTATCCAATGCTGTAAGGCACTAATTTTGAAGGTGGATATGAGAATTAAAATTCATAAACACAGAAAATAGAATGAGAGCTACCAGAAGCTGAGGAAGAAGTTAGTGAAGAGTTCTTATTTGATAGCCACAAAGGGATAGTATAAGAAGAAGAAAAAGTGCTAGAGATGGATGGTAAATATTTTCACAATAGTATGAATGTGCTTACTGCCTCTGACCTGCAAACTTAGGAATCATCAAACAGTTGAACCAGAAGAATGAAACCAGATCTGGCCTCTAATATAATGTGTTGCACCCCTCATATGTATAATATTTCAAAATACATGCTGTGTTATGTGTATCTAAAAAATCAATAAAACTATGCTGTTGAAATAAAATTATTCAAAATATTTAATTTTCTGTGATATGCATATTACCATAAAAATGGACCAATAACCTTCTTTATATTAAGGGAAATATGCCTAATACACAGGAAGAAACACCACTTGTTCTCATATATTTGTAGAAAACACTAAGGAAATCTAGTAGAAAAGAATGTAGTGTTGATCCCCAGAGGATGGGAAGAAGAGAGAGAGGACAGATGATAAGGGGCACCAAGAACCAAGTGGAGAAATCGCTTCTGATACTTCTTTGGCAGAGTAAGGTAACTACTACTGTAGCAACTTAAAATGTGTTCAAAATGAAATTCCTGGTACATAAAAACAATTAATAGTTGAAGAGATGAAAATAATTGTTATGGTCTGATTACTACAAATTATACACATGTACTGAAGTACCATAATGTACCTGATAAAACATATATATATATGTATGTGTGCATATATATGTATATATATATTTTTAAAAAAAAGTTTCCAGTAAGTTTTTAAAAGCTTTGAACAAATTCTGTATAATTAAATAATTTTTATGTATCATGATTCCAAAAATGACAAAATATAGTTTTTAAAAATTTCTATCACTTTTAAGACATTTTAGTGAGTTGGGTCTAAATCTTTTTATGGCCAGTTTTTGAACCCTCCTGTGATTAACCACTGAGTCATTGAACTACATCCCCAGTCCTTTACTATATTTAGTTTGAGTTAGGTTCTCAATATTTTGCTTAGACCCTTGCTAAATTACTCAAGACTGGCCTTAAAGTTGCAATCCTCCAAACTCAATGGTCCCAGTGACTGGAGTTACATGTGTGTGCCACCTTGCAATTGATCCAAAGAAGGACATGTTCTTGTTATGGATTCAGTTAAGGAGTAGTATGTTCTGCTCAGTCTTTCAATGATACTTTTTTTTTTAGGTATCAACAGTTTCTTAGTTTTCTGGGTAATATATTTCAAATTAGGTCAAAACGTCAAATTCAGATTGTAGAGGAATACATGGAAAATTACTGGTCTTGAAACTTATGCATGAAAATTTTGTATTTGTAGGATTGTTTTAATAAGAAAAAGGAAAAAAATATTAGAGGTTCTTTTCTAAATAGATTTAGTATTTTTGTCACTGAATATTTCAAATGATGCACTATGAAAAATGTGAAAATTCTACTGCCCTATTATATCATTGCTCCTCTCTGGTAATTTTGCCTTTAAAATTATGACCTAAGAAACATCAGAAAACTTATATGTGTCATTTAATAGAGAAAACTCTACTTGAACAGTAATTCTTATTTTTGAAAATATTAATATCTGGTAGATAATATTTTAACTAACATTGCTTAAAAATCATTAAAAAGCATAAAATATGCAGCCATCAGGAAAGAAGTATTATAATCTCAAATTGCTGTAAACACCTAAAATTTTATATTTCCATACAAATTACGGTGATACACAATCTGTGCAGAAAGAGAAAAAACTAACCTCAAACTCATTTCCTCCCATATTTTTACTCAACAATATACATCTGACCCCAGGAACATGGAGTTTGTTTTTTGTTGTTGTTGTTGTTATTTTAGTTAATCTCACCTACCATGCAAGCAATGCTGCAGCTGTGGACACTAGCTGAGTATCCTTTAATTCAGTTCAGTTCTTAAACACAATTCAGTTTTTAGTCCACAGAATGAGGGCCCAATCTTGAAGATCACACCTCCCACACTTTAGATGCCAATCACAAACCCAGGTTGTTTTGTCTGTGTTTCTGACCCACTAGCTACAAATCAGAGTTTGCATAGTCCCCTTCTCAGGTTTGATTAATTTACTTGAGCAACTCACAGAATGGAGAAAAACACATTTTCCACTTTATTATTAAGACTATTAAAAAGGACACAGATGTAGAAATATGTAGGACAAGCATGGGGGAAGAGGCCTGGAGCTTTCATGTCCTCTCTAGGTGCCACACTCCAGGAATCTCCATTTGTTGAGCTATCCAGAAAGTTTCTTAAACCAGCATTTTGGAGTCCTTTATAGAGACTTCATCAAAGTATAAATGACTATTGAGAAATGTAACTGGAAAAGTATATGATCTAGTCCTACTAGACTGGGTAGTAAAACACTGCAAGACTAGTTGAGGTTTCTCTTGGCATCTCTGTATAGCAGTCCTTTCTTCAACATAGGGAGCAGGATTCTGACTGACATGAGGGTCATATGATCTACTATTGGACCAGAGATGTTAATGAATTTCTTTACGGTCAGATCCAAGACAGAGGAACATCAGAGACTCTATGACCTGCCTTAGGAAAGAGAAATTCTAGTTTTTGAGCCAGGAATTCTGAATATGGATATATGCATAAAGATATATAGAGATAGATAGATATCTCACATGTGCAAATTACTGATTATATTATTTACTGTTGGTATATATATGTGTTTATATATGTGTGTGTGTGTGTGTGTGTGTATGTATATGTGTGTATATGTATATATGAATATGTTACTGGAAAAACAATCAGGCATTGTGGTGCATGCCTGTAGTCCCAGCTACTTGGGAGGCTGAGAAAAGATGATCACAGTCTCAGCAGCTTAATGAAATTTGTTTCTAAATAAAAGAAGACTGGAGATGTAGTAGAGTGGAAGAGTGCTTTTCTAGCATGTGTAAGACCTCAATCCCCAGCACTGCAAAAAAATGAAGTGCAAATGCACAAAAATGTAATTGCAAATGCATATTAATCATCATTTTCCCCAGTTAATTATTCCTTGCTTTAAAACAATGAAGGCATTTTTAACATGGGCCTCTAGGGCTACTATAAACCACATACTGGTGAAGAATTAGAGTTAGGGTTAAGGTTAGGGTTAGGGTTAGGGTAAACTTCATGAGATCAAATTAACTTCTCTACTTCATGGCTATTTGTGAACCTCATGTGTACTATTCTGCCATATACCCTTATGTTTTTTTTTTTTTAGTTTAAAATTATTTTATTTTATTTATTTATTTTTTTTATTATTGTGAACAAATGGGATATATGTTGTTTCTCTGTTTGGACATGGCGTAAAGGCATACCATTTGTGTAATCATAAATTTACATAGGGTAATGTTGTCTGATTCATTCTGTTAGTTTTCCCCTTCCCCCCCACCCTCCCACCCTCCCTCCTCTATACAGTCCTTCCTTCCTCCATTCCTGCCCCCCTCCCTAACCCTAACTCTAACCCCAACACTAACCCTCCCACCCCCCATTATGTGTCATCATCCACTTATTAGCGATATCATTCTTCCTTTGGTTTTTTGAGATTGGCTTATCTCACTTAGCATGATATTCTCCAGTTTCATCCATTTGCCTGCAAATGCCATAATTTTATCATTCTTTATGGCTGAGTAATATTCCATTGTATATATATACCACAGTTTCTTTATCCATTCATCAATTGAAGGACATCTAGGTTGGTTCCACAATCTGGCTATTGTGAACTGAGCAGCTATGAACATTGATGTGGCTGTATCTCTGTAATATGCTGATTTTAAGTCCTTTGGGTATAGGCCAAGGAGTGGGATAGCTGGGTCAAATGGTGGTTCCATTCCAAGTTTTCTAAGGAGTCTCCACACTGCTTTCCAGAGTGGCTGCACTAATTTGCAGCCCCACCAGCAATGTATGAGTGTACCTTTCTCCCCACATCCTCGCCAACACCTGTTGTTGCTTGTATTCTTGATAATCGCCATTCTAATTGGGGTGAGATGGAATCTTAGGGTGGTTTTGATTTGCATTTCTCTTATTACTAGAGATGTTGAACATTTTTCCATATGTTTGTTGATTGCTTGTAGATCTTCTTCTGTGAAGTGTCTATTCATTTCCTTAGCCCATTTGTCGTTTGGATTATTTGCAATCTTGGTGTAGAGTTTTTTGTGTTCTTTATAGATTCTGGAGATTAGCGCTCTATCTGAAGTATGATTGGCAAAGATTTTCTCCCACTCTGTAGGCTCTTTCTTCGCATTGCTGATAGTTTCCTTTGCTGAGAGAAAGCTTTTTAGTTTGAATCTATCCCAGTTATTAATTCTTGCTTTTATTTCTTGTGCTATGGGAGTCCTGTTGAGGAAGTCTGGTCCTAAGCCGACATGTTGAAGCTCTGGACCTACTTTTTCTTCTATAAGATGCAAGGTCTCTGGTCTGATTCCGAGGTCCTTAATCCATTTTGAGTTTAGTTTCGTGCATGGTGAGAGATATGGGTTTAGTTTCATTCTGTTGCATATGGATTTCCAATTCTCCCAGCACCATTTGTTGAAGAGGCTATCTTTTCTCCATTGCATATTTTTGGCCCCTTTGTCTAGTATGAGAAAATTGTATTTATTTGGGTTTGTGTCCGTGTCCTCTATTCTGTACCATTGATCCACCTTTCTATTTTGGTACCAATACCATGCCGTTTTTGTTACTATTGCTTTGTAGTAGAGTTGAAGATCTGGTATTGCGATACCCCCTGCTTCACTCTTTCTGCCAAGGATTGCTTTAGCTATTCTGGGTTTTTTATTCTTCCAGATGAATTTCATAATTGCTTGCTCTATTTCTGTAAGGTACATCATTTGAATTTTAATTGGAATTGCATTGAATCTGTATAGAACTTTTGGTAGTATGGCCATTTACAATATTAATTCTTCCTATCCAAGAACATGGGAGATCTTTCCATCTTCTAAGGTTTTCTTTAATTTCTTCTTTAGTGTTCTGTAGTTCTCATTGTAGAGGTCTTTCACCTCTTTTGTGAGATTGATTCCCAAGTATTTTATTTTTTTCGAAGCTATTGTGAATGGGGTAGTTTTTCTAATTTCTCTTTCTGAAGATTCATCGCTTATGTATAAAAATGCCTTAGATTTATGTGTATTAATCTTATATCCCGCTACTTTACTGAATTCACTAATGAGATCTAAAAGTGTTCTGGTGGAATTTCCTGGTTCCTCTAAGTATATAATCATATCATCAGCAAATATGGATAGTTTGAGTTCTTCTTTTCCTATTTGTATCCCTTTAATTTCTTTGGTCTGTCTAATTGCTCTGGCTAGAGTTTCAAGGATGATATTGAAAAGAAATGGTGAAAGAGAGCATCCCTGCCTTGTACCCTTATGTTTTCATACACTCACTTGAGCTAGGCATTGTATCTTACCAGTGATGAAAGTGTTAGGGGTCTCCTGAGCACTGGTGCCCTTCAGATCTTGAGCAGGAATCATGAGCCACATCCTCAAAAACTGTCTCCTTTAGACACCTGATGTGAGCCATATAAGGAGCTTGCAGGAAAGAAAAATAGTACAGAAATTACTGTGTCTTAAGAGAGTAACTATGTGCCTGGCACCATACTAGGCACTGGTCAATGACCATTGACACTGGTACTATTGGGTATTGATCATAGCAACCAGAGGATATAATGGACTTCTCACCACACTTTTTTCTTATACTTTTATCCTCTATTCCATAAGTACAAATTTGAAAAGAAGTAAGTGGTCTGAATTCATATAAGCATTGGTGATCCCACAATATCCACAGGGCTATGTACTTGCACATGGGTGGGCCTGTGGGTAAGCATTTGTACCTGCATTTTACAGAGGAGAGCTCGGTTCACAGAAGGTCATTCCCTGTTTTATCCTCATTCATTCAGATTTAACATGGTAAGTACATACATGGCACACTGGAGCAGGACATTACACTGCCTGATGGAGAAGGATCCCACATCTCTCTCCCTGTCCAGTCAGTGAGCACCAAGTCCCAGCACAGAATGAGGCATCTTGGTCTGGGGTCCCTTTATCTCCCAACAACCCAAGTGTTTCAGTCCCCACAGCAGGGTATCCACACCCTCAGGGAGTCCAACACCTGGAGATGGGTCCATGATTTTCTCACCAAATCACCTGGATCTCTTAAAATGTCCTCCTGGTTACCATGATCAACATGATGACATCAGGTTACTGTGGTAACCACAATGAGCAAGTTTCTTCACACCAGAAATGCTTACAAAAAATCTTCCCCTCCCCCTCCTCTGATTTAAAAAAATGCCTTCCTTATGCAGGCCACCATCTAAGATGAGTGCCAATTAGAAGAACTAGTCTGATACATAAGCAGTGAGCCAAATTCTGGTCCAGATGTGGAAAGAAAGCATGTATCTCTTATCAGGAATTTGTTTGCTTTTATAATGACCATAGGGGAGTGTTATCTTTATAGAGAAACAATGGAAGGTATCTTAAGACTCTTGAATATGACCTAGCCATCTGAGATCAAACATACAAAATTCACACACCATGCTATGTACTTTTCCATCCTTGGCAGAAAATTAAGAGACTGCCTCTATCTAATACCTTGACTAAATGACCTAGGGATTTTTTTTTAATTTTAAAAATCTCATTTAATGAATCTCAGAATTATTTCAAAAAAGCAGGACTGAAATATTATTTAGTAAGCTGAAACTTATGCAGGCATTCAAATCATATATTGGATTATCCTGGGGAGTGCTTACCTGCATTCCTGATACATCCTGCTATGTGGAATGGATCCATGGCAAAACACATCTAGTCTCTACACACTCATTCCTTCTCCATCATGGAAATCACACATCTAATAAAAGGTTTGGTAAGATAAAACAGGAATTGTACTGTTTACACTTTTTCCCTTTAAAATTTTTGGTTGTAATCTTGCCTTGTCCGGCATATGTTCTGGTGTGCTCTCAGGGATGTTTTAACAATAGGTGCACAACTCGCCTCCTATGACATTGTCTCCCCAGATTTTCTCTGGTCTTGATTCCAAAGTATTGAGTCTTTAAGAGCCTCCCCAAGCACATCCTGTTCTTAGTCTGGGTTCTAAACTAAGTAAGAATTACAACAAAAATTATATTGAAATCAATATATTGACTTTATTCCTTATATATGTAAATTTCCATTAATGAAATATAAATATATGAAAATGCTCACAACAAAAACAGACAAGAATAATCTACATATGAGAATATGACTTAGATTACCTGACAAATGGGCTTCATATCAACAAACCATAGCATGGAGTAGACTCATACACCTAGCTGTGTTGCATCAGCATAGCCACAAAGGCCATGAACAGAAAGGGGTGCATACCTGGTATTTCCAGAAGGAGTCCTCTCTGTCCATATTCAAGGAAAGTGCCTTCCTGGGCAAAGGGTATCTCAGCAGCAGGACAAAATGTTTTAGGACACATTCTTTGAGGAATAGTTCTTGATGTGGAAAAAAAAAAAAAACCTCTCATTCTTATTACACAACATCATACAGACTTCAAAGAACATGGCTTTTTTGTGGATTTTAGAGCTACTTACAGCAGAACTATCTTATTTTGTTAAGAAGCATAATTATACTTGAAGGATCATCTTATAAAAGGGAACTGAATTTACTTTATAAATTCTAAGAGTAGAGCGAAAACCTTAAAACTTTCCCATATAAATCCCTTTAAAAACCAATTGATTAACTGTTTGTAAATGAAAACTCACACATAAAATCTCAGGTAAACTACAGTTCAAATTATAACAAATCCCCCTCCTCCACTTTTCAAGAATAAGAGAATCCCCTTTTCAGTCAATGGTAACAGACTGCAAGAGGTAAAGTTCACAAAGCCCCATATGTTGGGTTTATATCTCTCCTTAACAAACAATCCAAAACAATTAATATTGATTATCTCACATGAATTTGTGTTGACTTGATCCAGCTGAACCTTTTATGATCCACATGGTGGCTGTTATCTGGTGATGTATTAATCTGGAATCTCCAACCATCTGGAAAATCAAGAGAACTCCCTCAAAGTATGACAACTGGTATTGGCATCTCCTGAGAACAGGTAGGGAAACTAATTAAAGCACCTTGGCTCTCATTCAAAAAGGCCCACATATATAAGGCCATCAGATTACATTTAACCCAGTTTATTTTGTACATCAAATAACAGCATATAATTTTTATTCACATTCAATATCATTTTGTTTATCCAAAACTCAAATATAGTTGGATGTTCTGTATATATTTTTATTTGTTAAATATGGCAATTTTGGGGGAAGACACACTGAACCTCTAAGTTTTAATGAGCATCTGAGACTACTCTTCCAATGGGTCAATTCTGGAAAAAAAAAATCACACTGACACAAGAAAAAAATCTGATAATGTCTGCTGCTGGCAGCATTAGGGGGAAATAGACACTGGCATACAGTTTTGGTTCCAAATGGTGTTATCCATTTTCTGAAGCCCATATTAAAATGGATTAATAACTTGAATGATCTTGAAACAGAATCTCTGTTTCCACAAAAATGGAAGATTCAGTGGCAGTTTTTGAAAAGAATTTTAAGGTGATTCAGACCTGAAATTTAATTAATGGGCTGACTCAGCAGGTCAGGGGCCACATAAGTTTCCTAAGAAAAATATGGCCAAATTTATGAAACAGATTGTTTAGAGTGTCGAGCTCTAGGCTCCTCATGTTAGTACCTAGAATGAATCTCATAACAACACTTTGGATGAGGTATTCATGGAAGAGTGTGACTACAAAACATTTGCTTGCAACCAAAGAGCCAGATGTCTAAGAGTTTATTCACCAGTACCACTGCCAGATTCCTGGAGAGAACCTGCCTTCTCAGCACCTTGAGTTTCTGGTAGCCAATCTGTAGCAAGTATGCCAGGACACATTCTGCTTTGAGGGTTAACATATTTTCCCTGTGTTCATCCTGCAGCAGGGAACTCGGTTTGGAGCCCCTTACCCTTTCCTCAGAGGTTCATGTAAGGACTGGAAGCAGAAGCTGTCTGAAGTCAGTGATTCTTTTATCTTTTATAAAAACAATTCATGGATGGTTGGAACTACTTGTACCTCTCAGGAAGGTGAGGACCTCTGAAGACAGAGAAGTATAGAAAAATGAATTTCTCTAAGATAGTGAGCACGGGTGAGGTATAAATGTCCTTTAAAGTGTAGAGACCTGACCACTACTCCATAACTATACTTGGGTTAGCTCTGTAGATGTCCCATTAAGGCTGAACCTCCCCTTATGACAGATTATTTTAGCTTGAACCAGGAGATCCACGGAGGAGGAAGGGATTTTCAGATTTCCCCTAGTCACAATACACCTTGCATTCTCAGCAGATATGGCATCATAAAGAAGGGTCTCAAGACAGGTACTTTGGGGCAAAATTGTCATAGATATTTAAATGGTTTGGGGGCCTTCAAAGGACTATAGTATGTACACAGATATAGACAACATCTATAATATTAAAATGTTCAAATTCCACTGTTAAGTGGGGATCAGTAGATAAAAAAATGTGCAAAACAATTTCTTGGGGGGAAGGTAATAATAAAATATGGTTTGAAAAAAACTGTACACAGTCACCTCTCTTGCTTACTCAGCAACCTCTTTTATTGGTAGTGGTAGTAGGAGTGGTGATGTTGATGATAATAAAGTGATAGAAATGAAATTCTGCCTCTTTGGGTTAAGAGTCTTGGCTATGGGTTTATGTGTATTGAATTGGGTTTTTAAGGCAATACACAGAAATTAATTAGAATATCAGGTATTTCCTATGAAGAAAACACAAAATTATAGATTTGTTCTCAAACATGTAGTCTGCATTACCAAAGAAACTGGATCATAAAGCAGGAAACATAAAAGGATTTAATAAAATGAAGTTTCAATTTACACATTTAAATGAAGTGGATGGTACCTATATGCCAACACTATGTTGGAGTGTTGACCCTATATTTTCTCCTAGCACTTCCAATGTTTCTGGTGTAATTCCT
The DNA here is from genome assembly GCA_020740815.1 of Sciurus niger. Classification (NCBI taxonomy): domain Eukaryota; kingdom Metazoa; phylum Chordata; class Mammalia; order Rodentia; family Sciuridae; genus Sciurus; species Sciurus niger. The sequence continues at coordinate 97,354 of JAHUXG010006438.1, read as the reverse complement.
AGGTCTTTAGTCCACATTAAATTAACTTTTTGGAAGAGTAAGAGATAGGGGTCTAGTTTCATTCTTCGACATACGGATACACAGTTTCCCCAGCACCATTTGTTTAAAATGCTATCTTTTCTCCAACATATGTTTTTGGCAAATTTGTTAAGGACCAGATGACTGTATATTTATTTGTCTCTGTGTTTTATATTATATTTCCTCAGTATTCATTTCTGTTTGTATACCAATAACCTACTGTTTTTGTTACTATAGCTCTATAGTGCAATTTGAATCATTTATTGTGAGGGTACCCTCGTCACTTTTATTTCTCAGTATCATTTTGACTATTTTGTGTCTTTTATTATTACATATGAATTTTAGGTCTGTTTTTGCTCCTCAAACTGAAGATGTAAAACCAAGAATTGATCAATGGAATCACCTCAAATTGAATATCTTCACAGTGAAAAAAGAGCATGCATGACAATATATAATGATGGGGGGTGGTGGGGGAAGAGAATAATGAAGGAAATTTGAATGGTGTAGAGGAAAAAGGAGTGGAAGGGGATTGGGATGGAAAAACAGTACAATGAAACAGACAGTATTACCCTATATATATGCATGATTACATGAATGGCGTGAATATACATTGTGTACAATCATAGAAATGAAAAGTTTACCCCATTTGTGTACAATGAATCAAATGTGTCAGTAAAAATAAAACAATATTTTAATAAAAAAATAAGAGCATGAAGAGAGAAACTGCAGAGTGGGAGAAAACACTTGCCAGCTACTTTTTGGAACAGGTATTTATATTCATAATATTTAAAGAACCAAAAAACTTAACAACCCCCAAAAGCAAATAAACAACAAATAAATGGACAAATAATCTGAACAGATATTTTTCAAAACAAGAAATAAAATGGCCACAAATATATGAAGAAATATTCAACATTCTTAGCAATTAGGAAAATGCAAATCAAATCTACCCTAAGGTTTTATCTCACAATTTTTATGGCAATGATCAGGAATACAAATAATAAGAGTGACTGGCAAAGTTGTGGAGAGAAAGGTACACTTGTGCATGGTTGGTGGGACTATAAAGCAGTACAATCACTTTGGAAAGCAGCATGGAAATTCCTCAAAAGACTAGGAATAGAATCACCCTATAACCCAACTCTACCCCTCTTAGTACTTATCTGAAACATCTAAAATCAATATTCTACAGTGATACATACTTAGCAAGATGTTCATCATTCCTATTCACAATAGCCAAGTAATGGAAGCAGTCTAGTTGACTCTCAAAAATCTAATGGAGAAAGAAATATGATATATATACACAATGGAGTTTTAATCAGCAATAAAGAAGAGAAATCATGAAATTATATAATTTTCTGGTAAATGGATGAAGTTAGAGATTATCATGGTAAGTAAAATAAGCCAGGGTCAGAAAGTCAAGGGTCAAATGCATTCTTTCATAATGCAGGAACAATAGAGAAAAAAATAAATTTTAAAAGGGAAATCTGATGGAAACAGAATGGAGAACAGTAGAATACATGAAGTAAATTGAGTAGGAGAAAGGATGGATGGGAAACGGGAGGAGCTATGGAATTAAATTGAGCAATTTGTGATATACACATGTATAAATGTATTATAATAAATTCTGCTTTTGTGTATGAGTATAACAGAACAATTTAAAACAATAAATAAATAGAAGGAACTCTAGTAGAATACAGGCATAAAAGTGGGACAGGGAGAAGGAGATATAAAGCAAAAGTACTGAGGATTGAAATGGAGCAAATTATGTTATAGGCTTTCATGAATATGTCAGTATGAATCCCAGTATGAGGTTTGACAACAATGCATGAATAAAACATTTAAAAAAAAAACTTATGGAATGACATCAACAAAATTCCACAATTCAAGAAGATAGGTGATGTACTGCAAAGGGGCACAGCAATTTTTGGTATTATGGAATTGTTTTATATCTTGGTTATGGGGATGGTTACACAACTGTCAGTCCTTTTCAAGACTCAGAACTTCACACTAAAAGAGTAAATTTTACTTTAAATATTAGCTTAGTAAAAATAATTTAAAAACATACATTATGCTATGTAAAGAATACAATGCTACTCTATGATTCCAACTTGATATCTTAAAAATAATAAATGCTGGGCACAGTAATTTCTGTGCATGCCTGTAATTCCAGCAACTTGTGCACCCAAGGTAGCAGGAATGTAAATTCAAGGGTGACCTCAGCAATTTAGCAAGATTCTGTCTCAAAAACAAACAAAAATAATTAAAAAGGGCTGAGGATGTTGCTCAGTGATTTAGTACCCCCAGGTTCAAGTCCTGATATAATAATTACAAGAAGAAGAAGAAGAAGAAGAAGAAGAAGAAGAAGAAGAAGAAGAAGAAGAAGAATGCCAATATATCTATGCATGCATTTGCATTTCCACATTCATAAAATAACTGTATGCCAAGTACAGACCAAAAACTCAAGTGTGAACCAGATTTGGCAGTGGTTACCTCTATGGAATAGAATGGAGGAATGTCGGTCAGGAAAAGAGTTTTGATTTTGTCTAGTTATGGGACATTTGAAGACATATATTTATATATTTAAGACCATTTAAAAAAAGCATGTGTGGAAGATATTTTTATAGGTATTAGGGAACTGAGGATGTCTATGCCATCTTTGTGATCTGGTTCATTGGAGCCAGGAGAAGGAGGCAAAATAAATCAAGTAATTGAGAAATAGGAGGCAGAGATTAAATGTTTGTGGACAAATTTGACACAGGCTCTGAAAAAGGGATATTCAAATTAACCTTTTCTTTCAGCTTTTAGCCAATGCATCATTATAAATGCAGGGTTACAAACCAACTTTTGAAACATGTACAATCTACCATGGTGGACTTTGCCACACAGAAGTCATGCTGTACTATGATAGTAAACCATATTTTACTTCACTGCTGGTTGATAGCTGAAAACAGACTGGAGGGCCCAGAGTCTCCTTTCTGAATGGACACCAGAAGAAACATGCAAATCACAACCATCAATGCCCTAAGCCAACCCAGTTTTTTCTCTGTGTATGTTACTTCCCCTCTCTGCTGCTTGGAGCCACAGTCATGAGGAATGCAAATTTCCCTTTCCAACAAAGTGTTAGAGACCAGAGGCCTGGAATGGCTCCAGGATCTCAAAATGGCTTAAAGGAGGAATAACACGAGTGCCTGTTTTATCTAGCCTACTGGGTTGATGAAATGGACATTTTGTTCGATTTTCCACACCTCCTTGACCACCGCCCTACCCCTTTTCTATGTCCACCCACAGCCCCATCTACTCAAGACTTTGTGAAAGGTGAATGTTGATATTTTCTCCTTAGATATATGAATTTACAAGTTCATACTTTCTTTGTGTTTAATTTGTTGTTTAATTTTTTTACTTCCTGAAATGAAGAGTTGCTTTCTTTATTCCCTCAGACTTTTTTTGGAATTCTGGGGTTCTGATGGTTCCAACTTATCATGGTTTTATCTGCTTTCCTCAAAAAATATTTTTTTATTATCATTCAGCCATTCAACATTCAGTTCAAAATTCTGTCCACTTAAAAAAAAAAAAGATGTCTAATTTTCATTATGATTTTTCTTTGATGCATGCTATTTTATTTTATTATGTTTGGGGGTGGATGTACACTCTCAACATTCAATGACTAGGCTACAACCACCGACTTTTTTTTTTTTTAGGGTGGGTTTGTACGTTACCCAGATTACCCAAGTTACCTAGGTTGGCCTTGAACTTGGGATCCTCTGGCCTCAACCTCTGGAGAGAGTGGGATGACAGGTGTGTTCCACCATGCTCAGCTCATATGTTAGTTTAAAATGTGCTTCACCTCCAAATATTTGACACTATTGATTGTGTTTTAATTATTGATTTGTACCTTTCTTTCTTTCTTTTTTCTTTTTTAGTGCCAGGGATGGAACTCAGTGGTGATTAACCACTCAGCTCCAACCCTAGCCCTGTTTATTTGATTTTATTCTCTTACTATAATTTTTATTATTAATTTTGAGACAGTGTCTTGTTCAGTTACCAAGGGTCTCACTAAATTGCTGAAGCTGACTTTCAACTTGGGATTCTCCTGATTGCCCCAGTCTCCCAAAACAGGCAGAGGCCACCCTGTCTGAACTCTAGCTTATTTTATGGTGTTTAGAGAAGAGCTGTGGCATGATTTCCTATTTTAGAAATTTTTGAGGTTTGCTTTATGTTCCCTTTTTTTAGGACTGACAAACCTCGTGGTGCTAGCTTTTACAGGAACACTGACTACTATGTGCAGAACTGAGCAGGGTCACAAAGTTTTCAGTTATACAGAGACAGATAAAAAGAAGACAAAGAAGGCAAGGTTTCTCCTGATTTCAGTAACTCAGAGTACATGTTATTTTGGTCTAGGTAAACAGCCACTGTTTTTGGTTTTGTTATTTTAAGCAAAGGCAGTCTCTTTTAGGTCACTTTTACAGCTTCTAATTACTAAGGACCTAAATGTATTTGGATCTGTTACCAAATGTAAAATGACTCGACTTGTGATTGAAGAAAATGCTTATTTCTTAGGAATTAAAAAACATAAAAAGACAAAAGTAGATAAAACCCACCAAATAGACACAATAGAACTAGACAGGCAAGAATTCTAAGAGACTGTTCATCTACAAAACTTCGTCTAAAAAAGAGGAACCCAAAGACCAAACACAGGAAAATCCAACTCCAAAGCAATTTTAACTAATTTTTACATGTTTCTTTCCAGAACCTAAGGAAGTTACTGCAGAAAATGGAGGTGGATTCCAAGGAAGAGGGTTTCAAATCAGAGGTCTCTGAAGATTCCTAAGCTCTTATTTAAAGAAATTGTAAATGAGCTCCATTCAGATATCTGCCTTTTAAGTTGGGTTAAAAGGGTCATTTATATAATAGGGATCAGAGAGAGGGAGATAGCTGTGGAGGATGTGCTGTAAACAGATTCAAACACAAAAAATAGAAATTATTCTAATTAATATGCTGGATAGCTGGAGTGGGGGCTGTTGTGATTCAGTGTCAGAATGATCTAAAGTTTGTGCAGCCAAATACAAAGCAAGAATGGTTGTAAACAGTAAGGAAGAAAAGACAAACTATGGAGAGAGGGAAGAGTGATGGAGAGATTCAGTGAGAGCCAGTGTAGAAAGAGAGCTCAGTAAAATTTGGAACTACTTGATTCTTTCATATTCTCTCTCTCTCTCTCTCTCTCTCTCTCTCTCTTTCTCTTCCTATCCCTGTATCCCTGTATCCCTCTTTGTTCCTCTCTCTGCTCTCCTTCTCTGCCATCTATCTAATTTTTATTAGTTTATATCATTGTGGAGCATCACACTGATAGATTTTGCATCCTGTGGCCTTTCTTCATCAATAAAGTTGCTTCAGAATTTGGCCTAAGCCATGCCACTTTTTCCATGTACATGAGAAACTTTTCACCAGATTATTGAGGTATTGTTTCTTTTACTGCTCTTCACCATGATCTCCTCCTCCTTCTCCTCCTCCTCCTCTTCTTCTCCTTGCCCTTGGGGAGTGGGGGTTGCTGTTCAGTTTAAGAAGAGCTATATGCTCCCTTTGGTTCCAGAGACCCTGCTTATGACCATCACAAATATCCTTGCACCACAGTCTTCCCCATGTTTGCCTGCACAGGCCCCAGAAGGAAGAAGCAGAAATGCATGACCTTGGTACATTCAAAATTTCTCAGGTTCTCAGTGAGTCTGAAAACTCTGGTCAGCAGGCACAGGCTTAACACAATGTGACTCCCAGATGGCAGAGAGACCTAGGTAAAAAATATCTCAAAGGTCACAAAATCTAATCCCTCAGTCATAAGTGTAAGTACAAAAGGACAGGAGGCAGACCTCAAAGGATTCAGAGAAGCCTTTACTCATTCGCAGACTAGGATGATGTTGGGACCCATTTTCCAGATGGGGAAAGTGGATCCCATTATAGAGGGAATTTTTGTTTTATAGGGTACAATAATGTAATCATTGTAAGTCATATACCTACAACAGTTTTGACCATCAGGGGCTAGTTGTACAGGTTAAAATTCTATGTTGTGAGGGTGGTGGTTGTAAAAATGTTGAAAGTCATTGTGCTTATTCTGGGATCCTTTGTTTCCCAGAGTTTTAATATGTACTGTGCATGCATTTAGGGCTATTCTGTGATAGGAAAAGGTCTAAGTTCCGGTCTCATTGTTATTAGAAAAGTGTACACCTGGAAGAGGTATAATGTTTGGCAATTTTTTCTTCCCTCACCCTGAACCACACTGTTCCTCTATTTTTCTTGGGGAGCTGTATTTTAGGAATGTTGGTTTCCGTAACCCTTCAGTAAGGAAGAATGAAAAGGAGAATCTTGGGTTGACAAAATGTCACAGAAAAAACAGAGACAAACTGGATGTTGGTGGGGCATCTGGAATTACAGTTTCTCTATTTGGGACACCATTCAGCCCTGAGTAGGGAGGATCACAAGTTCAAGGTCAGTCTGGGGGATAAATTGAGACCTGTCCCAAAAGAAAATAATAAGCCCTACTTGATGGTACATAGGTGTCATCCCAGCAGCTTGGGAGGCTGAGGCCAGAAGGAGGATTGCGAGTTCAGAGTCACTTAGTGAGGATCTGCCTGAGAATAAAAAAGAAAATTGGCTCAGGATATGGCTCAATGGTTAAGCAATGCTGGGTTCAATCATTCTTGTACCAATAAAGGAATAAATAAATAAATGTGTGCATGCAGCTCAGGGATAGATCACTCCCAGGTTACATCTGCAGCACTGAAAAAAACATGTTTGTTTATGTAAGTATGTGTGTTTATATATTAAATACTATTTATACATATGTATGTGTGTATATATGTGTGTATGTGTGTGTATATTTTTCCTTTTTTTGTTTTTACATATTTACATTTATATGTGAGAGATGGCACTCACTCACAGAATACACCAAAATCCCTGGTAATAAAAGACCAAAGGTCACCTTTGCTGCAGAGACACATGAAAGTTACTCTTCTCTCCTGCCAGCCCATCTAAATTAGAGAGGCAAAAGACATACCAAACCAGTCAGCTTCCACCCAGCCATGGCCTGGGAGTGGCACCAGTGGCTTTGGTGACTCTAGATAACCTCAGCCCACTCACTTGTCCCCCCAGTGGTGGCAATGACCTATTTGAATGTCTGCATTATCAACTTTCAATGGTAGTCACAGTACCTACCATTGTGACCACGGGAGACAAGGAATCACCCTGAGCCAGTAGAAACAGGGAGTGAGGAGGAGAGACCACCTGGGCCCCACTGTACCAGGAACCCCCAGCTGCACTGATGTCCTGCAGTCACAAAGGGTCTCTTTCCATCCCCAGGGGCCCTTTTTCTCATTCACCTCTAAAATCATAGCATCTGGGGAAGTCTATGGGGGAGGCATTGTGATAATAAAAATATGTTTCAATCTGTAGCGCTTGGTACCCTTGGTGGGTCTGTGGCAGAGGGAAGGCTCTGCTTGTTCACTGGTGACTCTGGCTTAGGATCCCTTGATACAAGGACAGATCACAGTCCTGTAGTGGGATTTTTTTCTACTCATCAATGAGGACTTCAAAGAAGCCTGTGGCACTCCTGCTGTCAGGGTCAAAAGACTTAGTACAGCATGTCTGTGTGGGGTTCCAGTACTGTCAGCCACCAAGTGGTGTGCACCTGCCAGGTAAGCATTAGAGAAGGGGAGGGGAGAAATGAGACCCAGGGGTCCCTGTACTGAGCATGAGAAAACACGTGTTAGAGACCATCCCTGAGGTCCCTATGTACAAGGTGGGGCAAAGAGGTCCCTGTCTCCAGAAGGGACTTAATGGGAATATTAAGCTTTGTTATCAATTTTTCAGTCACTTTTTGCCCCTCCCCTGATGCCTGGGACAGCAACATCAAAGAAGACATTTCTAAACTCAGGGACAACAGGATCACAAAGAGAACTGGAGCCAGACTGTTCAGACCTCTAACAGTCAGTGTAGGTAGAGGTCATTAGGTCCAAGGAAAGGTTACACTGGGGGACACAGTTAAATCTGAGGGCCCCAAAACCTCTCTCAAGGCCTTGTTCCTGCCCCTCCACCTAGGCCATTAAGACATCACAAAGTGTATGGGAGTCAAGGAGAGAGACTAGGAAGGGCACCACACAGTGTTGGTCACTGTTACCAGACCAACATGGAGGGAGGACACTGGGGAGTAGAGGAGGCAGGGAAAACTCCATAAAGCCACAGATCAGCACCAAGGTCACATCAGAAGAAGAGACAACTGAAAAAGAGTGCGTGCTACATTCACATGAATATAAGGATATAAACTATCCTATGAGCCAGATCTCCAGACCGGAAGTAATAAGTCTTCTGCCCTGTGGTTGAGCATTCCTCCATAGGAGTTCTTAGTCTTCTCTGGGTGTTGTGTTTAATCTCATCTCACACACCATTGGTCAGGGTATTCTTTGTACTCTGGGAAAGTGCCCCTCTCCCACAAGTAATCAGTCTCCGCTGGGCATTCTGGGTGGACACACTTTATATACAAGTGCTCACTCCCCAATGAGCTATAGGTACATAATTCCCTTAGTAAACTGTCTAGGTGAGCCCCTTTTCTGATATTGTCAGTAAATCATCTCTGACCTTACCTGCATATTCAGGTCAAAACAACTGTGAAACTTTTATTTATGTAGATACTTCCTCTTTGGAAAAACCTCAATATGACTGCTGCTGCCATGCAGACAGGCTCCTCATCAATGCCTGAAAATTCAAGACAATTTTAATGGATGTCAATTTCCACAGCCTTAAGGACCTCTTTCCACCACTCAGTGCACCATTTCCACAAATTTGTTAAAGTAACTAAGATCTTCTGAATGATGTATCATGACCCATATTTCTGCCATCCCTCTGAGCATTGGATGGAAAGCATATAGTTCAGTATTTTTAGGATCTTCTCTGATATGTCATTGGATGCTCTCTTTTTACAAGAGGAAAACCTTCCAAGGACATTTGGGTCAGGCTCAATGAACACCTTCAAGGGACAGTGTGAAATGTGCCAAGGACAATTTTTCATCATCAAGGCGAATTTTTTAGACCTTTTCAATAGCACCATTCCCACTATACATCATTATACTGAGATATTGGACCAAATGGACCCTCTCGAAAAGGATCCCAAAACTCTGACACCTTCAGGAGAGATACCCTCTCCTTAAAGAGCTCTGTCTCTTCTGAATACTTCAGCCAAGTATACCTCATCAAACTTTTCTCAGTCTTCTCTGGGTTCTTCCCTAAAACTCTTCTAAACACCATTGTTAAAAGTCATCTCAGTACTCTGGTTGAGCGCCCCTCTCCTACCAGTGCTCAGTCTTCTGTGTCTTGCTCTAAATCTCACCTCCCCTACAATTTCACAGGGTCCTCTGACTCCAGTGTGTGAGCACCCCTCACCCACCAGTGCTAAGTCCCTTCTGGGTTTGTGGGTGAACTCTCTCAACTACTGGTGCTCACTCTCCAATGATCCCTAGGCAACCTTTTTCCCTCAGTGAACTCTCTGTGTGAATCCCTTTCCTACTAAACTCAGTACAATATGTGTGGCCTTTTCTTCATGTCCAGGTCAACATAAATGCAGAAACTTTTACAGATAAGGTTGTTTTCTCTTTCCAAAAACCTCAATAGGAATATGGAGCTGCCATGTAGAGAGACTCCTCACCAATGCCTAAAATCCAAGATAATTTCAATGGATGTCAATTCCTAAAGCAATGAAAGCCTCATTCTACTACTCATTTTCCACAATTTCCACACCTTTGCTTAAGTGGCTGATTTCTTATGCGCGATGTACCATGCCCAGGATTTCTAACATCTTTCTGAACATTGGATGGAACCAATATATTTAAATGTTTTCAGGGTCTCCTTTGATAAGTCACCAGCTTTACTCTGTGGACAAAAGTGGAAACCTCTTAGGACCCATGTATCAGGCACAATGCACACCTTCAAGGGACATTATTAAATGTGGTTATGGAAAATTTTCCATCAGCATGGAGGAGTTCTTCAGAAATTTGAAAGGGTACCACTCTCCCATGACCCCTGAAGTAACTGAGAACTTTTCTCTTGAAAAGGGTCCAAGGGTTATGAATCATCTCGATGAGCAACCCTCTTCCAATGGAAGTCAGTCTCCTCTGGCTCCTGTGGTCAAGCACATCTGATCTAATTTTGCTCAGGCTTCTCTGTGTTCTGCCCTAAATCTCCCCTTCACCACAATTGCTCAGGTTCAACTGTACACTATAGGTGAGTTCACCTCTCTAGCCAGTGCTCCATCTACTCTGGGTCCTGCCCTAAATCTCCCCTCACCCATCATTGATCAAAGTACTCTAGGTACTGGGGGTGAGTGTCCCTCACCCACTAGTGCTAAGACTCCACTGTGTCCTCCTGGTGATACCCCTACCCTAACATTGCTCAGCCTTCTTTGTTTTAGCCACTAATTTTACCTAATCTGTCCTTAATTAGTCTCTTCTCAAAATATGTAATCAGAATTTTCTTAGTCATTTTGTTTTTATTGAAAACACAAATCCACAAATGAAACAATCTTAAATTGTTTTTCAATATACCAACAGTGTACAAAAGCACAAAACTCGTTTTCTTACACAATGTAAGAAATCAAGAATACTTGAATTCGTATGAAGCAGTTGCAAATTAGTCAGATGTCTCTTTAAGGAATATGTTTATAAATATTTATTCCACTTTTGTTAAATCTGTTACCCATAAACTTTTGTATGCTATTGAGGAAAACAGATATCATACAACTACTTAACACTTGAAGTTACCTTTTCCTTTTTAAAAAAGTCCTAGAAACAATAGACATATATTAATAATTTTATAGAAACCAATACTCTATTGTTGACCACCAAGCAAAATGAGAGTGTTAGTTAATTTAAAGACATAAAAAATGTTATCTAGCTAAATTTATTTAAGTGAACTGAAAGCCATTTGGGTCCATTTGGTTATAAGTTTTCAAGGGCATTATATTACTATGTCAATTTTGGCACGATGTACATAATATAGTGACACAATCACATATAAATGCAACATACAATATATAGATAGGCATACACATGCATGAAGTTGATAGAAAGCAAAGTTTTTATAGCTTTTTATCAGGTATTATTTTCCCAAAAAAATATTTAAAAAGACCTACAGGTAGTTATTTAAAAGATTGTCATTTTTAACTATTTATAATTAGGCATATTTTTTTATGTTATGACTCAGAAATGTGAAGGGCTTCTGAATTTGGTGATGTTAGGAGTAGGATCTCTTTTTTTATCACAAACATTGTATATTCTCCCTACTTAATTCACTTCAAAGGAGGTCTCACTTTTTTCCAGTGTATTTAATATCTAACCCTTAAATAATAAGACATATGGAAACAAAAAACAGAGGAATAGGAGTTCCAGATAGACAAAACAAGAGTAATTGGTGCAAGACCAACATAAATTCACACACACACACACACACACACACACACACACACACCCTAAACTAAAAACAAAACAAAACACATTGAGCTCAAAAATAGAGGTTTGAAAAATTGACACATCTATAATACTGTAGTAAAGAACACATGGAAAGTAACAATTACAATGGAGTTCATTTTTCTATCAGCTCAAAACCAGATCAGATATTCACAGAATGTGCAAGCCCAAGAAGTCTTCAGAAAAGTGCTTAAAAAGTAATAAAAACTTGTACCTATGACTTTCTTTAATTTTCCCTTAATGTACTTATTAGGAGAAGAGAAAAAAATCCACAGGGATTATGCCATAGCCTGACATTCCCAGGTCTGATGCAGCTGGATTTCAAGATTTTCTATTTTATTGTTTCTTCCTTTTATAGAATTTAGGTAAAACTTACTAAAATGGTAGAAAGGTGCAACATAAGAAAAAAGAAAGAAGTCTGTTGTGTTCCAGAGAAGCTTAGAATAAAAAAGGGACATGTAGTCCTCTGATATGTAATCAGTTTGGCACTGGTTAAAGTAGCTTACATTTCAGATGGATATCTGGAAGACACTTGGCATATGTATCACACCTTGGACCACTTTAACTCCCTTTGTGTTTAACAAGTCCAATTGTAAGATCATGTATTATTTTATGTTTCCCTCCAGAGGTTATTTTCTTCATTCTGAGCTGAAAATTAAACCAGCTCAGGTACACAGTAAACCTAAATATTTCTTTCAATAGTATGGAAAGGTTAGCATATTTTTAATACATTGCAGAGCAGTGGGAACCTGGTACTTTTTCTGTAAGACACAGGGAAGATTAGGCATGTCCTCCAATATTCTTTGTACCTATAAACCAGACTATTTTCTGGTTTTCTCTGAATACTAATGCATGGTACAACAGGTCTGCACGGTGGTGAATTTGTCTTCTACATGCAACCATAAAGATAGAAAGAGGCCTTTTGGATTCGCTAAACTTACCAACATGTCCCAATTTGAAGCTGCATACCACAAACTGGATAATTTATGTGAAATAATTTAGACATGTTTAAAATTTGTTTTTTTGAAACCAACAGAAGTTCAAAAATTTTTTTTGCAGAGAGGAAAAGCCCCCACTAAGAATGAAAGATAATACATTTTGAGAATTATTTGAGTTAAGCAGGATATTTGTCAAGTAGAAGCTTCATTTAAAATAGTCTCTTCAGCCCTCAGAGTCACAAGACAGTGGCCTATTGTTATGTTTCTCAATTTGAACTAGGAGGCAAGTCTGATATAGTCAGGGTAATATTCCCAAATGAAAAGGCAAACAATTGAACTCCCTGAAGAAAGAGTGAAACAGTGTAATTTATTGTAATGAAGTGATAGGATGTTTTAAGGATTTTTTTCTGTGAAGAATGGATATCTTTTGAAAGTCTGAAAAACAACTCTTAATTTTGAATATAGGGAAATCTATTTTGGTATGTTCACACAATGTCTCCCTTTCTAATAGTTGAAAATCAGTAACAGACTTGGGGTTTGGATGTCAGAAAGTGTTTGGCCCTGGAAGTCCATATACACTTCCTATAGACAATTGTGAGAGTACAGGTATTATAACAGAGAGTCAGCTATAGATAGAGAGCATTTGGGCCTATATGTACACCAGGGTTTACATTGGTAAGAAGCTATTTTGAAGTGAAGAGAGATTCCTTGCTTCATACTTTGGTGATAAATAGGGCACTATTTTTTCAAGTACCTCAGATCAGACTAAGACTGAAGACTTTTCTGAGCTCAATAAGCTCTTCTCTTAAATTCACCAATGATTCTTCAATAATTAGACACTTTGTCTAACTGATTCTCTGATAATTTTTTTCTCCCACCTATTCAGAGATAAAATATTTAAAAATCACTTTGTTCATCCATCAAAAATAAAATTGTGGCATTTTTAGGAAAATGGGTGAAACTGTAGAACACTATATTCACTAAAATATGCCATATATGCAACAATAAATATGTATGTTTTCTCTCATGTGCAAATACAAGAGATAAAAATGAAAAATTTGATTGCATTAAAATAGAAAAAAAGGCTGGGGAGATAGTTCAGCTGGTATTGTGCTTGCCTCGCAAGCACCAGACTCTGAGTTCGATCCCCAGTACCACAAAATAAATAAATAATTAAATAAATAAATAAAGAAAGAAAGAAAGAAAGAAAGAAAGAAAGTAGAAAAAAAGGCTGGAGATATAGCTAAGTTCATAGACTGCTTGCATCACAATCATAAGGCCCTGGTTTCAATCGCCAGCACCACAAAAAGAAAAAAAATAAAATAAGTGGTCAAGGAGGGAAAGAAAAATTTTTGTAGCACTGTTGCACAGAAACAATTGAATTCACTGTGAAATTTCTATCTTTTAGGGATATGCTTAGGAATTCTGCTTAAGAAATATTTCAATCATTACAAAATTTCTTAACTGTCAATATAGAAAAAAATATTTAATAAATAAGGACAGAGTAGGTGAATGCAATAAATTAATCATTGTTAATGTATGATGTCACAAACACAAGCCCAATGGAAAACCTTTGGCAGAATGGGTACCTTAATATGTACAGCCATCAAGGTATTCTTGGAAGAAAGCCCAGAATATTTTTTCCCTGGAAGGGCTTTATCTTAAGGGAAAAAATCTGTTTAACAGAGTCTGAGAGATCTAAATCCATACATATTTTAACCTTGAAAACAATTTACTACTGCAGTAAAGATGTCTTTCATGACATGATGCATTGTATGAAATATGACTCCAGCACTATGAGCATTGGGATAAACTTCAAATATATATATATATATATATTTGTACTTCAGTGCTTTGTGACTCAGAGGGATCTGTATGAACAACTGAAAAGAACCTGCTGTCTCTGGGATAAAGACTTACATGGAAATTTGAAAAATGTGACTCCAACAACTGGACTGGTCTGTATTTATGAAATACAACTTTAGCCAAACATAGGTGAATTGAATTATTCTTCTGATGAAAACACTGAGAAGTCTTTCAATAAAACCAGCTGGGAAGGCAGAAAATATAAAATTTCTTTGCACTAATGGAATAGTAATTTTGAAGCTGGGAATTCTAAGGAAAATGAATTATCAGAATGGGAACAAAAGGCAGTTATGGCAGTTTAGTAGTTCCTAGGTAAAGGAATTTACATAATTGAGAAATATTTTTCAAAGCACAAAAGAGTGGCCAAGTTCCAGAACAGGCAAGCTAAAATTTGAGGTTATAGACTTTCCTTCAGGTAAAGATACACTCAGGGCATCTCATGCTACATAGACACTAGGCCAAAAGATAAGGTCTGATACTTTGTTGGTCTCCAAAATTGGTATTTTTCCTTAGTGATTGATGCCCTATTCAGGCTTGGTGAGAAATTGTGGATATCTCCATATACATGTTAATATATAGTTTCAAGACATATGATTACAGGAACTGCTATGTTTGATCATTTGCCAACCCACAGTACTAAATGTCTTCTTCACGTGTTTTTCATCTTTCAGATCACCTTTACACAACTGAATAAAGAAATAATAATGTATTCTGGTAGAACTGCCAGATAACACAGGAAAGTACTGGTAATTTTGTGTGTTTCAGGAAACCTCACAGAAATTTTGTATAAATAGTATTTCACATGCCAAAGTACTTCTTAATTATCAATATAAAAAACATCTTTGGATAATAAAAAAAGTCAGAATAGCTGACTGCAATTTTTATACCCATTGAGAGACTATACAATGTGACACACACAAGTCCATCAAGGCTCCTGGCAGAAAGATAAAAATGGCATATAAAGGCATTGGTTTTTCAATAAAAAAATCTCAACATTATTTTCCCCAGTGTCTGTGGTGTATTTCTTTTTTTTAATTGTAAACAAAAGGGATACATGTTGTTTCTCTATTTGTACATGGAGTCAAGGCATACCATTTGTGTAATCATAAATTTACATAGGGTAATATTCTTTGATTCATTCTGTTATTTTATCGCTTCCCCCCACCCCTCCCAACCCTCTCATCCCTCTTTTCCCTCTATACAGTCCTTCCTTCCTCCATTCTTACCACCCTCCTTAAACCTAACCCTAAAACTAACCCTAACACTAACGCTAACCCCTCCCATCCCCCATTATATATCCTCATCCACTTATCAGCGAGATCATTCATCCTTTAGTTTTTTGAGATTGGCTTATCTCACTTAGCATGATAGTCTCCAATTTCATCCATTTGCCTGAAAATGCCATAATTTTATCATTCTTTATGGCAGAGTAATATTCCATTGTATATATATGCCACAGTTTCTTTATCCATTAATCAATTGAAGGAAATCTAGGTTGGTTCCACAATCTGGCCATGGTGAATTGAACAGCAATGAACATTGATGTGACTGTATCTCCATAGTATGCTTATTTTAAGTCCTTTGGGTATAGGCCAAGGAATGGGATAGCTGGGTCCAATGGTGGTTCCATTCCAAGCTTTCTGAGGAATCTCCATACTGCTTTCCAGAATGTCTGCACTAATTTGCAATCCCACCAGCGATGTATGAGTGTACCTTTTTCCCCATATCCTCTCCAACACCTATTGTTCCTTGTGTTCTTAATAATCGCCATTCTAATTGGGGTGAGATGGAATCTTAGTGTAGTTTTGATTTGTATTTCTCTTATTACTACAGATGTTGAACATTTTTTCATATATCTGTTGATTGCTTGTACATCTTCTGTGAAGTGTCTGTTCATTTCCTTAGCCCATTTGTTGATTGGATTACTTCACATTACAGATAGTTTCCTTTGTTGAGAGAAAGCTTTTTAGTCGATACCAGTTGTTGATTCTTGCTTTTATTTCTTGTGCAATGGGAATCCTGTTAAGAAAGTCTGATCCTAAGCCAACAAGTTGAACATTTGGACCTACCTTTTCTTCTATAAGATGCAGAGTCTCTGGTCTGATTCTGAGGTCTTTGATCCATTTTGAGTTGAGTTTTGTGCAGGGTGAAAAATAGGGTGTAAATTTCATTCTGTTGCATATGGTTTTCCAGTTTTCCCAGCACCAATTGTTGAAGAAGCTATCTTTTCTGCATTGCATATTTTTGACACCCTTGTCTAACATGAGAAAATTTTCTTTATGTGGGTTTGTGTCCATGTCTCTATTCTGTACCATTGATCTACCTGTACATTGTGGTACCAATACCATGCCATTTTTGTTACTATAGCTTTGTAATAGAGTTGAAGATCTGGTATTGCGAGAACCCCTTCTTCGCTCTTTCTACTGAGGATTGCTTTAGCTATTCTGGGTTTTTTATTCTTCCAGATGAATTTCATAATTGCTTGCTCTGTTTCTTTAGGGAGTATCTTTGGGATTTTAATTGGAATTGCATTGAATCTGTATTGGACTTTAGTTAGTATGGCCATTTTGATGATATTAATTCTGCCTATACAAGAATATGGGAGATCTTTCCATCTTCTAAGATTTTCTTTAATTTCTTTCTTTAGTGTTCTGTAGTTCTCATTGTAGAGGTCTTTCACCTCTTTTGTGAGATTGATTCCCAAGTATTTTATTTTTTTCGATGCTATTGTGAATGGGGTAGTTTTCCTAATTTCTCTTTCTGAAGATTCATCACTTACGTATAAAAATGCACTGGATTTATGAGCATTGATCTTGTAACCTGCTATTTTACTGAATTCACTTATGAGTTCTAAAAGTTTTCTGGTGGAATATCCCGGTTCCTCTAAGTATATAATCATGTCATCAGTGAACAGGGATAGTTTGAGTTCTTCTTTTCCAATTTGTATCCCTTTAATTTCTTTGGTTTGTCTAATTGCTCTGGCTAGAGTCTCAAGGACGATGTTGTATAGAAGTGGTGAAAGAGGGCATCCCTGCCTTTTTCCAGTTTTTAGAGGGAATGATTTCAGGTTTTCACCATTTAGAATGATATTGGCGATGGGCTTAGCATAGATGGCCTTTAAAATGTTAAGGAATATTCCCAATACCACAAATTTTTCTAGTGTTTTGAGCATGAAGGGAAGCTGTATTTTGTCGAATGCTTTTTCTGCATCTATTGAAATAATCATGTGATTCTTAACTTTAAGTTTGTTGATATGGTGAATGACACTTATTGATTTCTGGATGTTGAACCAACCTTGCATCCCTGGGATAATCCCACTTGATCGTGTTGCACTATCTTTTTAATATACGCTTGTATGCAATTTGCTAAAATTTTGTTGAGAATTTTTGTGTCTATATTCATTAAGGATATTGGTCTGAAATTTTCTTTCCTCAATGTGTCTCTGCATGGTTTAAGTATCAGGGTGATATTGGCTTCATAGAATGAGTTTGGAAGGGTTCCCTCCTCTTCTATTTCATGGAATACTTTGAAAAGTATTGAGCTCTTCTTTAAAGGTTTTGTAGAACTCGGCTGACAACCCATGTGGTCCTGGACTTTTCTTTGTTGGTAGACTTTTGATGACATCTTCTATTTCATTGCTTGAAATTGATTTATTTAAATTGTGTATATCCTCCTCGTTCAGTTTAGGTAATTCATATGTCTCTAGAAACTTGTTGATATCTTCGAGGTTTTCTGTTTTGTTGGAGTATAGATTTTCAAAATAGCTTCTTAATAATGTTTTGTATTTCACTTGTGTCTGTTGTGATATTTCCTTGTTCATTCTGAACTTTAGTAATTTAGTTTTCTCCCTCTTTCTCTTTGTTAGTGTGGCTTAGGGTTTATCAATTTTGTTTAATTTTTCATAGAACCAACTATATATTTTGTTAATTTTTCCAATTGTTTCATTTGTTTCAATTTTGTTGATTTTGGCTCTGATTTTAACTATTTCCTGTCTTCTACTACTTTTGGTGTTGGTCTGCTCTTCTTTTTCTAGAACTTTGAACTGTAGTGTTAAGATGTTTATTTGTTGATTTCTACTTCTTTTGTTGAATGCGCCCCATGAAATAAATCTTCCTCTAAGTACTGCTTTCATAGTGTCCCAGATATTTTGATAAGATGTGTGTTTGTTCTTATTTATTTCTAGGAATTTTTTTAATTCCCTCCTGATGTCTTCTGTTATCCATTCATCATATAATAGCATATTATTTAATCTCCAGGTATTGGAGAAGTTTCTGTTTTTTATTCTGTCATTTATTTCTACTTTCAATCCATTGTGATCTGATAGAATACAAGGTAGAATCTCTATCCTCTTGTATTTGCTAACAGTTCCTTTGTGGCATAAAATATGGTCTATTTTAGAGAAGGATCTATGTTCTGCTGAGAAGAAAGTGTATTCATTCTTTGTTGGACAGTATATTCTATATATGTTGGCTAAGTCTAATTTGTTGATTGTGTTATTTTGATCTATGGTTTCTTTCTTCAATTTTTGTTTGGAAGACTATCCAGTGGTGAGAGAGGAGTGTTAATATTGCCTAGTATTATTGTGATATGGTCTACTTGATTTCTGGAATACAGCATGATTTGTTTGACGTACGTGAATGAGCCAATGTTTGGGGCAAAGATATTTATGATTGTTATGTCTTCCTGATTTATGCTTCCCTTAAACAGTATGTAATACCTTTATTTATTCCTTCTGACTAGTTTTGACTTGAAGTTCACATTATCTGAAATGAGGATAGATACTCCAACTTTTTGCTGTGTCCATGTGCATGGTATGATTTTTTCCATCCTTTCTCCTTTAGTCTATGGGTATCTCTTTCTATGAGAGGAGTCTCTTGCAGGCAGAATTATGTTGGATTTTTCTTTTTAATCCAATTGACAGTCTATGTCTTTTGATTGATGAGTTCAGGCCTTTAACATTCAGGGTTATTATTGTGATATGATTGGTATTCACATTCATTTGACTCATTTTTGTCTTTTGACAGGATTTGGTTTCTCCTTCATTTGTCTATTCCTTTAGGCTAGTTCTTTCTGTTTCTGATTTGCATGATTGTTTTTCATCTCTTCCTCATGGAATATTTTGCTGAGAATGTTCTGTAATGCTGGCTTTCTTTTTGTAAATTTCTTTAGCTCTTGTTTATCATGGAAGGATCTTATTTTGTCAGGAAATCTGAAAGTAAGTTTTGCTGGGTATAAGATTCTTGGTTGGCATCTGTTTTCTTTCAGGGCTTGGTAAATGTTGTTCCAAGCCCTACTAGCTTTTAGGGACTGGATTGAAAAATCTGCTGATATTCTTATTGGTTTCCCCCTGAATGTAATTTGATTGTTTTCTCTTGCAGGCTTTAAAATTCTGTCTTTATTTTGTATTTTAGGTATTTTCATAATAATGTGCCTTTCTGTGGGTCTGTTGTAACTTTGTGTATTTGGAGTCCTATAAGCCTCTTGTACTTGGTTTTCCATTTCATTCTTCAGATTTGGGAAATTTTCTGATATTATTTCATTGAATAGATTGTTCATTCCTTTGGTTTGTTTCTCTAAACCTTCCTCAATCCCAATAATTCTTAAATTTGGCCTTTTCATGATATCCCATATTTCTTGTAGATTCTGTTCATGATTTCTCATATTCTTCTCTGTTTGGTCAACTTTGATTTCAAGATTAAATATTTTGTCTTCAATGTCTGAGGTTCTGTCTTCCAGGTGTTCTATCCTATTGGTTATGCTTTCTATGAAGTTTTTAACTTGATTTATTGTTTCCTTCATTTCAAGGATTTCTGCTTGTTTTTTTTTTTTTCAGTATCTCTAACTCTTCATTGAAATGATCTCCTGCTTCCTGTATTTGCTCTTTTAACTGTTGATTGGTGTGATCATTTAATGCCTGCATTTGCTCATTTATCTCCTCCTTCAATGCCTGCATTTACTCTTTCATCTCCTCATTTGCTTCCCTGATTATTTTAATTATGTACATTCTAAACTCTCTTTCTGACATTTCTTCTGCTGTGCTGTCATTGCATTTTATTGATATAGTATCTAGGTTTGTTTGGGACATTTTCTTCCCTTGTTTTCTCATATTGGTCAGATGTCTGCAGGACTCTGAGATATTGCAGATTTCCACTCTGGCTTATAGTGTCCCTGTAGATTTCCAGTATATTTACCTCTCAGCCTTCAGTATCCTGAAGTCTTGTAAGAACTTGATAATGCAGTGCTTCCAAAGAAAGCTGCCCCTAGCCTGCTACTGGTTCTAGGGCTTGGAGTTGGCTCTGTGCAGAAAGGGTCTCACTGGCTGTCTGCTTCGAGAAGCTGGCTGTGAAAGGAGCCTGCCACCAGAGGCAGCAGGGCTGCTTGGGGAAGTCCCTACCTGCCCTGTCCTGGTCCCTGAAGCTGCCTGTGGGCTGGAGCTCACCACTGTCTCTGGGTTCTTGGAGCTGGTTCTGTGCAGAAAGGCTCTTACTTGGGGGCCTACTCCGAGAAGTTGGCCATGTGGGAGGAGCCCACCGTAGGAGTGAGCAAGGCTACCTAGGGAAGTCTCTAGCTGTCCTGACCTGCTCTGATAAGCCACCCCTATCTGGGCCTACCACCCAGGCTGAGCTTCACCCAGTGGGGGAGACTCACTCCTTGGCTCTATTATAGTCTGAGTCTCTCAATGCCTCCCCTTCTTGAATCCTGGGTTCTGGAGTGACAGAAGATGTAGTCACCCTCTTGTCTGCCATCTTGGATCACCCCATGAAAATAGCCTGCAGCTGGAGAAGCAGGGCTGCCTGGAGAAGACTCTGACTGCCCTGCCCTTGTCCCAGAGGCTGCCTGCAGGCCAGAGCTCTCCACTGACTCTGGGACTTGTGGCTGGCTCTGTGTAGAAAGGCTCTCACTGGGCGGTCTGCTCCTTGAAATGTGCCTACTGCCGGATGGAGCAAGGCTGCTTGGGGATGTCCCTGACTGCCCTGTCCTGGTCCCTGAAGCTGCCTGTGGGCCGGAGCTCGCCACTGACTCAGAGACTTGGAGCTGGTTCTGTGCAGAAAGGCCTGTGTTGTATTTTTGTTGAGGGAACAAATATGCCTAAGGCAGTCCAGCAGCCCTAAATTATGTTTATTTTTCCCATGGTGCTGCTACAAATACACAATACTTTTATTTTATAAAGGTCATAATTTTTCATTCAAGGCAGGTTCTGCTGATGAATCAGAGAAATTTCCTGGAGATCAGAATTTAGTTTATGACAGAACAAGTGCACCTGAAGGGAGAACCTGAAGAGCATTACCTAATGGAGCTGTGAGTGCAGAGCTGCAGGGGAGACTGCTAAAACATAACAGGTGTATGTCATGTCAGTTTTGGAAGACCACTGACATAAAAAAATTTAATCCATGAGAATATCAAAGTTCTTGAGATCCCATTCCTCACATAGTGTACAAAACCCCTACAATTGGAAACTTAAGACTTAATATCTCCCTCTGAATTTCAATTTTGCCTTAAATTGATTCCACCTTTCTACTTCCTTATTTCTCATTTTTAAATTGGAACAATTACTTTTTGTCAATTTTTAAATGGTTTATATACATACACAAAAACATACAAATACATAAATATCTTCCCTTGAGTCTCAAAAGGGTTTTTGGAATTGTACTTTTTGTCAGTACTAGGGATTGTACTCAGTGGCAGTCTAACACTGAACTATATCTATATTGATTTTATCATTTAAAATTTTGAGATAAGGTCTTGCAAAATTGCTTGAACTGGCCTCAATTTTATGATCCCATTTTCAGTTTGGTTGCATTCTTTTTCTGGGGTACCCAGTACTCTTGTACTTTTGAGTAATATTGAAAATATTTGGGATTTTGTAAATATTGGAGAAGAAAAAAAGCATTTTAATTGTGTGAGAAACAAGAACCTTGGAAGATAACTATCAGAATACTATGGATTGCATATGATAAGTGTCTCCCTAAAAGAGTTATAGGTCAGAACATGATCCCTGATGTGGTGATGTGGAATGTTTTGTAAGTGTTAAAAAGTGGGGGTAAATGATATCTTCTTAGGGCATTGTGGGTATTTCCTTCAAAATTAATTGTTTCATTTCTCATGATATTTGGTAATTTTTCATGAGAGAGTTGACATAAAATATTGAATCTTGTCCCTCTCAGTGAATCTGACCTCCTGAATAAAGCTGTGATATTTAAATTTGATTTGTGCTTCCACTCTTGCAATCCACTCTGATTGGATATGATCAAGAAAACTCTTAATGGGGAAGAGGTGGTGGGTGTGCAATGCTATAGAATCTTCACATCTGTGAGCAAAATAAAACTTGTTTGTGAATTATTTTAATATAGGCATTTCATTATAAACATGGTGTGTGATCTAATTCAGTACAGTATGCTTTTGTGACAAAAGTGGAAATATTTACTTTTTCTCACTCTTTGATCCCTCTAAAATTAAAGAAAAATTCTAGGTATAATTTTTAAAACTTGTATTTATTAGCATAAATTCAATAATAATCTCCTTCTCCTAAAAAGAATAAACATTAGCTGTATTAACAAGGTGTTCAATGAAGAGTCACATTTAAAATTTCACACGGATTTAAACTCTTCCTTGGTATAACTATCTAGCCACAAGAATATTTTAAAATAAAAATCTGAGATATTATGTAATCAATCATCATTACTTTTTGAATACATACATACTTAGGCAAAATTTGAAAAATTACTAAATGGGGCAACTTGGATAAGAAGAATCTCAAGTTGTGCCATAAATTTGACAGATTGTCCTATAATTTAATATATCTGGAGCTCAAGCTTATAAATTTTGCTTAAATAAATACAAAATATGAAACACAAGTTTTATATATACTTTTTAAAAAATGTATTTGTTTTTATTCATTTTAAACAAATGGGGTACAACTTGTATCTCTGCTTGTACATGATGTAGAGTCCTATGATTTCTGTAATCACACCTATACATAGGAAAATAATGTTTGTCTCAATCTGTTATTTTTCATTCTCCCACCCCTTCTACCCCTTTCCTCTATACAATCCATCTGTCCTCCATTCTTGCCTACCTCCCATCCGCCATTAGGTATCATCATCTGCTTATCAGAGGAATTATTTGACCTTTGTTTCTTTGGGATTGCCTTATCTCATTTAGCATGATACTTTCCAACTTTTTCCATTTGCCTGCAAATGTCATAATTTTATTATTCTTTATGGCTGAGTAATATTTCATTGTGCATATGTACCACAGTTTCTTTTCCATTCAGCAGTTGAAAGAGTATCTATGTTGGTTCCACAATCTAGCTATTGTGAAATGAGCAGCCATGAACATTGCTGTGGTTGCAACATGGTAGTATGCTGATTTTAAGTCCTTTGGGTGTAGGCCAAGGAGTGGGATAGCTGGGTCAAATGGTGGTTTCATTTTATGTTTTCTAAGGAATCTCTGCACTGCTTTGCAGAGTGGTTGCAATAATTTGCAACCCCACCAGCAATATATGAATGTACCTTTTTCCCCACATCCTTGTCAACACCTATTGTTGCTTGTATTCTTGATAACTGCCATTTTAATTGGGGTGAGAAAGAATCTTTGGGTAGTTTTGATTTGCATTTCTCATTTTACTAGAGATGTTGAACTTTTTTTATATATCTGTTGATTGCTTGTAGATCTTATTCTGTGAAGTGGCTTCATATTTCCTTAACCCATTTGTTAATGGGGTTATATGTATTCTTGGGGTAAAATTTTTTGAGTTCTCTATAGATTCTGGAGATAAATGATCTATCTGAAGTATGTGTGGCAAATATTCTCTCCCACTCTGTAGGTTTTCTCTTCACATTGCTGATAATTTTCATTGCTGAGAAAAAATGGTTTAGTTTGAATGTTTCCCATTTATTGATTACTACTTGTATTTCTTGTGCTTTGGGAGTCATATTAAGGAAGTGTGGTCCTAAGCTGACATGATGAAGATTTGGACAACACACCCACAGCAAGGCACATTATAATAAAAATACATAACATACAAAATAAAGTTAAAATTTTAAAGGCTGTGAGAGAAAAAGAATAAAAATTATATTCAGGGGGAAACCAATATGGATATCAGCAGATTTCTCAATCCAGACCCTAAAAGTTAGAAGGACCTGGAACAGCATATTTCAAACTCTGAAAGAAAATGGATGCCAAGAATCTTAAACCCAGCAAAACTTACCTTCAGATTTGATGATGGAATTCCATCCTTTCATAATAAACAAAACTAAAAGATTTTACAAATAGAAACCTGTCACTACAGAACAATCTCAGCAAAATATTCCATGAGGAAGAAATGAAAAGAAATGATGTAAGTCAGCAAAGGTAGGAACTTCCTTAAAGGAATAGTCAAATAAAGGAGAAACCAAGCCAAGTTATAAACCAAAAATAAGCCAAAATGATCAGGTATACAAACAATAACTCAATAATAACCCTGAATGTTAATGGCCTGAACTCATCAATCAAAAGACATAGACTGGCAGATTGGAATAAAAGAAAGACCCAACATTATGCTGCCTTCAAAGACTCATCTCATAGAAAAGGATGCCCACAGATTAAAAGTGAAAGGATAGAAAAAACATATTATATATACTTTTGATATGACTATTTATTTTAATTTCTGCATTGTATTCCATTTAAAATAATGAAGTCAATTTATTTAACCTTTTATTACTAGTAGATATTTGAATTGTTTCCAGTGTGCACATAATGCTGCAGTAATTTGTCTTTTGCCTGGTGAACATATATGGGCATTCCTACTATATATATGTCTAAGAATGAACTCAAAGAGCAACACCAGAAGCATATGTCCACTTCTGCATGATACCACCAGAGATTTCAAAGGTGGTTGTAAAAATTCACATGCATATCCAGGTGCAGTTTTGCATGCTTGAAATCCCAGTGATTTGGGAGACTGAGGTAGGACTATCATGAATTCAGTCATTCTCTGCAAATGGGAAGCAGTGTCTTAATAAAATGCAAAAATAGGGCTGGTGATGTGACTCAGGAGTCAAGTGCTCCTGAACTCTATACCTGGTACAAAAACAATTCACAAGCATAGCAGTTTATAAGATTCCACATTTTCTTTTTTTTTTATTATTGTATACAAATGGGATACATGTTGTTTCTCTATTTGTACATAGAGTCAAGGCATACCATTTGTGTAATCATATGTTTACATAGGGCAATGATGTTTGATTATTTTTTTTCCTTCCCCCCACCTCTCCCACCCCTCTTTCCCCTCTATACAGTCCTTCTTTCCTTCATTCTTACCGCTCTCCTTATCCCTAACCCTAAACCTAACCCTAAACCTAATGCTAACCCCTCCCACCCCCCATTATATGTCCTCATCCGCTCATCAGTGAGATCATTCGTCCTTTAGTTTTTTGAGATTGCTTATCTCACTTAGCATGATATTCTCCAATTTCATCCATTTGCCTGTAAATGCCATAATTTTATCATTCTTCACTGAGGAGTAATATTCCATTTTATATATATATATATATGTCACAGTTTCTTTATCCATTCATCAACTGAAGGGCATCTAGGTTGGTTCCACAATCTGGCTATGGTGAATTGAGCAACAATGAACATTGATGAGGCTGTATCTCTGTAGTATGCTGATTTTAAGTCCTTTGGGTATAGGCCAAGAAGTGGGATAGCTGGGTCAAATGGTGTTTCCATTCCAAGTTTTCTGAGGAATCTCCACACTACTTTCCAGAGTGGCTGCACTAATTTGCAACCCCACCAGCAATGTATGAGTGTTCCTTTTTCACCACATCCTCGCCAACACCTATTGTTGCTTGTATTCCTGATAATCACCATTCTAATTGGGATGAGATGAAATCTTAGGGTAGTTTTGATTTGCATTTTCCTTATTACTAGGGATGTTGAACATTTTTTCATATATCTGTTGATTGCTTGTACATCTTCTTCTGTGAAGTGTCTGTTTATTTCCTTAGCCCATTTGTTGAATGGATTATTTGTATTCTTCGTGTAGAGTTTTTTGAGTTCTTTATAGATTCTGGAAATTAGCGCTCTATCTGAAGTATGGTTGGCAAAGATATTCTCCCACTCTGTAGACTCTCTCTTCACATTACTGATAGATTCCACATTTTCTATCTCTTTTCAAGTCTTTTTGTTCTTTTTAGATATACGGGACAATAGAGTGCATTTTGATATATAATATATACATGAAATTTAACATTCTAATTAGGTTCTAATTGTAGTGCTAGAACATAATGTAGAGTTTTATTGGATTTATATTCATATATGAATATAGAAAATTTATACCTGATTCATTCTACAGAGTTTCCTATTCCCCCTTCCTTTTCTTTATCCACCTTTGTCTAGTCCAATAAAATTTTATTCTCACCCCCCACCATTGTTGGTGTTAGAATCCACATATCATAGAGAACTTTTGACCTTTATATTTTGGGATTGGTTTACTTCATGTAGCATGTTCATGTCCAGTTTCAAAAATTTTAGAGTGATATTACTAATTCTTAAAATTTTGATTAATTTTCTATAAAAATTTGATGCTGTTTTGGTTCTGGTTTCATATCCTGTGTAGATGTAAACATACTAATATTCCATCAAACAAAATTACGTGTTAGTATGCCTTTCTAAAATTTAAAAAGTTTTGTTTTCTTTGAAGGAAAAGTGTAAAAAATATACCTTGTAGTTATATGTGTTATATTTAAAGATTGCTAACTCATATTTGACAAGTTATTGTCTCTAGGATAGTTGAAAAGGTGTTTAAATAAAAATTCATGGGTTTACTACTTTTTACAAACTAGCTATCATTGGTCTAATACTAGGCATGGTTTAATTTTTGTCATGGTTTAAATCTCACAAGACAAGTTGAGTACACTGTACTCATACATTAAACTCTTCTCTTTCACATGATATTTTCTCCAGAAAATAAAGTTTCTCTAATTCCTACATAACATGAAACACTAATTTTTAAATCTTTTCATTTTTAAAAAATTTTTACTTTTACAGACTGCATTTTGATTCACTTACACAAATGGGATACAACTTTTAATTTCTATGGTTGTACACACTATAGATTGACACCATTTATGCAATCATACATGTACACAGAGTAATGATGTCTGTCTCATTTTAGGTAAGTAAAAGGCTAATTTTGATGAGATAATGTTGATGGGGTAGAAAATATAGACTCTCAAAGAAGGACAGAGTAGATAAAGACATCACTGGGTATAAACTACATCTTTTTGTTTGAGACTGAGCAGAGATGCAAAGGTGACTTTCATCAGATATACTCTGATTCCAATCATCTGCTCTACCTAGACATTTCTGTTCTACTATTCTTCTTGCAAGCATGAAAGAGTGTATATAGGAAGAGAATTCTCAAAAATAAATTATCCAATTCAGTAAGTTCTTTTCTTCAGGATCAAACCAATGTCCTCCAAAGAATATACATGATTTGAATAAACGTGTGTGTCTGAAACTTCAAGAAAATGAAACATATCATGAATCTGTAGTGAGAGTTTAGGCATTTATTCAAACAATTATTACTAAATATCATTTGCTAAGTTCTGAAATCATATAATGCCTGTCACTGTATAGAAAACAAATTGCATACACTGCCATAAAGCAAACTTTTATTATTACTATATCCTCATTGTTTACAGGTTTGGATTAGACTTCCTCCATTTGAAATGACCTACATATAATCCATTAAATCTACATTAGTGATGGTGAAAAATTTATTTGTTAGGAAAACTGTCAATTTCCATTTTTTTGTCCATTTTTGATTTGCTGACATAGAGCCTGGAGGCCCACCACTACAGTTCCTGATCTCCAGTGAAATTTTGCATAGCAGGAAGTACACATACCTGAGAAAACTCTACAATTTTATCAGGGACAATATTATCTGCCAAAACAGCTGTTCACCTGCTATTGTCTCTACCTCACTCTGCTTTTCTAACCCCTCCCACATAAATACTTGTTTTGTAATTTACCTGTGACTCAGACAGAGAAATGAAATATATCAATATTTGGTGCTTCCAACTAGATCCTACCAACAACAGTCCTCAAACCCACCAACCTTGGTTAATATCTGGAATTGTGTTTATCTTCCTCATATTTTTACACTTTTATTATCTTTATTTCATATTCTCAAGATTCAAAACTTCAGATAAAGAGGTTGATAAAATATGGTTAATTAAATCAATAAAATGCTTGTTCTCATGTCACTGTTACTTTTCAAAATATTATCCAAGAACAGTCCCCACTATTTAAGTGTTCAAGAATTTAAAGTTCCTTCATGGAAGTTTCTTCCATGTGGATAACTCACAATCAGCAGTTAAAAGTTTGTGTGAAATACTGAATTTGGTGTGTATAAGTTCATAGCATATTGAGAAAATTGGGTCAGGGTGTAAAGTGAGGCTGAAAGAGTGTTTACAAATCTGAATATGATTGTTTGGTATGAGTAGAAATGATGTTTTTGTTTTGTGTCTGTGTTTTCTGGAGAGATATTTTATTTATTAATTTCCTTTGTTGTGATTAAAATTTCCATGTTTTTGTGCATATAATGTGTGTTTTAAATTTTTATGTGGTTTAGATGTTCAAAGTAATGAATTAAAACTTTATTTTTGAGACTCAAGCAATAATTAGGTCTTTAATCAAAGGGAACAAAGAATGTGAGAATGTAAAAATTAATGTCTATAGCCAAATTCTCAGTAAAAATATTGGTTTATATATAGTCCACAAAGCATTCTTTTTTTTTCATAACAAAGGCTGAGCAATCTATAATCATAAGGGAAATGGATGACATTTTTACATTTACTGAATAAGAGGAACCAGACAAAATTTTTTACATTTTATTACTCATTGAATAAAGTTAAAAAAGTTGTTAAAATTAATGTGATCTACAAAGTAATAAATTCTTATCTAAAAATAGCAGAAACAATTAAGCTTCAGAAACTAATATGTTTTTGATAGGTTGTTGAATATTGATAAAAGAGAGTAGGAAGTGTAGATTGTTCTAGGAAAAAGTGATAAAATAGTATTACCTAGGAAAATATATGAATATGGTGTGCTCTTGGACTGTGTCAGTCAACATTATTCCTGAATGACCTATCACTGTGAGCCTGTTTGAAGATGTTACTGGTCTCATCCATGTCAGACAATTCAACATGGATTCTGTTGGCTTACTCATAAACAACTTTTAATATATCCAGCTTGTCTGAGAAAGTAAATTCAAGAAAGAGTTCTGTTTCTTGTATGCTGTTTATATATATTTACTATTGTTAGGAAGAGAGTAGGAGTCTATTCACTGATTCCCTCAGTGAACATGCATAGTTTACATCTCTATGGATAAAAGACTTTTCTACTAGTATGCATAGCAATATTCTTATGTCGATGCATGCTATGGGTGACTATTTTCACAATTTTATTTGTTAAATTTTCAGAAACTTCTAGATATTTTATTTCAACCTGGGTATACTATTGAGTTACATTTGTAAAACTTCCCTGTAGTTAACTGTGATCATTTTAATAGACTCTCTATAAGTGAAAGAGAGTGGAAGTGATATATGACAATTACTGGTATGGCCATAAAAATGTCACACTCCTCCACGCTCTCTCATTTTCTGTCTGTGATGTTGACATCCATATTTCCATGTAGTGGGGTTCTTATACAGATAAAGTATCTACTACTTGTTATTAGACTCTCTATAAGTGAAAGAGAGTGGAAGTGATATATGCCAATTCCTGGTATGGCCATAAAAATGTCACACTCTTCCATGATCTCTCCTTTTCTGTCTGTGATGTTGACATCCATATTTCCATGGAGTGGGATTCTTATACAGATAAAGTATCTACTACTTCAGTCCAAGAATATAAATTATACCATGAGGGACACAAGTTCTTTCCACCTTCTTCTCTATTAAGAATTGTTACTTAAAAGAGAAGGAGGTTTCTCAGGATAATTACTATTGCCTAGGCTGTTTCTACAAATGCATAGAGTAATTTTTTGGAATGGAAATAATTGCACTTAATGTAAAATAAGTAAAAAACAATGAGTTTAAACATGTATCTTTCTCTGCACTATTTATGTGTTTGAGGTATGTGTTTCAACATGGATATGAGTAGCTGTATATACTTACCATAGCTCAGCTTATACTCAGTGGACTCTTCAATATGTTTAAATTTGAAGGTCCATGAAATTATTTCTCCCACCAGGTCTCTCCAGTTGACTAGTGGTAAACAAATGAGTCATAATCATCATTGACTATATTGGATAATTGTTAGAAATTTTTGTTTGGACTACCAGAGTGTACAAAAAAATATAAGCCAGACTTTCAAATTTTGCTGTTTGCTCCAATTTGTCAACTACCACCAAAGAAAAATAGACCTATCTCAGTAATCTTTTGTTTACTGTGAATCTATATGTTTCTACCACTATTTTATATCATTTAAAGAATGAAAACTTATATAAATTTAGCCTTGATGTTTAAGAGTGTTTGTGTTTTTATATCCTTTTTTTTCTTTGAATTCCACATAAGGTTCCCTACATTTATATCTTAGAGTCTGAAAAATAAACAGTTATAATACCCAGGTTTATATTCCATGACTTATATACATCCTTATAGAATTTGTTTGAACATTCTATTCTCTTTCTATTATTTCCTTCATTTCACAGTGTTACTTTTCTTTTCAACAAAGGGAAAATCACCATTAGAATATTTACAACAATATTTGCCAAGTTATAAATGAAGAAGTTTATTGAAATGAAATTGAGTGATACACAATGACATTGCGCAGGTGGCCTATGCACATACCCAGAGAAATAAAAGCTGGATCATTTACATGCTTTGTTTACTCTCACCTTGAAACAAAAGGAAGACCTCAAGAACAATAAAAGTACCCAATTCTCCTTTGTTTCATCCATTGTCACTTGCATTGATCTTTTTATCTCTCATTCCTTCACGCATCTTCCACTAACTAGAAAAACACCCCCTTTCTTCCTTTTATAAGACTGTTTTTGTTCTCTTAGGCTAAGAGAAGAAGAAAATACATACCACTTGATTTCTTCACAGGCTGAGGGATGAAGGAATTTTCCAGGTAGTTCCTCTTTTGCCTCCTCATCATGGTGATACTCTTCATAAGATTACTCATCAGGTAAGATCTTCTCAGAATCTCAACTCTCCAAAAATTAGGTGATGATGAGTAAGAATGAAATCCATAACTGAAGAAACAACATAAAATGAACTTAGGTTATCTGTTCATTTAATCAATATCCTTAGCAGTGCTTAGTACAGCATCATGATTGTTCAGAGATCAACTATCACTAAGACCTCAGCAGTGAATTATGACTTACTGATAACATGACAGAGTCCAGGGATTCACACCATATTTACAGTATTTCAGCATTGCTAATATGCATCAGATAAGTAGAAGCCCATTTTGCATTGAATGTTCTATCATTAAATTAAATATTCATTCACTGCACTTGATACCAAAGTTAGAGATGCATATAGATTAAAGAAGGTAATCCTTCTATAAGTCTAAAGACACTTGATTACAGCGTGTAAGGATATGACAGTACCAGAGAAGGTTAGGCTGAAAATCATGCTTGACTCAGAAAAGCAATGGCTATATACATAAGTGCTACTTATAGTGTGTATAACTGATTGAGATGAATGTTGAAATGTGGGTTGAGTATGAGAAAATCTTACCCATACATACAGCACCTGAACAATGGGAGAGGATTGTTTTTGTTGTACTTGTTTCTTACTGAGTTCATAAAAAAATTACCAAATATTTATTATTTAAAATATAGTATATTATTCCTTTTTTAGGTTCAAAGCACATTATGGGACTTGAGATTTAAGGTCAAGGTTTCAGCAGACCTTCTCCTATCTGGAGGTTAAACTTAAGGTAACTCCATTTTCCCCCTCCAGGTTCCAGAGTTTCCTACAATCATTACTTCTTTTTCATGTTTTTACTATTTATCAATTATCAAACACCTATATCCATGATCACAGTTCCACTCTGACCACTATGTTCTTAGCTGATTGTCATAAAAGCCATTGTGGTAAACTTGACTATGACCAGATTAAGTAGAACAATCTCCACATTCAAAATATTTGACTTCTCATCTGCATAGTCCCCTTTTCTATAAAATGTCAGATATTTATGAATTCATGGTATTCAAGGGTTTATATTTAGGAGGTGAAAGATGCTGTCAGGGAAAAGTTTTGTTCTTTATCATTCTATACCAAAATAAAATCAGAGATATTTAGAAGAATTTACCTGTAGTAAAATATAGAATTATAAGAGTAGAAACCTGAAATTGAGAAAAAGATTATAATAAATTTAAAATCATTATGTAAACATATAGAATAATACAAGCAGAATTATATAAGTTAGATATCACTTGAAACTAAATATTAACAAAAGTAATAAAATAGCATTCCAAAAAGAAAAACATTTCATGTTATAGAACTAAGGAAAACAAATGAAACAATAAATAACTTCATGTCAGGATGACAGATCAATATAAATAACATAATTTTGAGGTTATGGAGTTCTGTAAAATTGAGATGTTAAACAAATTTATATCAGAATAAATAACCCAATTAGAATCTGAAAGAAATATAAGAAAACACAAATTCTAATATTCATAAATAAATATAGATATAGTAAGGTAAAGAAAAGTAGCAAATATAAAATTTAAAATATGTGGGGTTTTTGTATTGGAAATTGAATCCAGATGTGCTTCACCATTGAGCCATATCCCCAGTATTTAACGTATTTTATTTAGAGATAGTATTTCACTAAGATGCTTGTAACCTTTCTCAGTGTCTGAGGTTGGCTTGAAATTGTGATCCTCTTCCCCCAGTCTCCCAAGCAGCAAGGATGACAGGGGGCATGTGCTACTGTGACTATCAATGAAAACATTTTTAAGTAGAAACAAATCAAAGGATGCAACAAAGTAATAATTATGGCTTCTGAGTTAAATATGTTAACACCTTAAGTCTGTGATATAGTCAATTCAAAAGTAAAGGAAAATGTTAAGATAGAATGTGAGCCAAACTTTCACTGCTGTGACAAAAAACCTTTACCAGAATCATCCTAGAATGAGGATTGGTGTGAACCAGGATGGGAATTGATGAATTCAATTGCATAATACAATTCTCTAGGAATAATATTTTGTCTTCAACTTTCTCAAATACTAGAATTTTAGTATTGCTGCCAACTATTGTTCCATCTTCATCTCTCTTAACAGGTGCTATACCCATGTATCAATTCCATGACATCTATACATGATCCCTCTCTGCTTTTGTCCCATCTGTATCTCCTTTCTTAAAAACTCAAACTAGATCTTTTGATGAATTGTGTGCAGTGTGTTTTTTTTCTCAACATAAAAATGTTTCTGGTCAGAAATTTGGAGGAATATATCTCTGCATGCTTGATCTGACATGGTACAAATTTCCCAATGCATATTAGTAGTTGATAGACACAATAACTTTGCTTTATGTGTTTATATTTGTGTGATGTTAATGTTAGAACCCAGAGCCTTACTCCTGGTAGGCAAGCATTTTACCACTGAAAAACAGACCGTGCCACTCTTGGTGTACTTTTCTACAAAAAAGACATACATAATCATAAGATTTTAAGAGCCAACACAAATTTTTATAATTAATGTTTAGTGAACCTAATTTGAAAGTGCATCCAGCTTTACCATGAAATCCAGCAAAAAAGAAATTACAGAAAATACCTTACACAATTAGGGTAAAAAGAGTGAGAAGAGCAGTGAACCCATTTATACACAAAATTGATGGGAGAAACAGAAATTGTGATTACAGAAAAGAATGTAAATATGCAAAGAATTTTAGAAAGTAAAAATAACCATAAAAAGCAGGAGAAAGGGAGTAACATGTTTAGCTCTTAATTACTAAACTCAGGTATAAATTAAAACACATTTATATCTAAAATATGTTGCAGATGTAGACATTGCGATTAGAGAAGAAGACAATATTTTTGAGTCTATAAAATGCAAAAATAAGTACAAAATCAGGATATATTCACAAAGTAAGTGAATAAAATATGCTAATACATTTATAACTTATTACAGGATTAAAGTCATTTCATAATCACACAATCAATATTTTAAAATTTCCTCTAAATTTGAGGGTGGATTTCAAATTTTAATATCATGTTTTTGATTCATTGAAATTGCAAAAACACAGATTTACTGTACCCATTATTTTCAACAAATGCAAGATTTTTAAAAATAATATGTAATTGAAAATAGTATGATTTATTTTGTTAGAATAACTTCTCTATTGGATTCCATCATCCCTTCTTCATTCTTATATTCATTTTAAGAGTTTTATTGATGTATGGTTACTATTTATCAAAGCAGCTTATTTTGGGTATACAAAAGAATGGGTCTGATTCAACTACCCATTTTGCCTTCTATTTACATATTGGGATAGATTTGCTATTTCTTTGGGAAAACATTTATCTCATGATGAGTATTTTGATGTTCATGTAGAAAACTCTGAAATCATTTATTTTTTAATAGTTTTTTTAAATTTTGAGTTTAACTTATTATTTAGCAGTGATACAAAATCACTATATCATTTTAATGGCTAAAATGTTATGAATCTGGGAAAGTATTTGGATGCTTTTGAATAATTTAGCAAGTTCTTTCAAATGCCTTCTTTTGTAAGCGCTTTGTTATAGAATATGTTTTAAAATTCCAAATTTTCTGATGTTTCAAGTCAGTAGAAGTGTGTTGACAAGTAAAATGCTTTCCTGTCCTCTTATTAAAAGAAGACAAAATGTCAGCATTAACTAATTAGCATATGATTTTAAGAATAACAATAAAAACTATTCAAGAAATGGAATAATGTCCTACAAGATTGTTGATTATTATGGTGTGGGTCTCAGAATGTTCCCCGAAAAGCTCATTCATCAGGCAATGTAGCATCATTTAAAGATGAGAATACTGGACTATGGAAATTGTAACATTAACTCTGGAAAAAAAACATTTGTTGAAATTTTAAACAGAATGAAAAAGAGAGTGTTAACAGTAAGCAGTTAGACATGGGTTGATAAAGTAGGTTACTGGTAGAATGGAGTTGGATTTAATTTGTCCCTTGATTCTCCCAATATCTGGTTCCTGACTGGTGAAAAAATGTCCTGTGCCATTTTGTTCCATTATGGTGGTATGCCCCTTGCAGACCCAGAAATCTGGAGTCATGTGATCATGTACTTTGACATAGAAAATGATCAGTGAAGATACCATTTTGTTCCTTTTGTTGTTCTTCACAGGTATTATATCTAGGATTATATTGGTGAAGTTAGGTAATGGCTACATAGAAGTTCCCTGGATATTTTTTCCATTATATGTAAGTTTCTCCTAAAGATATTAATATTATTTGAAACCTGAGGAAATCTCAAGTTTGACTTTAAAAATTGAAATAAAATTTACACTCCAATTTATACTTGAAATCAAAGGTAAATGTCTCAAAGTAAAAAAAAAATGCATTAAAAATCATTATGATTCACAGAATATTGGATAATTTTTCTATCTTGCTATTATCAAACTATCATCCTTATAAGTAGTATTTTCTCCATTATCAAGGCAACACTGTCAACTCACAAAGACAGTGTAAGAAACTTAGAGACAGTGAGGCACTTAAGGCCACAAGCTTGCTTGTTCAAAGTCCAGTTACTTTGTTTTTGACTTTCTTTTTTCATTGGGTGCATGGATGGTAAATAGTAATATTTTTTCTCATAAATATAATAAGTTAAATAACTTGCATTATGTAAGTCTGTCACAAAATGAAAAGCCTCAATAAAAATGCAAAATAATTGCAAAATTTATGAAACTCATGCAAATGATTTTTGCAAATATTCTTAAATATTGACAATCACCAGTGCCAATGTTACTATCAGAAAAATTGCATTTACACCATACAAATTTAAATGTTTTCTATTTTTCCACGTATTCTCAAAAGCTCAGAGCATAATGTGAAGCTCCATCCAACAAATATGTTACATTTGTGATTTCCTTTTACTCTAATCTAAGTTGTTATTTCTATGCTGTGTATTTTAACTCAGTGTTTACCTTTCTTTTCTAATTTTGAATTAGAGCATTATTGTGATACATAATGGTTGGATTCATCATTCTTTCAGGGAAGCCTTATTTTAGTGGTTCTATTTTGTATACATCACATTAAAATTCATTTTGGCAGTTTAGAAATTGGACTATAATTTACTCTAATCCAGTTTTCTCTACTACTTTTGTTCCTCCCTTCCTCCATCTTTACCTTGTCCTGTAGTCTTTTTCTGAGCTTTCTGGTATTTACCTATATTTTTTTAAATAACTCTTTTGTGGATATCCATGATAGGGAGATTCAATTTCATGCATTTATATATGTATAAGAGAAAGTTAAGTCACATTCATTCTAATGTTTTTACATTATCTCATCACTTTTCTCTGTCATCGACCTTAATATGGTCCAATAAATTTTTTCTATTTTCATGAGATTTTTCACCTACTTTTTTCCTTTGCCTCTCCATTTTACCACTTTTTAAAAATAGATTTTCCATATTCAAAGAAACATTTGAACTTTGGCTTCATGTCTGTGCTATTTTACATAGAATAACAGTCTATTAAAGCACATAATTACCAACAAATGCCATAGTTCCATTCATTTTTATGATTGAATAATATACCATTGTACATATATACCAGATTTTCTTTATCAACTCATCTATTGAAGTGCAACTAATTTGATTCCATAGCTTGGCAATTTTGAATTGTGTTGTTATAAACATAAATGTGACTGCCTATTTTTTGTATGCTGAGTTTATATACTTGCTATATTTTCAAATAGTGGTAGAGTGTCACAGAATGATTTCATATCTTTTGCTTGCTTTTTTAAAGTTCATGATTATCTTATATTATTTTTTAATAATTTATTTATTTTGATTGATTATACACAAATGGGGTAAAATTTATTTCTCTGGTTGTACATAAAGCAGAGTCATACAATTTGTGCAATCATACATATACCTAGAGAAATGATGTCTGCTTGATCTATTATTTTTCCTTCTCCCACCCCTTCCACCTCTTTTTTTTTAATAAAATCCATCCTTCCTCCATTCTTGCTTCTGTCCCACCATCCATTATGTATCTTTCACTGATCAGATAAATCATTCCTCCTTTACTTTTTTTGAGATTGTCTTATCTCCCTTAGCATGATGTTCCCCAACTTCATCCATTTGCCTGCAAGTGGCATAATTTTATTCTTTTTTATGGCTGAGTAATATTTCCACAGTTTCTTTATCCATTCAGCAATTGAAGGGTATCTATGTTGGTTCCACAATCTAGCTATTGTGAATTGAGTAGCCATGAACACTGATGTGGTTGCATCACTGTAGTACGCTGATTTTAAGTCCTTTGGGTATAGGTCAAGGAGTTGGAGAGCTAGGTCAAATGGTGGTTCTATTACAAAATTTCTAAGGAATCTCTACACTGCTTTCCAGAGTGGCTGCGCTAATTTGTAACACCATGTAGTATATGAGAATACGTTTTTCTCCACATCTTTGTCAACACCTATTATTGCTTGTGTTTTTGATAATCGCCATTCTAATTGG
The DNA here is from genome assembly GCA_020740815.1 of Sciurus niger. NCBI lineage: Eukaryota > Metazoa > Chordata > Mammalia > Rodentia > Sciuridae > Sciurus > Sciurus niger. The sequence continues at coordinate 59,352 of JAHUXG010006438.1, read as the reverse complement.
GGCGAGGTGAAATCTTAGGGTAGTTTTGATTTGCATTTCTCTTAAATCTAGACATATTGAACCTCATAAAAATAGACCAAGCAATCATTAAATTCATTTGGAAATACAAGAGACCCAGAAGAGCTTGAGAAATCCTTAGCAGGAAGAGTGAAGCAGGGGGTATCACAATACCAGAACTTCAACTATAGTACAGAGCAATAGTAACAAAAACAGCATGACACTGACATCAAAATAGACAGGTAGATCAATGGTACAAAATAGAGGACACGAAGATAAACTCAATTAAATACTGTTCTCTCATACTAGACAAAGCTGCCAAAAACAAACAATGGAGAAAAACAGCCTATTCAACAAATGGTGCTGGGAAAATTGGAAAGTCATATGTAGCAGAATGAAACTAAAATTCTATCTCTCACCCTGCAAAACTCAACTCAAAATGGATCAACCAGAGACCCTGCATCTTATGGAAAAATAACCAGAATCAGACCAGAGAGCCTGCATCTTATGGAAAAATAAGTAGGTCCAAATCTTTTTTTTTTTTATTGAGGCATCACCACACTACAATCCAGAGTTGTGGTATCGGTTTACAACCCCACCCAAAATATATGTTTACTTTTTCACGCATTCTTGACTCCAGTTATTATTTTTATTTTCATTTATGACTATTACTATTGAAGTGAGAAGAAATATCAGTGGAGACTATGATTTGTCCTTGCCCAATTGCTAGAGATGTTTAACATTTTTTCATAGATCTGTTGACTCTATGTTATTTTGAGTAGTGTCTTTTTCTTTTCCCATTTGTTATTTGGCTTCTTAGTTGTCTCAAATTTTTGAGTTCTTTATTCATTCTGAATATTAACATGTTATTATGGGAGATTTATTTTTGAAAATTTATTATGCAATTTATTATTAAAGTATTGGCTTCATTTATGTGATTTGTCTCCTTTTTTCTAAACTTATTAATTATTTTATAAGACTTCTGATAGAGTCTTTTGAATCCTTTAAATGTATAATCTTGTCATCAGCACATTATTTGAATTCTTTATATCCTATTCATAGCTCTTAATTTCCTTCATCTGACTAATTGCTATGGATAAAATTATAACCACTAATTTGAATAGGGATGATGGGAGTGCACATACTTGCCTTGTTCCTGTTTTCTAGAATAAATGACTTCTGGTTTTTTGATTTCAGTATGATGTTGCTCTTGGATTTGTCATGTGTAAGCTTTATAATATTGTAGTAGTTTTCTTGTATCTGTAGATTTTCTAGTACTTTAAACAAGACCTGAAACTGTACTTTTTCAAATTCTTGTTCTGCATCTATTGAGATAACAATGATTCTTGCCCTTAACACTATTTAGATAGTTTATTGATTTTAAAATGTTCGAACTTATATCCCTGCAATGAAAACTGCTTGATCATACTGCACTTTAAAAAAATTATCTTGTATTTAGTTTCAAAAGGTTTAATTAAAAATTTGGATTAGTTTTTTTTTTTTTTCTGGTACAACTGAGGCTATCCAGACCTAACATTTATTTGTTGTAAGGCTTTTGGTCACTTGCTCAATAACATTATATGACCTTATTCTGTTCATATTGCCTATATCCTAAAGATTTAGTTTGTGTAGGTCAAATGTCTCCAGGAATTTGTCAATACCTTCAATATTTTGTTGCTTATTTGCATATCAAATTTAAAATATTTTTTGATCCACAGGTATTTAGTAGTGTTTGTGTTTAAATTTTCCCTTCAATTCCATTTTCTTAGTTTAGTCTTTATCTTGGTTCATTTTTCTGAGGATTTACTAGTCTTATTTTTATCTTGAAAACTTCACTTATCCACTTGTAGTGTTTATATTCTCAACTTTATATTTCTTTACTGATATTTTTATTTCCCTTCTTCAATTGAGTTTAAAGTTGACTTGTTCTTTTATCTAGTTCCTAAGTTGTAATTTTAGATAATTTATCAGTTATAATTCTCTCTAACATTTGCACTTAGTGCCATTAGTTTTTCTGTTATTACTGATTTTCTGCTTCACCAAACATTTTGCTTTGTTGTATAGCTATTTTCATTCATATTAAAGATTATTTGTTTTCCTCTGATTTCTTTTCTTATCCATTTTTTATGTGAAATTAAATTAGTGTCCAGGTATTAGAGGTAACTTAATTTTATATCTTATAATTGATTCTAATTTTTTTGATAAAATTATAAATTTAATGTTCTTTTCTTAAACTTTTTAAACTTTTTAAATTGTTCTAGCTAGGTGTACATGACAGTAGAATGCATTTATACATTTTGATAGATCATACATAAATGGAATGTAATCTCTCCTTTTTCTGATTATACATATTGCATGATCACATCAGTCATAAAGTCATGTAGGTACATGACGTAATAATGACTGTTTCACTATATTATTCTAACCCCCCATATCCCTTCCCCTTTCCTCATTACCCTGTATGAAATTTAAAGTAATTATATTCTTACCTAGCCCACCTTATTGTGAATTAGCTTCCACACATCAGGGAAAACATTCAGCCTTTGGTTGTTGGGGTTTGGCTTATTGTGCTTAAAATGACATTCCCTAACTCCATCAATTTACCACAAATAATGTTATAATTTTATTATTTTATAAAACTGAGTAATATTCTAGTTGTATATAAATATATACATATGTACACACACACACACACACACACACACACATATATATTGCATTTTCTTCATTAATTCATCTGTTGAAAGGCATCTAGTTTGGTTCCAAAATTTAGGTCTGGGGAAATGAGCTGCTATAAATATTGATGTGGCTGCACCACTGTTGTATGTTTATTTTAATTCCTTTGTGTATAAACATAGATTTAAAAATTTTCAATAAAATTATACATATCACATCCAAAAACATATTAACCAGATAGTGGACCATGATCAAATGTGGGTTCACCCCAGAGATGAAGGTTTGATTCAACATACAGAAAACAATAAACTTTATTCATAATATCAATAGCCTAAAAAGCAACAATAATATGCTCATCTAAATAAATGTATAGAAAGTATTTGACAAAATACTGCACCTCTTCAAGCTGAAAACACTAAAAGAACTAGGGATAATAGGAACATACCTCAACATCATAACAGCCATATATGCTAAATCCAAGGCCAACATAATTATAAATGGAGAAAAATTAAAAGTCTTTTTTATGAGTCACTGGAATTTACTACTTTCTCTAGTTATATTTTCATTTTCAATACAATTTTTCAGTCTTTTTTATCTTTATCTTCGTTAGTTTTTCTGAGGGTTTAGCAATCTTGTGTATGTTTTAAAAACAAACTGAATCATTATTCATTTGTATTGTTTTTTACACTCAATTTCATTGATTTTTACTCTGACTCCATTTATTTCCCTTCTTCCATTGATTTTAATATAGTTTTGTTCTTTTTTTGTGTGCCTGAAGTGTACTTTTAGGTAATCTATTTCATATAACTATTTTTTTTAATGTTTCCACTTAGTGTCATTAACTTTGCAGTTATTACAGAGTTCACACTTTCCCAGACTTTTTGTTATGTTGTATAGTTAGTTTCACCAATTGTAAAGGTTTTATGCTTTTTCCAAATTTTGTTTCTGATCTATTCATAAATCAAAATAAATTAGTCTTCAGGTATTAGTGATAAATTCAGTTTTTACCTTTCATTGATTTCTAATTTGCATAAATTTCTGATAAGATGCAAGAATTTATCTTTATTGCTTTGTGGTATTTATGATATGATTTGTGACCTCTAATAGACATAAATATTTTATGCACTGCTGAGAAAATAAATGTAGTCATTGGTGAAGAACATATTCTATAGATACCTGCTAAGTTCATTTGATAAATAGTATCAATTAGTTCTAAATAAGTATTATTAAATTTTGTCTGAATATTCTATCCAGTGGTGAGAAAGATGTGTTTAAGTCACCCAGTACTATAATATTGTAGTTTATTAGATTCTTAATGTTCAAAGCATTCTATCTACATGGATGAATCATTTTGGGGGGCATAAATAGCTACATTTGCTGTATATTGGTATTGGATGAAATTATTAAACAGGATTAAGACATTTTATTTCCCTTTTCTGAATGATTTTTACTTGAATTCCACTTGACTAATACAGAAATATAAACCCTAATATTGTAATGGACATTATTTTCAGGATACATCTTTCCCATTCTTATAACTTCAGTTTGTGCGTGTTTTTTGTCAAGGTATTTCATAAACATCATATTGTTTACTCTTACTTTTTTTAACCAAATCTGCTACTGTTTATCTTTTCATTAATTGAAACCATTTACATTCTATGATATAGTGCTGACAATTATTTCCTGCCATTTTATTTATAATGTTGAATCCAAAATTGGTTCTCCTTTACTTAACTCATTTTCTAGTGTGATTAATCTGCATGCCGGTTTTCATTTTATATTATCTTCATAAAATGTTTCATTGAGTACTTTTTAAAACAGGCTTTGCAAATATTAACTTGTGGGTTCTCTTCATCCAGTTGGGAAGCACCAAATAGCTGCAGCAAAAGAGTTGATGAGAGACCTCCAGAGACCAGTTTCAGAGAACTCAATCTACTTTTTTGTTTCATAGTCAGGCTTATATTGTCAAGCAATCACTGGGCAGAATATGTCTGAGAGTAACACAAATGCTCTTAAAATCAGGGTCACAGATAAGCCTTTGGAACATAAACAATATATCTACTTTTGATGGAGATCCAAGACTTGTTGGATAAATAGTAAGGCTGCATGTGAGATTTTATTTAAGTCATTTTGGATGGTAAAGGCTTTTGATGTGGAATTGGATAGATTGTTTACAGTCTCTGCAGTTTGAGTGAGCAAGATAGTGGCAATGGCTGTGGTGGCTAGGGCAGTAACCAGAGCAATAATGAGACCAATGTCACACCTGGTGCAGTGCAGGATTTCATTCAGAGGATTCTTCACCTCCATATCCCATGGACTCTTCCATTCTTGTGACATGTTCACCAGAAACTATATGGCAAGAGGAATTCTAAGAATAAACACATATTTAGCATTCATAGCAGGATTTAAGCAATTAAAAAGCCAGCACAAACAGTTATGTGTACAAGGGTCTTGTTCAAAGGTTATATTTGAACTTCCCATCTTATTAATTATCAGCATAGTGAAGTGTGTTGTGACACAAGTTTGAAATGCATATGTGTGTAATTAGAAAAAAAATTAATAGAAAAAGTAGTTCCTGTATTACTAATATTCATATAACTAACACCCCTTTTATGGGCCTCATAGCAAGTAATATGGGCATAAGATCCATTGTCCCAAATTTATTCCCTGCATAATTGTCAGTTACAGATCGTTCACAGTAGCAGGTTGCACAATATCCCTGGTGAGTTTTGGGTGTATCTGTTATATTACAGGGGACTGCACTCAGCCAGGCACACAAATGTTGATATAATCCAGAAATGTTTTTGCCATCTATGAGATAGGGCATTGAAGTAATGCATTGATTCCAAGGTATGAAGTTATTACCTGAGGAGGATAATCCAAAAAGAGTGATTGGGAAGCTGGACAATGAAGGCTTTTAGCATATAACACTGGGGGGTTTATGAACATTGAACTTTTTAGCTCTGATCCTTAGATCTAAAAAGGTTAAGCCAACATAGGGGTATTTATATTTATCTACAATTCTCCCTTCAGCAAGGGAGAAGGAAAGAGGTTGGTTTAGATTATAGGTGTCATTTGTAATTTCCAAGAAACAAATAGATTTATTAGACAATGATATGCTAATATTTGATTTTATGGTAGTTAACATCATATTTAGTTCAGGGTCAATGATAGTTGAGTCAGTAGAGAAGAATCTCAGCAATTCTCCTTCCCAATTTACTACCACCAAATGTAGTGGTCTGGTGACCTAGGCCTAATTTACCTTATAATTAGATTCACTGCTTGCTGTTAGAACTGTATATAGCAACACTACCATTATCATTCTTGGAATAAGGCCCCCACTGGGGGGCCTTAAACCATAAATGGTTCCTGGTATCTTGCTCAACTATGTCTTTAAGATCACCCCAGGTTACTTTACATGAGACTTGTCTGTTCTGTTGTGTTCAGCACCTCAGGGTCTCTCTTCCAATGATAGTTCTTTCATCTTCTTTGCTGATGGTTTGAGGTATGCAGAGCTTGAAATTTCTAGTAGGTACACAGGCAGGTTGAGGCTTATCCTCTGGAATGACACAAGCAAGCCCTTGACCCATTGTTATAGGGCTCCTTTCCAAATGTTGGATAGGGGGTCTGTTTATAAAACCAAAGACAAAAAATAGGACCCTATGAGGGGAGTCCAAAGTTTATGGGCTACTGTTTCTTTTGAAAATTTTGATGTGGTGAGAAACTTAAAAATAAAAACCATAATGTATGGCATCATGTGGGGAGCTAGTACAGCTTTACCCACTCTGTTTTTGAAGCATTGTATTTTCATGAAGGAACTCAACTATGCCTTGAGCTTAGGGGTTATAAGGTATTTTTAGTCACATGATTTATTGTCAAAATGAGCAAAATTTTTATAGGTGTTGTTATATAGACTGAGTCATCGTCAATTTTAATGGAAAAAGTGATTCCCATGATCCCAAAACATCTAAGTAAATGAGAGATAACCCTTTTTATGATTTCTCCAGAGGTGGCATAGCTACAACAAAGACTAAATAGGAATCAATGATTACATGTATACATTTAAGTTTGCCAAAAGGAGAAAAATGGGTGACATCCATTTGCCAAAGAGCATTGGATTTCAGCCCAGGAAGGTTTTACACCTGAGGGCTGTAGGAGTCCAATGGGAAAAAATGGAGTACACTTCTTACAATCTGTAGCTAATTGTTTATGAGATTCCTTAAGAAGGGTTGGGAACAGCCTATGGAGGCTTTAGGTGGATTAGTGGAAATGTGTATGTAACTTGCAGGCTTTATCAGTTATTTTAATGGACTTTATGGGCCAAGTAAGTTGATCCATTGTCTTAGTGAGATTCACTAATGGTTCTGGTAAATGAGAATGTGCCCTGATTGATACATTGTATACAAAGAGGGCATCTTCTTGCTTCTAGGATAGTGTGGATGCTAGAAATCAAAACATCTAGTGGTTTGGTTAGACCTAGCTTGCAACAAGTCTAAGCAAGTTGGGGAGTTAACTGGACACAATATTGGCTATCTGAAAACAGGTTAATGGGTTGTAGAAAACTAGAAGTTCTAGATATTGGGGGACAAAAATAGCTTGTCTGTCTGTAACATCTGTTGTTTATTGGAGATTACATCCAAAATTACAATGGCGATGGTTCTATTGGAGGTGGCATCAGTGAAAACTAACATAGCTTCAGTAATGGGCTGAGTGGACACAGGGTTTATATACTGTAACGTTAATTTGTTCAGAATCTGGAGGAATTTATCTTGAGTCAGATGACTGTCTGTTATGTCTGGGCATCCCTTTTAACATATATAGTATAGACAGATTATTTTGTAATAGAAAGTTTAATTACTCTTTTGAGATCAGGAGTACCAATCTATCAGGCTCTAACCCGTAAGTGCCTACACTCTGCATTCTTGGACTTTGTACTAATGTGGTTAGAGCATTGAGTGGGCTACAGGTCTTAGGCATAGTGTTGGAGGGCAAATTTACTCATTCTAATTTAGGTTGTTTGGGTTGTCACAATACCCATGTAGGAAGGCCTGGGGTTGACAAAGTGATGGCATACAGATCCTTATTTGTGTCAAATATGAAAAATTATAATGTCCCCAAAGCCTCATTAACCAATTGGATTCCTTGTATTGCCTCAGGAGTTAACATCCTCAAAGAATTTGTTTGTGGGTCACCTTTAAGGCAATTGAATAAAGGAGTAAGTCGGGCTGTAATAATCTTAAGCCAGGGCCTTACCTAGTTAGTATGTCCTAATTGTACCTGAAGATCATTTAAAGTTTCTTAATCTGGAATGTGAATAGTGGGCCCACTAGGGCATATGGTGTTCGGTAGCACCAATGTGGCCAAACAAGTGCAAGGTGTGATTTTTTTGTACCTTTTCAAGTGATATACAAAGTCCGATAGACTTTAAGTTGTTCTGTAGGATCATTAAGGCTTGTTCTATATCATGCTCCTTAGTATCAGCTAGCAGAATATTATCCATGTAATATGCTACTGTTAAATGTTGCCTAACAATGGTTTAACAGCCTGCAGTACATACAGTTGTCATATGGTCAGACTATCTTTTAAACCCTAAGGGAAGACTGTCCACTGATACCTTTGTGTTGGTACCAAGTTATTGGTGATAGAAATGGTGAAAGCAAATTTTTCTCTATCCAGTGGATGTAGTGTAATATTGAAAAAGCACTCTTTAATGTCTTAAATTCTAATAAGATGACCCATGGGTAAATTGGTAGCCCTTGGTAAACTGGGCTGTGTAGTGCCCATTTTTTTTTCATAACAACATTAATACCCCTGAGATCATGGAGAAGTCTGCATTTTCCTTTTGTTTTCTTTTCTATGATGAAAATGGAAGTATTATATGGACTGATAGAGGGATCTATATGTCCAACTTTCAATAGTTTCTTTAACAGAGACTTTAAATGTGACAATTTGTCTTTATATGCCACTGTTCAATCCAGATAAGTCCTTCATGATGCCATTGTAGTTTAATAAGAGGTATTAAATGAACACTGTCCCTTAGAAATGGGGTTGTTTTTCTTTCACCTCTCACAAGTTTGGATCATTTAACTCTGTCTCTACAATATCTTCATAGAAGGCCTTGTAATCAGTAGTAATAACAGCTCCCATGTGCATAGTTCAGAGAAAGGATTAGACTCTGATCATGGATGGAGACCTGACAAAGGCAGCTGGGGACTGTTAAGGTTGTCCATTTTCTCTTCATCTATCTGTAATTGCTGCATGAGTTTAGATATTGAAGAGTAAACCTTCTTTGACTTAACTATCCCTATTTTAGTTTCTGTCTTTTCCTATTGTTCATCAAGAGGTTGAGCCTCTGCCTTTGATGTTACAGTAAGCTCTTTCTCTTTCTTCTTGTGTTCCCTCTCTTGACTCCCTAGTTTCACTGGTATTGTGGCCATGACATGACAAGGATGGGACCCATGGTGGCACAAAGATTGTTGGATGGCTGTCATGATGGGGAAATAGTTAGAGGTAGGAACCATCCTTGTCTGACCTATTCTTGCCTAGCATTAACTGTGATTCTCTCCCATATCTCTGGATCTAATACATCAACAGCTTTAAACCTAGGATTAATGTTTGGTACTATATCTCAAATTTTTTTCTTCCTTTATTTAATGTTATTCCTCCTATACTAAGAAGGGTATAAAGCAGTTGTAGCAGCTTCATGGAGCTGGTAAATTGTCCATACTTCCCCTAATTTCTAGGATGTCCTACATCCACACCTACCTGCTTTCCTCAGGTCCCTGTTTGTGGCACCAAATGTGGAATCTCTTGGTTCAGCCTGGACCCTCTGAACAGCTGAGGAGGGTGTGGTGATGGAGTCAAAGAATTACCTCCAGAGACCAGTTTCAGAGGTCCCAATCTACTTTATTCTTACATATGCAGTCTTATATTGCTAAATAGTTGCTGGACAGAATACATCTGAGTGTTGGAAGGCACAATGATTTTCCAACATGTGCAGGGATAAAAACCAATGGACTAAAAATCACAGGCAGAAAAAGAAGAGGAAAAGAACATACTGAGGATAAAAGGGGTGCTAGGTTACCATAGTGATGGGGCTCAGTGTGGTTAGTGATCCAACCACAGTATCTGAATTTAGTACTGAGACATGAGAGTCTCTCACATAGGCAATATAAAGCTTTTCACATTTCATGTTCTCAACATTAAGTTATTTAAATTCTGTTTATTATGCAGTGCTTCAATTTCATTTTGAACTCTGTAGAAAACATTTTTGCTGGGTACAGTAGTGTTTATTGGCACCTTATTTCTTTTGCATTTTTTAATGTATTAATCCAAACCCTCTTGTCTTTCAGAGTCTGTGTTGAAAAGAAGCATTAGAATTTGAATTGGTTTACCTCAAAATGTAACCATTCATTTTGTACTTGTACCACAAAAAGCCATTTATTCAATAATTAAAGCATTTTTAATATAATGTGCTTTACAGTAGATCTATTGTAATTCAGTTGATTTGGAGTCCTAAAATATCTTCTTTTGAATTTACATATCATTCAAAAAAAAATTGGACAATTTTTCAAATTCTTTCTTTGGAATTTTTGTTTATCCTGGTAGTTTGTATGTTAGAGTATTCATCAACCCTAATGGTTCTTCAATTTGGTTTCTCAAATATTCTTTCATGGAATCTTTACATTTTTAACTTATGGTCAACTTTAGATATATGATTATAGAATATGTCTTTTATTCCTTAAAAAACTTTATTCAAATTAGTCTAATCTGGGCAGGAGTTGTGAATCCTTTGGAGAACCCATCACATTCATATATAAATAAATAAAATTAAACAATCAATTTCCAAATTATATATATATATATATATATATATTAAAGTGGTGTAATCTGTTTATCGTACTACATACTGCATTTTTTTCTATCAATAGTTTGTAATGATTCTACTTTTGATTTAAAAATTTTTAATTGCAAAATAGTTTTATTTGTAATTATTTGATAAACATGACTGTGGAGTTTTTTTGATATATTATGCAAATATGAATTGTGTCTTATTCTAATAAGAATCTCATTTTTGTATGTTACATGTGCCATTTAACTGGATATATGTTCATATATGAACAAAGGAAAATTATGTCTGATTCATTCTATTGTCTTTTCTGTTCCCATTTTCCTAACTTTCCTCATTTCCTTTTGTCTAATCCATTCTATTATGCCCTTCTTTTGTGTGTCCACATAAACATATCAGAGAATATTTGGAATCTGCCTATTTTAGCTTGGCTTATTTTGCTTGACATTATAGTATCCAGTTTTACAGCTTTGCAAACAAATGACCTAAGTTCGTTTTTCTTTTGGGCCAAGTCGCAATCCATAATTCATATATACCACATTTTTCTTTATTCATTGATCCATTGAAGACACCCACTTTGGTTCCGTAAGTTGGTTGTTTTGAATTGAGCTGCTATAAATATCAATGGGGAAACAACACTGTAGTATGCTAATTTCACTTCTTTTTGGTATGTACTGAGGAGTGAAATATCTACATCAAATTGTGGTTCGAATCTATGTTCTCTGAAGTACCTTCATACTGTTATCCACAGTAGTTGCATCAATTTCGAGTCCCACCTGCAATATATGAGTTTATCTTTTTCCCAATATCCACACCAACATTTATTGTTTATTTTATCTTTGATAACTGCCTTCTTGACTGGAGTGAGAAAAATCTAGGCATTGTTTTAAACTGAATTTATAAAATTACAGAGATGTTGATTTTCTTTATTTATTTGAAAATCATTTGTATTTCTTATGTGAAGTGTGTTTTGCTTTCCTTTCTCCACTTATTGAGTTATTTATTATTATTTTTGGTGTTATTTGATTTTTGTAAATCCTGAATATTAATGCTCTGAGGTTCAGTAGTCAAATATATTCTCCAAATCTGTACACACTCTTTAATTGCTCTTGATTGTTAACTTTGCCATGAAGAGGTTTTAATTTAAATACCATCTCATTTATTGATTATTTATTTTATGTCTTCTGCTTCAGGAGTTCAGTTGTTGAAGTCAGTTACTAAGCCAGCATGTTTTAGAGTTTGGGCTACATTTTGTTTCCAGTAGTTGCAAGTTCTCTGATTTAATGACTAAGTCTGAGATCATTTTCAGTTCATTTTTGTGCAGGGTGAGAGATACATTTAATTTTTTTCTATTATGTATAAAATTTCCCATAACCATTTTTTGAAAGAGCTATTTCTATACAGTATATTTTTATGACAACTTTGTCCATTCTGAGATAACTGCAATTATGTGAGACTTTCTCTGTCTTGTTCCATTGTTTTTTTGTGTGTGTTTTTGTGCCAACACCATGTAATTTTTGTTACTGCAGATCTGTAGTAAATTGAAAAGATTATCTCTGGCTTCATTTTTCTTGATGATGATTGCTTTGATTATTCAGAACCTCTTATTTTTCTAATAAAATAAGTGACAACTTTTTCTATTTCTTTATGAAGAATATCATTGGACCATGAGTATTGCATTAAATCTATATATTGCTTTTGGTAGTTATGCATATTATGACAATATTAATTTTCCTTGTTAAAACATTGGTGTTATTTCCATGTTCTCATGTCTTTTTCAACTTTCTTCTTTAGTGCTTTGAATTTTCACTGTCATCTTTACTATTTGTTAAATTGATTCCCAATTCTTTTATTTTATTTTTTGAGGCTATTGGGAATGGGGCAGTTTCTGTAATTCCTCTGTTGGATGGTTAAGTATTGGTGTATAAAATTGCAATTATTTGAGTATATTAATTTTTATTCTGCTATATTGAATAATATGTTTATGAGTTCTGAAATTTCTGGTGGAAATCTTCTATGGATGGACTGTTTTGCTGGCAATAGGAACAGATTGAGTTCTTTTTTAACTGTTCATCTTTTAAAATTTCTTTATGTTGCCTAATTGTACTGTCCTGGTTTTCTAGGAATATTTTGAATGGAAGTGTTAAAAGAGGGCATGTCTGGTCTTTTCCTGTGTTTAACAAAAATGATTTCAATTTTTCTCTACTTAGAATTAGGTTGGTCTAGTCTTCATCAAATGGAGCTTTTATAATGTGAATACATGTTTCTGCTATGCCAACATTTTTATTTTGTAATGTTTTGAGAATAAGTGCATGCAAAATTTTGCCAAATTCTTCTACTTTATCTATTGAGATAGCCATGTGATTCTGGTCTTTAAGTCATTTGATGTGATGAATTACAGTCTGTAATTTCATATATTGAACCAACCTTACAACCCTGGAATGAACTGCATTTAATTATGGTGCACTCTTTCAAATATAGTTTTATATGTGATTTGCCAGCATTTTATTAATAAATTTTGTATCTAACTTCAAAAGGGATTTTGACCTGAAATTTTCTTTCCTTCATTGTGTCTGTTTGATTTTAGTATCAGAGTGTATACTAGTTTCAAGGAATGAAATTGGAAAGGCAATCTTCTCTTCTGTAGTGAAACAATTGAGAAGTATTGGTATTACCTACTTTGAAAGGTCTGAAAGAACTTAGATGAGAATCTGTCCGGGGTTGAGTTTTTCTTTGTGGTAGGTTTTGAAGACTCCTTCAGCTTTATTTCTAAAATTGATATTTTTAATTTTTTAAATACGAGCAACAATTGGTGTTGGAGAGGATGTGGGGAAAAAGGTACACTCATACATTGCTGATGGGACTGCAAATTAGTGCAGTCACTCTGGAAAGCAGTGTGGAGATTCCTTAGAAACCTTGGAATGGACCTACCATTTGACCCAGCTATCCCACTCCACGGCCTATACCCAAAGGACTTAAAATCAGCATACCACAGAGATACAGCCACATCAATGTTCATAGCTGCTCAATTCACAATAGCCAGACTATGGAACCAACCTAGATTTCCTTCAATTGATGAATGGATAAAGAAACTGTGGTGTATATATATACAATGGAATATTACTCAGCTATAAAGAATAATAAAATTATGGCATTTGCAGGCAAATGGATGAAATTGGAGAATATCATGTTATGTGAGATAAGCCAATCTCAAAAATCCAAAAGATGAATGATCTCACTGATAAGCAGATGATGACACATAATGGGGGGTGGGAGGGGGCATGAATGGAGGAAGAGGGACTGTATAGAGGGAAAAGAGAGGAGGGAGGGGTGGGGGGAAGGAAAAAGTAATGGAATGAATCAAACATCATTACTCTATGTAAATGTATGAATATGCAAATGGTATGCTGTTACTCCATGTACAAACAGAAACAACATGTATCCCATTTGTTTACAATAAAAATAAGTTTTAAAAAAAATAAATAAATAAATTTTACATATCCTCCTGATTCAATATGATTAAGTAATAGGTCTACAGAATTTTTTTATTTTTTTTTTTTTTTTTGGTGCTGGGGTTCAAACCAGGGTCTTCTGCTTGTGAGGCAAGCACTCTACCAACTGAGCTATATCCCCAGCCCCAGAAATTTTTTGAGAATTAACTATTTCTTTGCAGTACAGAGTATCAAAATTATATTTGATTATAATCTATTTCAGTAGTGCTCATGTTGATATTTCCTTTTTCACCAAAATATTAGTAAATGGAGTTTTTTATATTTCTTCATTAGCATTACTAAAGCTATACCACTTTTACTTATTTTTTCAAAAAAACAACTTTGTGTTAGGTAGTTATTTTCAAATTTATATTTTATTTTCATTGAATATAGGTATAATTGTAATTACTTTCAATCTTCGGATTTTGTTGTTATTTTCTTCTTTCCCAATGACTTTGAGATATACATTTTCATATTTGTTTTGTGAATTTCTACTTCTTTAATAAAAATGCTCAATGTATTGAACTTTCCTCTTACTACGCCTAGTGCCCTTGAAAACTTTGTATATGGTGTTATTTTTATTTATTCTTAAGTAATTTTTAAGATTTTATCCCTGATATTTTCTTCTATACATCAATCAATATATAGCATATTATTTAATCTCCAGGTTACACATTAGTTTCTGCTTTCAATTTTATTTTTGATTTCCAATTTAATATCCTTATAATCAAATAGAATGCAAAAAAATCTCTAATATTTATTTGCTAAGAATTACTTTGTAGGCTGTGTGGTCAATTTAAGAGAAGAATCCATGTGTTGCTAAGAAGAAAGAAAATATATTCAATCTTTGATGCATGAAATATTCCATATATGTTTGTTAGTCAAAATTATTTGCATTTCTACAACTTTTCTTTACTTTTTGCTTGAAGGATCAACACAGTGAGGAGAGAGGTGTATTAAACTTACCCAATGATATTGTGTTGTGATCCACTTAATTATTAAATTTAAGAGTGGTTTTCTTGGTGTATGTAGATGCTCCATTATTTGAGGCATACATATTTATGAATGTTACTATTGTTGATATAAATTTTCCTTAAAAACACAAAAAGACATTCTTTGAACCTTTTGATTAACTTTGGCTTGATGTCCACTTCATCTGATATGAGGATAGAAATCCCTACTTTTTATGTGATCCATGCAAATGATACAATGTTCCCATTTTACCATCATTCTGTAGAGATCTTTGCTTTTATCTCAAAATACAGAGCAAGGAAAAATGTGTTTCTAAAACTCAAAAAAAAATTCAAGATGACAAAACAGAGGAGATTGCTTTTCTGCCTGCTCTGTTGAGAAAAAACAAGAAATCAGACAGGAAGTTCTCAGCAAAATGGGTGAACAACAGCAACAACAAAAGGACAGACTTTACTTGAATTAAAACTGGATTTTCTGAGCAGACCAGGAACTCAGATGTTGGATACAATAAAATAAGAAATAAAATTCCATCAGCACATTCACTTCCATGGCCATGCAGGGTGAAACACAAGCAAGGGTGGTCTGTCCATTAGAAAAGTGGAGTGATATGTTCACTAAATATTCCACATTTTAGGAGGTCTGAGGCTTGTCTGAATATGGAGTATTTAAGAACATTACCCTACTAAACTGAAATGCATGCTGCATACTAACCATGTGTAGGAAAAAGTCCACCACCTCTTAAGGTGGCATGCAGAGGACAAAGGAAGGTACCATTTTGCACATGCAGCATGTAGGACAGTAGATGGGAAAGCAGATTTCTAGCAAACTCATATTTGGAACTTGCATCTCCAGGTTGGAAAGATGTATTTGGCAGGGAATACAGAAGAGAAGTGTTAGGAGATATTGAGCTTGGATTTTAAACCATACAGCATAAAATGTGAAGGCTAAAGATGATGTAGGGGACTAAAATTTAGCTCTTTCACCACATGAGTGGAATACACATGAGGTCCCCTACAGAACAGTTTTCTAGCATGAACAAGCAATTACTAGTCCCTTGAGGTGTCCTTTTTTAAAATCTTCAGAAAAATTGGCATTCAATGAAGATCCTACAGCTCACCTAATGCTAGACATAATTTCCAGAAATTATGCCAATGGGATTATGTTTCTCACTCCAGCAGTGCAGAGAGTGAAACTTCATGCTTCTCATGACTCTGCATAAAACTGTTAAGAAGAGAAGGTGTGAATCTTTTGAACTACAACAGAATTTGTTAACTTCATGTATATTATTTCTCCTTTTTCTTTTCTTTTTTGACTATTATGCCATGTAATACACAGAACTAGATTTCATGTACATATATCACAAATTCTGCTGTTATAAATAATTGTCACTTTCCAAGTCTGGTGAGATAAAAAATATTTCAAGAGTCTTGTCATCTAGTGGAGCTGATTTGACTTTGGAACCAGACACAGCTCATTTTGAGTCCCAGCCCACCTGCTTATTAATTGTGGGAGTAGGTCCACAGAAGGAAACAGAAATTACAGCTTGGCCATTATGTCTAACACCAAATTGCCAAAAAAGTTTGTATTTTATGTATGTAAAAAATAGAGTCAGGCCAATGAAGAATGCAGTCCATATCCCTAACCCCTAAGAAACCCAAGTTGTTTTTTTGCTGTATAATACCTGCAGTGTAAAAAACCTGTGGTCATCATGAAGTGAGAAAGAATGATCAACTTTTGGACTCTACCTGTATTGAGCTCCCTCCTCTCACTCAGGATCTTGTTTCTTCTGAATTTGTGCCTGAGGAGAAATATTATTGGGTAATTGTATCCATCAATACTAGCATATAAAGAGATATATCAGGTTCTTTAAGTTCATGACATCAAGGAAACCATAGCCCTCAAACCTGGAATGTGGCTACAGTGAAATGAGGTATGATGGAGAAAGTCAAACTTGATCATGCAGTTCCTAAAACACATGTTCTTCATTTGTAGTATTTTATAAGTCACATAAAGGTAATATTCTGGAAAGGATGTGTTATGTTATTAATATCCATTTCAACACTTCCTTTTTATGCTGTTAATGTGAATACTAGAAATATATAAGTTACATGTAACTTAGGTGTTGTTTTCAGTAGATAATGTTGCTTTAAGAGGTTGTTCCCATTCAAAGTTTAATCTGTCTCCTAATGAGAACAGAGAGCAGAAAAGTTAAGTAACATTTCATAGTACTTGTCATATTATTTTCATTCATGAACAAAATACTGGCATATAAAGTCCATAAACTGAAATGACCTTGTTCATTATGTTAAATGGAAGTGTTCTGCTGGTTGGACTAGATCCCATATTTGTAAGGAAATATCGCCTTAAAATAGCAGCAGCCTGAGTCTTTGGGGAGCAATTCCCAAACCTCAAAAAAAAAATAAATAAATAAAACTGCTACCAAGAACATGTCATTCTGGTCTTATTCATGCCTGGATTGTATATTATTTGCTGTCAATCACAGAGAACACTCCCTGACTCGAGGTGCAGGTCTGAGGCACTGTCCAATCAGGAACACTTAAAACTGTCCAATACTGTTTGCTTCCAGGGAGTTGGGGGTGGGCTTCCTCCTCTTTCCCTATTTCCCCTGAGGTCGCCATATCAGTTATTCAACTCTAGGTTTCACTCTCCTACTTCGGAGTCCTAGGTTGTTCTGCTGTGCAGGGCTGAAGATCCCTAGGGACAAGGACTGGCTCCTGAGCCAGGTGAGTGGGCAGTGGCATCATGAGACTGGAGAGAGAGGTCGTTGGAATAGCATGACTGGCTTTGCAGGAACAGAAGCTGGCAAACCTGTATTCTCCGCAGTCTCTGGAGTCTGCAGACCTAAGCCCTCCTGTTGGGAAGTGCACCCTCAGTCCTGCTGGCCATTCAGGTGGGGAGCACATCAGTGGCAGAGACCCTCTCTCGCTTCCTTATCCTTTCAGGTCATCCTCAACCCTGACCTCTAATACTATTTGGCAGGTGTGTTCCTGTGGCCCAGCAGCTGGTGATTGACACGTGGGTCCATTGTCTTGTTCAAATCTCCACATGCCACTTTCTGACAGGAGAGGAGCTGTAGCCTATAGGAATCTTGTTTCCTCCTGATCTAGCCAAATTTCATTTTCACTTTCTTTTTTCTTTCCTTTTCTTTTTCTTTTTCTTTTTTTTTCTTTCTTTTTTTTTTTTTTTGCTGGAAGTTAAACCTCAGGATTCTTTACTACTGAGATATATCCCTAGTACTTTTTATTTTTATTTTGAAACAGGGTCTATGTTAGTTGGTGACATTGGCCTATTTATGGTTTGATTATTTAGATTTTTCTAATGCAATTAAGTGTATATTTTTTACATACATATGGATTCATATATGGATTTAGTTTATATTGTGATTCCTAAATGATTATTAAAATAGTATAGTTTCTCGATATGCATGAATGTCAGGTAATGATAAATACTCCTTTTGTTCTTATAATTGAAAAAATTTTGGCTTGGCTACAATTATAAATATAATTTTGAGAATAAATTTAGAACTTTATAATTTGGTTTCTTATTTCATTAAAAGTAAATCATGTTGATTTTCTACTATTGCATTGTAGTTACACATAATATTCAACTTCATTTTGACATAATCATACAAGCAAAGAATATAATTTGCTCCATTTCAGTAACCAGTAGTTCCTCTTTCCCTCTCCTCCTATGTTCCTCCTCTTTCATTTATTTATAGTTTTCATTTATTTATAATTTCATTTATAAATTACTGCTTTACAGATATAAATAAAATGTAGACAGTACTATGATGTATTCATATAGGCACATAACAATTTTACAGGAATGTATTGTAGGTTAATTTTGGGGAAAATTGTTTTCTTTGTAAAGATTAGTTTTATCATCTACACCTGGGATGTGTGAGTTTTTATGTGTTGATGATGTGTTTTCCCAGAAGTTCTACATTTTTTCCTAAATATATATTCATGTGAAATATCACATATATATTGCATATTTAAAACTTAAACATGGTGTTTTATACTATTTCTTAAACTGGATGTACTATAATTAAAAATGTGACTAGCTCCTAGGAACCGTTTTTTTCCCACAGATTACTATTTATTTCTTCCAAGACGTAAATTCTCTTTAACCATGCACCTCAAATTTTAGGATTGGTGTTTGAGTGAGAAATGTTGTGTTCTTATATGTTATTATGGTCACAAATACTGTAAATTCTGTTATTCTCTGTGACAGTGAGCATCATATATCTTCAATAGCAAGAATTTCCACAAATAATAATAAACTCTTGAGTTTATGAATATTCACATGTTTTATGTTATCAATTTTATTTAGTTTTGTCTATGATGGAATTTTATTTTATATTTCTCTAAATATTTTTGGTATTTCTTTAGATTTTGAATTTGTTATGATTACTGAAATCTTAGCTATTGCAATTCCTTGTATTAATTGGAAATTCAAGGTATTTGCCTGCATTTCTTCTTTTGTTTTTGGCTTTAAAGATAAGAAAATGTATCCAAAAAGACATATAGATCTGGATTTCAAGAGAAAAAGGTTTTGTTTTTAATAAATAAAACAGAATATTTACATTTTTATTCTGCTGGGTTTGCTTTGTAGGTATGTTTTGTATTTGGAGGTTATTCCAAATGAAATTCTAGGGCTTATCTTTGGAAATTTTAACAGGAAATATAAATAAGGAAAATCTCACTTCCCTATTGCTTCAGGAAAATGAATATATTAACTCAAAAACATTGGTTAAGTAAATTGTTGAATGATACATTCACTAAAACATCCACTCCTCTTTCTTGAAGATTTTTTTTTTAAATGATATTAACAGTGAATCATTCTTTCTCTTATATGAATTCTGGACTTTATTACAAAATATATAGAATAAGATTTGGCAAATCCTAGAAATATGCATCATAATTTATTGTTTTCTAAATGGTATGTTATAGAGATAGCAACGAAAGGAAATATATTTTTAGAAATAGTTACATGTTTTTTCTTCAAAATTTCTTATGAGCCTTTTAAATTTATTTCTTTTCTGAGTCATACTCAGACTCTAGGTTGGTGATGTGCTTTTTTGTACCCTGTAATCTCCAATCAATTACCTCATAAGGAATCTAGGTTGATAGCTCAGGTTTTGAATAGTTACTTAACATGAAAGAGGGAAAAATGTTTTGCTCCTGGGATGTCTTGTTTAAGTACTTTATTCAAAATGGAGAGAAAATAATATTTCCTCAGACACATCCTCTACATCAGGAGAAAATCAAACTTTGAGGACCTTTGAAGGAATTTCATATAGTTCTGCTTCTGCATAGTACTCTCTTTGCAGCTGAGTTGACATTTAATATCCAGAAACCTGTGTTTTCTCATCTCTAAAATGGGAATGATTTTAGAGGACACAGATGTATCATGCTTTTCAAGGAGTCTAGTAACACATATATGTGCTGTGGCCACAGCTGACAAAACACCTGGAAAATGCTGCACAGATACTGATTTTTTACGTGGCACTCACATGAATTTTCTTTCAGAAACTTGTAAAAACCTTTTCACTGTGGGCACCAATGACATCAATCACAAATTTATATATTTTAAAAAATTGAATATTTTTATTTTTCTTTATATCAACAATCATTTTTAATGTATAAAATGATTATAATTTTATATATGTACACATAGAATGTAAATGTCATTTGATCCAATTGATTTTGCTCTCTTCTTAACATGTGCCCATTGCTCTTCTCATTAATAATAAATGCCCTGCTCTGATATTTGTTTTAATATTCAAACTGTCTTTTGATCTTAATGTTTCTTTAAATCTGAATTCCAGAGCAAATAAACTTTAATCAAAATTGAGTTTTACCTTTTTATGGATACTTCATAAAATATCATAAAAATGAATATTATTACTGGTGTCATATTATTTTTGGTTTTATGATTTAAAATATGAAAAAAATTATAAAGTTTTTTGTACACATTTGAAATAATCAAAAAAGATTATTACCAAGGCAGGCAAAATGGTGTATTAGAGTCAGGAAGCATGTCTCCTAAGTCAGTTATTCAGAACTCAAGTAGTGGAAATACTACTTCTCTGAGATGCCAAGTGAAAAATCTTGAGACTGGACAGTCAATGTGCTCTTGTGGAACCAGAGACTGTTCAACTCATTAAATTTGTCTAAAAAAAAGTTTCCCTGAGTTTACCAAGCATCAGTGGAGAGCTTAAGCAGGAGTCACGTTGGGAGTACACTACAGAGGTGCCAATGGGTAGTGGAAACCCGGATCAGGGAGATTATGACTAGACCTGCATAAACCTATTTGAGCCTTGTAAAGACTTGACTGAGCTTAATAAACACAGGGAAATTTTTAAAATGAGAGCATTTGTGCCCTGTCAAACTCCACTTTGAAGGCTACAGAGAAGCCAGCTCTCTTCAATGCTGTGAATCCTGTGACTCAAAGGAACTCATGAGGCCAGCTACATTGGATCAAAATGATATTACTAGTGTCAGGACACTTGACCCTCTGATTGCCTGTCTACTGTTCCTTGGCACTTCCAAGACCACAGCACCCACTTTTCCCTTGCACCCACCTAGTTTGGCACCTGCTGAGTCACTGGCATCAACCCACTGCAGTACCCTCCCTGTTTCTGGCACTGCCAGATGTCTGATATACAAGTGGTTCTGGCCTTCCTTATCTGACTGGTCACTGAGGTCACAATCTCTCTGGGCCTCTCAAAACCAGGGAACTAGTCTGCCAATTCCTTCGACCTCACACCCTGCCTACCACCTGACCTACTAAACCTGCAGTTTCACTGTTTTGTCCTTAATCCAGCTTGCCAGATGGCAACATCCCTGCCAGGCCAACCTGAAACTACATTGCTCTCTGGCCCACAGCCTGTCACAACCAGAAACCATTTTACCACCTCACCTTTCCAGTCTATCACAGATTGACATTTGCCACACTTTAGAAGAATATTGACTCAACAATGCCAGCAACTCACCACAAATTAAAGTAACAAGAACCACACTAATACTAAATACTTGGAACCAGGAATTCCACCTATGGGAACTGCTCTCAAATGGGAGAATACACTGGTAATGGATGGACAGTTCTTACCATTACACCCCATACCAATCTCATGAGAAGGGAAGTTTAGAAATCTTAGAACTCCACTGAAAACTTGATGAACAACACACTAAAAAGGAAGGACTCAACAATTTACACCCATATACCCACACTCAGTTCACACCTCAAGAAGAAATGAAATCAGTTGGAAACAGACAGCAAACATATATGCTCATATTTGTCAAACATAGTCAAAATGAATCCATAATTTCTTAACTTTTTATTCACATTGTTCACTTTTTTTTTGGTTATGATTTGTGGTTTTTTGGGTGTGTTTTTTTTTCTTCTATTTGTACTAATTTGTTCAAGAACACCTATACATATAAAAATTTGCTTTTCTTTCCTAATTTCTAGCCTTTTTGTTGAAGGTGATTATTTTTCATGATCAGTTGTTTGAACATCAAGGTTTTGATTAGCATAGCTTGATTTTGTTTTGCATTTTTTTCCAGCACTGTATTCTATATTTCACTCTTCTCCCCCTCCCTTTTCTATTGTGAACAACAAAATTCTATCCTCACTCTTGCTTTATATTCTTTCTTCTATTTTTCTCCCTTTTTCTCCTGTTACCACTGCATCTGCCCTATTTAACCTTTAAAATTGCAAACACTTTCTACCTTTCTATCTCTTCTCTTCTCATACTAAATTCTATCCTTAACATCTCAATGCTACTTGATGTATGGAATGTCCTCCCCTACCACCTCTTACAGAGCAGCAATTACTAAGGCAGAAATCATAGACAACACCTATTGTTTGACTTTGTGCCAGACATACTTTATGATTACTGAAGGATATTGCTGATCCTTCTATATCTGCATATTATACCAAGTAACACTCTATATATCAAAATAGGAATGAAGTACCTAAGGTACAGATATATATAGTTGGCATAGGTTTTTGTTATCATTGACTTCTGTCCCCAAACTGTAAGGTGCTTATAACATAGAGGGACACTATAAACCCATAAGATAGAAACTCTACTTCTTAAGATTCAACCAGGTAGTTGGGTGTACACTCAAAAAATTTAAGAAATGAATGGAAGAACCATAGCAAACAACATAGAATACCTCAACAACAGATTCCATTGATACAACAATGGAGAAAATGTCAGAGATGATATATAGGAAGTGTGTTGTTCAACTGATCTATGAGGTAAAATATGACAAACTAAATCAAAGCAGAGAAAAAATACAAGGTGAAATGTAACTTCAATAAGGAAATATTGATATTTCAGAAAAATTAATTGCAAATTCTCAACATGAAGTTATTAACAAATCAAATTAAAAATCCAATGGAGAGCATCACCAACAGATGAGATCACAAGAAGATAGATTTTTGAGGACTTGAAGACAAACTATATAATCTTAAGGGAACAGATGACTACAGATAAATGATATTAAAGGACTACAAATGGAAATTTTAAGATGAACATTCTGAAATATTAACTAAATGATGCAAAATATTAACAATGAAATAACATCAGGAAATTTCCCAAGTTTTAAAAACAAAATGGAAAATCAAATACAGAAAATATATAGGACTCCAGATATACAAAATTGCAAGAGACTCATTTGAAGGCACATCATTTTGTGCCCAATATACAGATATAGGACTCCAGATATGCAATATTGCATGACTCATTTGAAGACACATCATTTTGTGCCCAATATACAGATGAGAGTATATTAAAGCATCAAGATTAAAAGGCTGGTCACTTTTTAAGAAAAGCCAATGTAAATCTCAGCTAATATTTTAACCCAGACCCCCAAAGGTAGTAGGTTTTATTATTTATTTATTTATTCTCTGTGGTGCTGGGGATTGAACTCAAGGTCTTGTTCTTGTAAGGCAAGCACTCTACCAACTGAGCTATATCCCCAGACCAGTAGCAGGTTTTAGAATAACATATACCAAACACTGAAGAAAGTAGATGCCAACCAAGAATACTATATAAAGCCAAATTAAGACTTTGACTTGAAGACAAAATAAATATTTTCATGATTAACAGAGGTTAAAAGAATTTACAACTTAAAGTTGACACTATAAATGATATGCAATAAAATATTTCAAGAATATATGGGGTAAAAACAAAAATTAGCAAAGCAGAAACAACACTAAAAGAATACATAAAGAAGAATCAATTCAAGTTAAAAACTAGAAATAAACCAAAATATCAAGGAATTAGAAAACATATTTCAATAAAAAACACTGAACATAAATTGTCTCAGCTCATCTAAAAAATACATAGGCTTGCAAGTTGAACCAGAAAACAAGACCCAAATATATGTTGTCCTCAATAGACTTAGACATAAGGAAAGAAATACAAAGAATGAAGGCAAAAGTTTGGGGGAAATGTCTTATTCATGTTGTCTTCATATAAAAACGTTGGTTTCTATTCTCACATTGGATAAATTGGACTTCAAAGCAGAGTTAATCAGAACAGACAAAGAAGGTCTTTTTATTCCCCTTAAGGGAATTATGCAAAAATTAATGGCAGTCATTGATATTTATGCCCTAAGAACAGTAACTACATATTTCAAACAAACTTTCCTCAACATCAAGAGTCAAATAGACCAAAACACAATACTACTAAATAATCTTAACATACCCCTCTCAAAATAAGTTTATCTAAATAAAAACTAAATATGCTACAGATTGAAATAAAGTACACTTAACAGACATATGTAGAATATTTCATCCATCAATGACTGAATACACCTTTCTCAACAGCACTTGGAACATTTTGCAAGATATATCGTATTCTAGGCCAAAAATCATCTCATTGCAAATAAAAAAATAAAAATAAAGAAAATCCTCTGCATACTACCTCATCAAAATGAAATTACATTAGACATCAAGGAGAAAACAAAAGTAGAAAATACACAAGCACCTGGAGATTAAATCATATTAAGTCATTTTATTGAATGATTAATGTATACCAGTGTGAATCAAAGATTCAAAAATACTTAGTAGTAAATGAGAAAATGGTACAACATATCACAACTTCTGGGTCACTACGAAGAAGGCTGTAAGAAGAAAATTTATATTACTAAGACCATTCATTAAATAAAAAGGAAGATACCAAATAAATGAATTATCATTACATCTCAAGGCCCTGGACAAAGAAGAACAAATCAGTAACAATATCAATAGATCACAGGAAATTAAATCAGACTCCAACTTAGTGAATTTGAAATTATAAAAACAATTTAAAAATCAATGAAAAAAGTTGGTTCTTTGAAACATTAATTAAATTTGATAAAGTTTTAACCCAGCTGAGTATAGGAAAGAGAGGAGAATGAAAAATTTAAAAATCTACTATGAAAATAACACCACAAGCCCTGGTGAAATACAGAGGAGAATCAGAAGAAACTTTCTTTTTGTACTCCAATATATTAGAATATTCCTAGATACATATGTAAAAACAAAACTGACTCAGAAGGGTATAGAAAACTTGAAGAGGTTAAATTCTAGTAAGGAAATGGAGGAAACCCTCAGAAACATACCAAAGAGAAAAGTCTAGGACTGGATGGATTCTTATCCAAGTTACACCAGGCTTTTAAAGAAGAACTGACATCAAATCTCCTCAAATTTTTTCCACAAAATAGAAAAATAAGGCATGCTTTCAAAATAATTCTATGAAACTTGTAGCTTTGTACCAAAATCAGACAAAGTCACATCAAAGAATGAAAACTTCACATTGATTTCCTTGATGAATATAAACACAAAAGAATCTTAATAAAATACTGGCAAATTGCAAAGAAAAACATATTAAAACAACAGTTCACCATGGTCATCTCAGTGATGTAAGTTGCATCAACATGTGGAAATCAGTAAATCTAACCCATAATATTAATAGACATAAAGACAAGACATACATGATCATCTCAGTAGATGCAGAAAAAGCATTTGACAAAATATAGCATCCACTCTTGTTTAGAACTTTGGAAAAACTAGGGATAGACAGAATTTCTCTCAAGGTTTAAAAAGCTATATATGACAAAACCAAGGCTGGCATCATTCTAAATAGAGAATCTTAAATCATTCCCACTAAAAGCAGAAAGAAGACAAGGATGCCCTTATTTACCAACTTTATTCAGCAAACTCCTTGAAACTCTGGCTAAAACAATTAAGTAAAAGATAAAATTTAAAGTGAAATTAATAGGAAAAAAGATTAAATAATTTATTTTGCAGACATCATGATTCTATACTCAGATATCCCAAAAACTCAACTGGTAACTTCATAGAACTCATGAAGATATTCAGCAAAGTAGTAGGATACAAAATTTATACCCATAACTCAATTGAAATTCTGTACATCAATAATGAATCAGCTGAAATAGAAATAAGGAAAACTATCCCAATCACATTAACCTTATAAAAAAAAATTACTCCAGAATCAACTTAATTAAAGTGGTGAAGTATCTCTACAATAAAAATCAGTAAAGAGAGCTATAGTGTAAATATATATATATATATACATATATATATGTATATATATATAACATATATATATTTTTATTTATTTAAATACACAAATATATGTAACACACAGGACACAAAAGCAAATGGAACAGAATAGAAGACACAGAGATAAGCTCCACATAAAGAGACTAAACTCATATTAGACAAAGTTGTTAAAAGTAAGAACTGGAGAAATGATAGCATTTGCAAAAAACAGTGCTGGGAAAAGTGGAAATCCGTATGTAATAAAATGAAAGGTAATTCTTATTTTTCACCCTCCACAAATGTCAACACTAAATAGATCAAAGACCTAGAAGCCTTACCAGAAAAACAGCACCTTCTACAAGATCAGATAGCCCAGAACTCCAACACATTGATACAGGTAATTGTTTGTTGAACAAGACCCTAAAATAAAAATAATAGTAATAATAATAAATTAGAAGGGATCAAACTAAATACTTTCATAGCAAAAAAAAAAATGAAGACAGAATCTACAGAATGGGAGAAGAACTTTCCTACAAGCATATGTTGTCAAATATCTTAACAAACATATGCAAGAAAATATAGAAAGAAAAGAAAGAAAAA
Organism: Sciurus niger; assembly: GCA_020740815.1. NCBI lineage: Eukaryota > Metazoa > Chordata > Mammalia > Rodentia > Sciuridae > Sciurus > Sciurus niger. The sequence goes on along the minus strand of JAHUXG010006438.1, from coordinate 32,181 downwards.
CATCAAAAAAGGGGCAAAGGAATTGAACAGACCATTCTCAAAGAGTAAATAGAAATGATCAACAAATATTTGAACACAAGTACAACATCTCTGAGTATTAGAGAATTACATATTAAAACTGCCCTGAGATTCCCATCTCAGTCCAGTCAGTTTGACATGTATCAACAATAAAATTAATGCATGTTCCTGAGGATGTGGGGAAAACAGAATGCTCACACATTGTTGGTGGAACTGCATGTTGTTGCTACCCCTCTGGAAAACTATATGGATTTTCTTCAAGGAATGGATCCACCATTTAACACAGTGAAATCACTCTTCAATATTTACCCAAAAGACATTAAAATCAGCATAATAGATTGACACAGTTAAATTATTATTTATAGCAACATAATTTAAAATATCTAGGTTATGAAACCAACCTAAGTGCTCTTCAACAAGTGAATAGGTAAAGAAATTGGGGCATATATACACAATGCATTTTTATTCAACCATAAAAAAAGAATGACTCCATGACTTTTGCCAGTAAATGGATGGATTTGAAGAATATTATACTATGTGAAATAAACCAATTCCTGTATCCAAAGGTTAAATATTTTGCTGATATGTGAAATTTAAACCACATAAAGTGTGTGAGGGTAAGAAATGTTCATAAGATTAAACAACGGTGAGAGAAAGGAGGGGAAGAGGAATAGGAAACAGTAGAATAAATCTAACATAGTTTTCCTATCTACACATATAAAAATACCTAAATGAGTTCCAACATCATGCCCACCCAAAAGACAATTGTTATTTTAATTAGAATAAGATATATCCAATGTTTCTATAAGTTCATGAAAATGTTTTCTACTGTCATGTAGAACTAAAAAAAAAAACAATAAGATTAAATAAAAATGACAATTGTTTGAAGAACTAGATGGTTATCCTGTTATAAACACAACACAATGTAAACATGTATCAAAGCTTTATTAAAAGTTGTTTATAATTTTATTTTATATATTAAAATAAGTTTAAATTTGAAAATCAAAGTATAAAATATCCAAATGGGATTGCTGTTGCTATTTGATATTTTAATAACATACATAAATACCATAAAATATTTGAACTCCAATTCACTAGTGAATGTTTCCTTTAAGTAGTCAACCACATTGCATTTAAAAAGTTTCTCTAATTCTTCTGGTTTTGGAATAACTAGAGAATTTGCTATATTTTCAGACAACTGCTCCATTGCAGAACTGTTAAACCAGATTCTTCATTTCATAAATTTCTGGTTCATGGTTGTGCATTTATATCTGAAGATTCTCTTTATTAATTACCATAACTTTCTCATCTGAGGGATATGTACAATTTAGTACATGATATATAAAATTACAAAATCTACATTCTTGTGTTGGTGCCTGAGTTTTATATTTTATTCCATAAAAATGAAATTATCATACTCCTTTTGGATGTATGTCTGTTTTTCTTCAGAGGTATATAAGAGTATCACTGTATAAAAGTATATTAATAAATAATTAAAGTCATCACCTCCATAGGAGTCTGCTCTCATTGCAACTTCTGTTAAAACCTCTGTGAATAATCAAGTATTGAGTGTACTCTTTATTTACCTATTATTTCAGGATCTGTTGACATTCAGAGATGTGGCCATTGATTTCACTGAAGAGGAGTGGGAATGCCTTCAGCCAGTTCAACAAAACTTATATAGAGATGTGATGTTTGAGAATTACAAAAACTTGGTCTTCCTGAGTAAGCATCACTTCCCTTTATAATTTTTAATAATTATGATTATTTAATTTTCTTCCCTTGCAAAATACCTTCTGGGAGCATTTCTCTAAGAATGCGCTTCAGATTTGTGCCTTCAAGAAGTAAAAGAACTTTTTTGGTACAGATAAAATGTTAAAGACATTCCTTTTCATCTTTAATCTCTCCTTTTCTTTGGAGGTTATATATCTTTCACTTTAGAAAAGCCGTGCTGAGAGTATTTCAGTGATACAAAATATTGTGGCCTGACATAGCAGAAGACATAGTTGAGAGGTCCAAAGGTCAAGGAGGATTTCAAACTTACAAAGGTTGATGGAGAAGAAAGATCTAGCAGAAAAGATTTCTCAGAAGCTTAGGTTGATGTCTCCTGTTGTCATTGAACATGTACTGCCCTATGTTTATCAAGTTTTCAAAATTTTTAAAATCTTCTGTTTCTTTCCAGTGATGTCCCAGCTCATTTAAATTAACCAAACAAACTCCCCTTTGCCAGGGAGTGTCAACATGATCTAAAAGATCTTCTGTTTTTTGTGGGTCTCCATGTGGAATGTGTACATTTTTGGAGAATTATAGGTCAAAAGATTGTAAAAAATTAATATCCTAATTCTGTTTAACATTATTTAAATATTTATTCATTAAAATTACCTTATACATGCTCTTTGTAAATACTTGTAAAGGATTTTCTGTGAAATGAAAGTCAAGATTCACAATAAGTGCTTTATTTTAGTCTATAGTGATAGTTTCAATTTGTAATTATATGAAACTGTTTGTAAATAATATAACTATTGTTATTTATAAGTTATAGGTTAAATTTTCCTTTCTTTTCATTTATTTCAGAGGGTAGGTTTCATGTTGTAGAATAGGTTTTCCCCTTCATGTATTAGTGTTTTATTTTTGACTATATTTTATGAATATATGTCAGTTTCTATTATTTCAGAAATTAGTATGATATTGAAATTAATATATGCATGATTTTTGCTTCTATTTCTTAAAATTATATGTGCTTTACCTTGTTTCTATAAATAGTACACCTATTTAAAAGTGTTTTATATTTTATTTATATTGTTTTTTTATCCTGCCTATGTACATAGTAATGCATATTTCCATAGTTAATGTAATAGGGATAGAATCCAAGGATAATCTATTAATGGGTTACACCCTTTCTATCTCATGAAGTTATTGAGGATGGCCTTGAGATTGTAAATTTCCTACCTCAGAATTATGCTAATAATTCTAGATTATATGCATGACATTTATCTATATATTTATGAATTTGTTCTTATTTGTAGGATAAAGACCATTTTAAATTTAGCTTTCAAACATTTTACAATTGTTTTTATTTTTCTTTTTGAAATTTTAATTGTGATCAAAACCCAAAACAGTGCTTGATCTTCCCTACATATCATGTCATGTATACTATTCAGCAATGTTAATTCAAATTGTGATGCAATATATCTGTAGAAAGTTTACATCGCAAAAGTCAATAAATCAATTCCCATGCAAACAAGCACTTGTTTCTGTCTTCTCTCATCAACAATGTACTTCTCATTTCTGTTCAGAAGGATTTTTTGTTCGTTTGTTTTTTGGTGTCTTATATGAGTAGAGTTCTGCTAGATTTTTCTTTGTGATAGTGACATATTTCAGTTATCACAATGTACTGAGAATTTATCCTGATTATAGATTTTGCAAAAATGTATTATATTTTTCTTGAAAAATATTATGTAGTTTCTATATTCCAAATCCTCCATTCACTCACTTCAAGGGATGTATGTTTTTCTTCCCCATGGTAGCTCTGTTGAATAATACCATAACAAACATTGGTGTTCAAATATCTTAGTTGCTATATATTCAATAAATTATAAAAGTCAGAATTCACTATGTTCTTCTCTCTTAATTTATGTCACTATTGCCAGTTGAATATTGTAGTGTTTAATGTTTTAAATCATGAAACAACTTTGTCCCAATTTTTTCTATTTTAAATATTTTTGATATTTCCATAAAACTTTGAGATTCTATAAAATTTGTAGAATAAGTTGGTTTCTGGCTCTGCAAAAAATAACAAGGATTTACATGGAATCTCCAGATACCTTTGAGGAGCACAAAGGTCTTTTAATTTAATATTTCCATTCTGGAAAAATGATCATATTCAGCCCTCTTCAATCAACTGCCACATATGTGTGGATTTTTGAATATCTTTTCCACTTTTTGATTTTTATCTTTATTCTATTATGATCACAAATAATTTTAATATTTACATACCTATTGACCTTTAGTCTTTTCCTTTCCCATTGGTTAATTAAATTTCATATTTCATATGCTATTGAGAACAATTAGTATATGAGTCAAATATATTTAAATTGGTTTCAAAGTCTCCTGTTTTTGATTACCATTTTCTTTGACTTCCTTACAGCAAGCGTGGACTGATTTCTCCTAATATTAAAGTGTTGCTTTCTATTTCTTTATTTAATTTGTCAATGTTAACTTTTTACTTTTTTGAAGTTTGATGTGAGTTGAAAATATATCTATTCTTATTATCTGTTCTTATTATTTTCCCCAAAGTTTTGGGGAAAGCTCTTTTTTATCTTCATATAGTATTCTACTTTGCCTCTTTTCAAAGCTTTTTTGTTAAATTTAAAATATATTTTATCCCATGTTACTTCTTGCTTTAAACTCTTTTCTATTTCATAATTTGACCATGCAAACTTTCCTTTGACCATATTTTTATGTAATGCTCTTGTAATCTTTTGCTTTCATTCTACATGTTTTCTTAGATATATAGTTCCAAGTTGATTGCATATATTTGTATTTCTTTTAGATTTATTATTTTCTTTTATTAAATTTTAATTTGTTATTTTTATACATAAAGTATAAAGTTATACTTGGAGTATAAATTCCCATGTTTGTGGTTGTATGCAATGTGGAGTTACTCTGCTCATGTATTCATATATGAAGATAGAAAAGTTATGTCTGTTTCAGTCCATTGCCTTTCTTATACCAATCTCTACTTTCTTCCTTTAACTCCACCTTATTTAATCCAATTAACCTTTATTCTACACTCCCCCATATTGTGTTAGCCTCACATATCAGAGAGAACATAGAGGTTTATGAATTGATATTTTACTACCTCTATATTTAACAGTTGCCAGGCACTTCTAACCATCTAGAAAGACTAGAGGTTTCTATTAAAAATTCAATTTGTCCATTGTGTACATTCAGTCTTGAAGGAAGTGCACACATTTAACAGTAGTTCTAATTTAAAGATTTCTTTAAAATATGAGCATTCTTGTCCTTCACCAACCCAGTCTTCTGTAATACTCCAATTTTAAGAAGAAAATCCTTCCTAAAATTTTAATAAAACATACAAAATTTTGTTTACTGATTCTACTTCTGTCATACATTGGCAACCTATTTAAGATCTAAAAAAGACACATGTAGACTAGGACTCATTTGTTCTTTATATACACTATATAAAGACAATACAAAATAGAACCCATACACATAGTAACAATAGTTACCTTTGCCTCATGTTATGCACACTGCCATAGTGCTCCAGAGAAACAGCATACAATGCTTATTACTCAACAGGGATTTTGGTTATTATCTCCCACAAAACATTTCATAGAAATTTTTAAAGTTAATTTAAAGAGTGTTTTTTTATTTTAGTGCTTCTATTTTTAAAATTAGTGTATTTAAAATGTTGATATTTCTAAAAACCAATATTTTCAAATATATATATATATATACAGGAATGAGGAGTAAAATGCACACACCAAGAAATGGTTATAATATGAAAAATGTCTTTTACACATTATCAGTCTTGCCCAGGATCTTCTCTTCTCAAGCTCAAAGTCTTCTTTATGTCCTCTTACCCCTGAATAAATGTGGACAATGTCACTTCTAGAGGTGACCTAACAATTCCTTTCAAAATCACTCCCAGAGGACATTTCTGACTTTTTAAAACAAATGGGTATTTGTGTAACATTATATTCTAACTGCAACATATATGAGTAAACTATTTAAAATTTAGAATGTGCAGATGTAGCAAAAATTTTAATAGGTTGGGGGGCAAGTTGAGAGCAGCTTTTTCATAATATATACTCAGGTTTTCTACAAATACCAGTAAATCTTCTTGAAGGGTGATGGGGCTTTCCAATAGATCATATTGTTTGTAACCCTGCAGTTTCTCTTTTTGGTACAGCAAAGCACAACTGTCCAAAGGTGTTCACTGTTCCACCTGTCATAATCCACAGCTTCATTCACATTCTGGGATGGATAAGATTTTTTTGTTTACCTTCTCAGGACAAGGTGTCATCAAATGGAGTCTGCACATAGTGGACACAGAGTGCCCTAGTCTTTGCTGATTGGACAAACTTTATGTCATCATTTTGTCCCCCTGCTAGACTCAGCACTTTTGGTTGGCTACAATTATTCTTGAAATACCATGCCACCACAACACAATGGTGCCATTTGTTCAGTGCAAGCTTTGGCCAGGATGGAGAGTATTGGGCCAGGAGATTTAACACCCAATGATTTCTGGGTCTGGGGTCATAAAGGTCAATGCAACTATCAGGTCATGCAGGCAGAGATAACAATCCTTCACAGCCTAGGCCAACCAATGGGAAGTCACAGAAGGAGATATGGGACTCTGCAAGACAAAGATTGAACTTTACCTGGATCCTGCATCTTACCCAGCAACCTGGGACTGGAGGGCCACTGAAGGTTCATAGGATGTTCCATTTCTTGCCACTTATTCTCTGCCAGAACTAACATGGCAGTTCCTTCTTTTAGATTTAATTTTGTTAGTCAAGCTTTTTTTATTTGTTTTATAATAATGCATTAATAATCAAATACAATTTGAAAAGTGAAGAACTTGCTACTTCTACTTTGTAAATTGCTTTCTATATTTCTTATTTTTTTTCTAATTTGCTCCATGGTTTAACGTAAGATTCATTGCTTTTCATAGTGTCATGCGTTGACTTTTCTCATGCTTCCCTTTATATATTTTTATTTTCACTTCCCTTTATATAATTTACAGGTTTTTAATTTTTCACGGGATCTCACTAAGTTGTTAAGACTGGTTTTGAACTTAAGGTGCTCTTTACTCATCCTCCCCTATGTTGCAGTATTACAGATTTACACACAATTTCAGCTTCTCTCAGACATTTTTTATTAATAATATCTTCACACACAGAATTTCTCCTTACTTGTATTAACAATTTTTCTCTGAATTTGACTCACCAAACCTCCATGGAATTGTTATTCAGCATTCTTTGGGTAATTAATAACTGCCACTTATCTAATGTTTCATTCCTAATTTTTTGTTTCATTACTTTAATTTAGTCCTGATTTCCTTTGTTTTTATGTGCTGTACAAATTTTAACTGGTTTGTCCATAAAAATACCTGTCAACAGTAGATTATACAGTCATTTGGGAAAACTGTATGGAAGATATTGAATAAATACAAAGTCAAGTACAGTTTCAAACTACATATTTAAAATCTCAGCTAATTGTGTATCCATGCAAAAGAATTTCAATTTTGAGACAAGACACAGAAATTTAGAAACAATGTGTCCCAAAAATTTTAAAATGACTATTTTGTAGTTCTTTGGTATAGCACCCTTGGGCTTAATCCCAAACATCACATATATAAAGAAAAAGGTAGAATAACTTCATGGTCCAGAAATATCCATCTAAATATATATACATGGGAGATTAAATCATAATGTTGAAGACATAGAATCAGTATTGTGTTCAATGCAAAAAGCATGTCTCTCAATATTCAAACTATAAATAAACTTATGTGCCCATCAATGATAGTATGATTAGAAACATGGTATTTATATGCATGAGGAGCAATTATACAAGCACCTACTGCAAAGTCATTAGGTTTACTTAACTTAGATCTTTGTAATAATACTGTATTAGTAGCTGCCAATAGTTTATACAAGTCAGGAAAGTAAGAGAATTTAACATTTATAAGGTCATTCCAATAGATGGGTGTTACTCATCCAGGAGTAAACGAGCTAGGAATGGGCTCATTGGTAAGAAAAGGGTTAAAAATTAAAATGTACCATTTTATTCTGTTTTATCTTTAACCAAAGTTTATAACCAAAGTCAGGAGAAGACAAGAATAATCTGCAATAGTAGTAGCAGGGCCTTGTGGATTAAACTGTAGTTCAGTATGATGAAAACCACATTCAAACCATTGTGGGAAATCTGTTTCTAAATTGAGTAGATTCCAAGAACTATCTTCACAACTGTTAAAGTTGTCACACAGTTTAAATGGAGGTAGTAAAGCCACTGAAATATTTGTATTATTATAATTAGCATATCCAAGTGAGGTTATCTCTAGGGACCATATATCTCTTTCATTGTCTTCTTTTCCTGAAAATCAGTAATATAAGTCCTATAACTTAAAGGAGACATCCCAATGGCACATGTAGAATATCTCTACTAAAGCTCATTGGTGTCTCTTCAGTAATTCCATGAAATGTAAATGTAGATGCTATTTTATGTGGTATTATAGAATATGAAATCCCTCCAAGTAATTGAGGCTCATTAGTAAATACTTTAATATTAGATCTGCTCCAAGTAGTTGGATGCAGTAAGGGAGGATTTGGAAAATAGGTCCAGTAAGCTTTCCCTTCATTATCATAAACATGAATAGGCAGTACCTGAGTAGAAATGAGAGCAATCAATGCAAAAAACAAAGCCTCTGGGGTTTTAGGTTTTCCAGAACTGTTCACCATGTGTTCAGCAGTGGCAGTCAGGCTTTTTACTTGTCCCCAAGTCGGCAGGTCTGAGTTGCAAGTTGCGGATGATTGTGCAAGATGCAAGATTTTCATCTTAAATACTAGTTTGTTTTCATTCATCTGATGGGTTAGTAAGGGATCCAATATTTTTTGTTCTTCCTCTTTCGAATAGGGCTCATTGTAGTGATGTATCAATCTGTCTAGAATCCACAAAGGTGTTTCAGCATCCTGTGAAAATACACAAGCATAGCCTTGACTGGATGTCAGCAAGATATCAGGTCCTCTCCATTTACCAGATAATAAATCTTTCCATTTTACTAAACTTTGTTTTGATCTTTTACTTTCCCAATGTCTCGTCATTGCAGTATTTCCCTCCTTGTCAGTATTTAGACGATTTAAAACAAATAAACATGTTGTAAAATATGATGTGGGGAAGAGTATTTAAGCTCTCCCTCTTTTAGCTTATTTATTTGTATTTTTAATCTTTGATGGCTCCTTTCTACTATTGCTTGTCCTTGTGGGTTATAAGAAATTCCTGTAGAATGAGAAATATTAAAACTGGAACAGAAATCTTTAATGGTTTTGATGTATAAGCAGGAACATTATCAGTTTTTAATTTTTTAGGCATTCTTAAAACAGAAAAACAAAGAAATAAATGTTGAATCACATCCTTGTAGGCTTCCCCAGTTCTGGCTGAGGCCACAATAACATGAGAAAAGGTATAGACTCTAACATGAACATAGGACAATTTTCCAAATTCTGATATATGAGTTACATCCATTTGCCATAAGACTTTAGGTAAAGGTCCGTGAGGATTAACTCCCATCTGTGGAGAAGGAATAAATTTAGGACAAACATGACAATTTGTAACAATACTTCTGGATTCTTCTCTAGAAATATGAAATTTCTTTTGTAAGGCAGATGAATTTTGATGATGATTTTTGTGTGATATAGTAGCTTCTTCTATAGCTGTTAAAAAAAATTTTTAGTTAAGTGATCAGCATGGGTATTCCCCTGAGCAACGGGACCAGGTAATCCAGAATGTCCCTGAATATGACCTATAAAGAAATGTGAAGTTCTGTTATGAATAAGATATTGAAGTTCTTGTAGCCTATGTACAATTTTGGATGAAAAGAAGAGTGTTGCTGTTTCTATGGTTGGAAACAGTTTAACAACGTATAGTGAGTGTGTGTACAAGTTAAAGAGTTGAGCAACAGTCTTGAAAGCATAGATGACTGCTTCTAATTCTGCTCTTTGTCCAGAAGTTCTTGTGTCCATTGAACTGTGGGTTGAGAATTAATTATTGTAACTGCTTTTCCATTTGACGACCCATCTGTAAATATTAACATAGCATTGTTAATTGGAGTTGAGGAGCATGATTTAGGAAATATCATTTCTGTTTGAAGTAAAAAATGTAGTAAAGGATTTTTGTGCAAGTGGAAAGAAATTTTTTCTCTAAAATTTAGAAATGCAATAGCCCATTAATCATCAATTTGTAATAACTGGTCAAGTTGTTCTCTTGTGTAAGAAATAATTATTTCATGCATTTCACAAGCAAACAATTCTTTACTTCTAAATCTGGCCTTTAGTACCAAAGAAACTACCATAGTAGGATAAGACATTAATATTTTCTTCCCTGATACTGGTAAGTGTATCCATTCAAGTGGATCATTTTGCCATAAACAACCTGTTAGAGTATGTTTCATTTTTAGCATAATAAAAACCAAGGCAAGTTATAATTAACTTGTTTCAAGTAATGTTTTTGAATGGCAGTTTCAACAACTTGTAAAGCTTGTTCTCCTTCTTTTGTTAATAGTCTACTTGAGTTAGGATCTGAATCACCCTTTAGTATTCCCAACAAAGGTTTTAAATCATTAGTTGAGAGTTTTAAATAAGGTCTAATCCAATTTATATCTCTCAATAATTTTTGAAAATCATTTAACATTAATAGTTTGCCATCCGTAGAATGAATCATATAGTAGTCTGGATACTTTTGTCTACAATTAATTAAGGATTGATCTACAAATTTTTGACATAACGTAGGACTATTTTTCATTCCTTGAGATAATACTTTCCATTGAAATCTTTGATAAGGCCTTTGTAAGTTAGGTGATGGTAAGCTAAATGCAAAATGCCATCTATCAGTTTAGCTAAAGGAATGGTAAAGAAGCAATCTTGTAAATCAATGACTATAATATGATAGACTTTAGGGACAGCCACAGGAGAAGGGCATTTGCCACTAGCTGCAGAGAATAAGGGGAAGTAGGTCCTAAATCTTTTACAGCTGCTTTTAGTTCTTTTAACATTTTAAAAGAGGGAGAGGCTCCCAATGAGGCTTTCCTCCCTCATCTATAGCCCATACTACAGGGCAAAAAATATTAACATCTCCCTGTTTTTGTGCCTCAGGAAAAGCACCTAGAAATCCTACCTTTTGGACTTTCCTTTTTATTTTTTCTGGGGATTTAGGAAGGGCTGGCACAACAGGAGCCACCAAAGGTGGATCCTCATTATGATATCTGAAAACAGCTCTTTCCAAGTCCTCCTCATCAGATGGAGAGAGCTGATCAGGTAGACCTTTCTCCTTTTTCCCATCTTCATCATCATCTGATTCACTTTCAATTTTATTCTGAAATTCCTCTGTATATTTTTTAACCGAGGTTGTCAGCAAAGTCACCTTTTCTGACGTTTCGTCCAATGATCTTACCCTTTTAATTAGCTGCTCACTTTCATGTCTAGGGTCTAAACAGTCCTTAAAAAGATTCCACAATGCAAAAACATCAGTGGGGACTCTTTCATTGCCATATAATCTATGATGTACATGCATAGCATCACCTACCTTTTTCCAGGTTTTAACATCTAAAGTACCCTGTTCAGGAAACCAAGGGGCACATTCTTGCACAAAATGAAAAAATCTTTTTAATTGAGCTGTTCCTACATGCATTCCTCTTTTAGTTAATAAGTGCTTAGCAATATCAATAAATAGTGCTCTTTCTTTGCTTTCACTACCTCCATGGTAGCTGTTCTGTCTATCCCTGCCTCTCCTTTCTCGGCCTTCTCTGCCAAAGGGTGCATGGCACCCCAGGCAGGATCCTAGTTGTCTTGAAAAGGAAAGAAATTAATATTAATAAATGGGGGGTTTACCAGAGTGCCTCACATTGGGTGCCACTTGCCAGGGTCCAGCCCTAGCAGGAATCCATGGACTCCACACAGGTAAACATGGCTCGGGGAGAGAGCATCGGGGATGGATGGAGAATTAAAGACACAGACTCTAGTTCTGGTGCAATGAGTCCCACTTTATTCTGGGTAAGTCTGGGTTTATATACATTTTTCTTCAGGCTATAATGGCAGTCTTGTGGTTAATATTAAAGAAGTTTCCAAAGCATAGGCAGAAATTGTTTTTAACAAGGAACAGAAAAATCATGAGAAAACAGTAACCTTACAGATTATCCTTACCTAATCACAATTATTTTAAAAATATCTAACTATGTTGATGAGCTAATATAATGTTTATTTCCTTAATATCTAAACTCTATGTGACCTAAGACTATTCTTATTATTCTCATGGTTAAAGCGATAGACAAGTAATCTCATGTGACCATCTCTACTAGGTCCATCTGGTTAATATCTAAATTGCTGAGTTAAGAGCTACAGGAGGGCAACTGTCAAAATGGTTCTCATGGCCAAGTTTTTTTACTGAGTAGATTACCTTGTCTTATGTAGCTCTTTTTTCCAGAACAGGGCATTCTGCACCAACATTTATTATAGGGGTGACCTATTATTTATAGGAAGGAAGTAATGTTGTGAAACCTTATTCTTTTACCCCACCACCATTGTTAGAATTTAACCAGCCTGTTGGAGACAAAGGCAGATCTATAACTATTTTCTCCAGAGGTTTTCAGGGACTCATTGCCCGGTTGTAAAATTATTATTCATTCTGTTAGTGGTAAAGACCCACTGTTTTTCAGATTGTAGGTAATATTTTCTGGAATTTTTGTTGTATTCCCCTCATGCCCTTAAGCAATCCGTTCAGACTGAAATAAGTAATACATTATCAGAAAAATACAGCAGAGAAAACACCATGCTTTGGAGCAAAACATCCAGCAATTCCTTTTAGGATGAACCTTTGCAATCATCCTCCAGAGGATCTTTGTCAAGCACTTGATGGAATTCTGGATGCCCTGGCAACAAATGTTAGTTTCAGGAGCAGCTTATTTACATGTGAAGAAATCCAGAGAGCTATCTTGGTCTGCAGGTACTGTGTTTTGTGAAGTGTTTTTATATTGTTACTCAGAGTCTACAAATTTTTAATTCTGTGGGAAAATGTAATTAAGAATTTTGCTGTACCACCTGGTGAGTGTTATGTAATATGTTCTTGATAAATACAACTAGAATAAATGTAATATTCATAAGCAAAAAGGGATAATTATACAAAATAATACTTATATTACTAATATTACATGTGTCATTTCACTTTGTATAACTACATTAAAATACAATTATATAATTGGTAAATATAGAAAGTTGAATTTGTCAGTAAAAATTCAGCAAATAACATTAATATCAAAAAACATTTTATTAGTCTTGATTTCCTTATGTTGACTTGATTCAAGTAATATTAACATAGGTTCTGCCAGACTTATTGCCTCCTGAATTTTTTTTTTTGCAAAATCTCCTAAACTTGTATATGTTTTTCTCATTAAATATTTTCTATATTTTTTTCTTAAGATTCCCTACTCTCTTTAAACCTGTTGAATATCCATTGTTCTAACATCCAAAAGCTACCTTACCTCCAGGTCTTTGTGTCTTGGAAGGCAGATACCAGTTTTCAAACAATCTTCAAAAAAGTCAGAAATGCTTGTGTATGTTTTATATTTTGTTTATTTTACTGAGAGTGATGGTACCTTGCAGATTTTTTTTCTAATTGCCCAATGCTATAATAGAGAGGAGGAAATACTGTAGTATATAAAGGATAAATTTCGTTCCTCTACTCTATCACTATTCCTAGTAATGTACTCATCTTGGATATAGTGCTTTGTACAATAATTTGGGTAATTTTAATAGCATAATTGTGTATGTAGTTACACATCTGATGTTCTGATATTGCTAACATTGCTATAATTTCCTTTTATGCATGCAAAATATATGTATACATGTCCACTAAGTAATTTTTGTAAAATTTTTGTTTATTTCAGCAATGACTTGTCAGGATACCCAAGAAATTTTACCAGACCAGGACATAAGACATATATTTTAAAAAGTGATTAATGGAAAATATGAAAATTGTGACCTTGACAATTTACAACAGAGGACAATATGGAAAACTTTAAGTAAGAGTGAACATCACAAATCATATTATCAGAAATCAGACCTAATTCACTGGCAGAGAATTTATACTGGGGAGAAGCCCTACAAATATATAGCATATCACAAGAGTTTAAAGACAAAATCATACCTTATTTGCCATCAGAGTGTTCATATGGGAGAGAAACCCTACCAACGTAAAGAATGTGGCAAAGACTTTAATTGGAGGTCCCACCTTGCTCAATACCAGAAAATTCATACTGCAGAGAAGCCTTGTGAATGTAAAGAATGTGGCAAGGCTTTTAATCTGAAATTAAGCCTTATTTGCAATCAGACAATTGATACAGGAGAAAAACCCTACAAATGTAAAGAATGTGGAAAGGCTTTTAATCGGAAATCATGCTTTAGTGAACACCAGAGAATTCATACTGGAGAGAAACCATACAAAAGTAGAGAATGTGGCAAAGATTTTAATGCTAAATCAAGCCTTGTTCACCACCAGAGAATTTATACTGAAGGGAAGTCTTACAAATGTATAGCTTGCAACAAAGTTTTTAATGAAAAATTGTACCTTATTTGCCATCAGAGTATTCATACTGGAGAGAAGATGTACAAATTTACAATATGCAACAAATCTTTCTGTAAAATATTAAACCTTACTTGCCATCAGATAATTCACACTGGACAGAAGTCATATGAATGTAAAGAATGTGGCACAGCTTTTAATCAGAAATTAAACCTTACTCAACATCAGCGAGTCCATACTGGAGAGAAGCCATACATATGTAATGAATGTGGCAAAACTTTTATTGCAAAATCAAGCCTTATTCACCACCAGATAATTCCTACTGGAGAGAAACCCTATGAGTGTAAAGAATGTGGCAAATTTTTAACCAGAAATCAAACCTTATTCATGACCAGAGGATTCATACTGAAGAGAAGCCCTGTGAATATCAAGAATGTGGCAAAGCTTTTAATAAGAAATCAAACCTTATTTGCCATCAGATAATTCATACTGGAGAGAAACCCTATGAATGTAAAGAATGTGGCAAAGCTTTTAATCAGAAATTAAGCCTTACTCAACACCAGCGAGTTCATACTGGAGAGAAGCCATACAAATTAAAGAATGTGGCAAAGCTTTTACTGCAAAATGAAGCCTTATTCACCACCAAAGATTTCATACTGGAGAGAAGCTCTATGAATGAAAAGAATGCGGCAAAACTTTAAATCTGAACTCAAACCTTCTTTGCCATCAGATAATTCATATGGGAGAGAAACCCTACCTTTGTAAAGAATGTGGCAAAACTTTTAATCAGAAATCACAGCTTACTCAACACCAGAGAATTCATACTGGACAGAAGCTGGCAGATTACTGCTTTATCTAAGGTTTATATGGTAAAGATTTTCCCTCATTCTGTATGTCCCCTGTTCATGTTATTGTTTCCCTTACTTAAGACTTTTATTTTGGGTCCATTCCATTTATTATTTCTTGATTCTTACAAGTTTTGTTAATGAGGTCATTTTCTAAGCTGCCATGGTGTAGATTTGGTCCAACATTTTTATTAAGTGCAGGTCTCTGTTGTAGTGCCTACATCTTTAATAACCTTTGAGTCGATTTTCCAACAGGGTTAGAAATAGAGTTTTGATTTCATTTTGCTACATATGAATTTCCATTTTTCCCAGCATCATTTGTTTAATAGGCTATCTCTTTTCAATGTGTTTTTGGTGCCTTTGTTTAGTATGAGATAAACCTATTTATTTTGGTTTGCTCTGTGTCTTCTCTACCATTGTACTACATGTCTATTTTGGTGCCAATACCATGCCATTTTTGTTACCATTACTCTGTAGATCTGCATTGGAAGCCCTCCTGCTTCATTCTTCTTGGTAGGGATTACCTTGTCTATTCTGGATCCCTTGTTTTCCAAATGAATTTCATGATTGCATTTTGCAGTTCTGTGAAGAATGTCATTTGGATTTTATTAGGAGTTGCATTAAATCTGTAACAGTTTTGGTAGTTTTGCCATTTTGACAATATTAATTCTGCCTATACAAGTGCATGAGAGATCCTTATATTTTCTATGGATTACCTCAATTTTCTTATTTAGAATTCTGAATTTTCCCTTGTAGAGGTCTTTCCTCTCTTTTATTAGGTTGATTCTCACTATATAATTTTTTGCAACTATTGTGAATGTCGGTTCATCACTGATGTATAGAAATGCATTTATGAGCATTGATTTTATATCCTGCTGTTTTTTCTTAATTTCTTTATTGGGTGTAGATGTTTTCTGATGGAGTTTTTGTGTATTTTGAATGTAGAAGGATGTCTTTGGCAAATAGTGATATGCTGAATTTTTATTCACTATTCATGTCTTTTTAATTTCTTTCATCTGTCCAACTGCTCTGGCTCGAGTTTCAAGGACTATGTCAAATAGAAGTGTTAAAAGAGGTCATTTATATCTTCTTGCAGTTTACATGGGGAAGGCTTCATTTTTTGTGTATCTAGAAAGATGTTATTCTTTGCCTTAGCATAGATGGCTTTCAACCCGTTGAGGTATGTTCCTACTCTCCCTAGATTTTCTAGTGTTTTAAACAGAAATAGATGCTTTGTTTCATCAAATGAATTAGCTCCATATATTGATATGACCACATATTTCTCTTCTTTACATCTGTTGATGAGATAAATTATATTTATTGATATCCATATGATGAACTAACCTTGCATCTCTGGGATAAACCCAATTGAATTGTTATAATTGTTATAATTGTTATTTTTTGTTATAATTACTTTTTATTTTTACAGACTGCATTTTAATTCAATGTATGGAAATGGAGTACATCTTTCATTCCTATGGTTGTGCACAATGTAGATTCATACCATTCACATAAACATACATGTCCATAGGGTAATGATGTATGCCTCATTCCACAATTTTTCATATACCCCTCTTCCCTCTTATTTTTCATTATATAATCTAAAGTTCCTCCATTCTTCTTTCACCCCTCAGCCCCATGCTAAAATTATATATCATTGTCCACTTATCAGGGATTACATTTGGGCATTTCATTTTTGGAATTGGCTTATTTCACTTAGTATGATATTATTCCGTTCCATCCATTTATTTGCAAATGCCATGATTTTATTCTTTATGGTTGAATAATATTTCATTGTGTATATATACCACAGTTTCTTTATTCATTCATCTGTCAATCAGTATCTAGGTTGGATCCAAAATCACCATCTCTAGTTATAGAGAAATGCAAATTAATACAACTCTAATATTATATCTATTCCAAATATAATGGGTATTATGAAGAACAGAAGCAATAATAGATGTTGGCATGGATGTAGGAAAATAGACATTCTTTTACATTGCTGGTGGAGTTGCAAATTGGTGAAGCCAGTCTGGAAAGCAGTGTGGAGATTTCTTAGAAACTTGGAATGAACCCACCCTTTGACACACTTATCTCACTCAGATTATACACAAAGAACTTAATAGCATAGTACAGTAACACAGCCACATCAATGTTTATAGCAGCACCATATTTTTAATGTGCCTTTGTGATTTGACAGAATTTTATTAAGAATTTTTGGGTCTAGTTCATCAGGGATATTGATCTGAAATTTTCATTCCTTGATGTGTCTTTGTCTGTTTTTTGTATTAACATGATACTAGTCTCATAGAATGAATTAGGAAGGGTTCTCTTCTTTTCTATTTCATGGTATAATTTGAGGAGTATTGGCATTAATTCTTCTTTGAAGGCCTTGTGGCCTTCAAAAGCTGAGAATTGTCCTCTGGTACCGGGCTTTTCTTGGTTGGTAGACTTTTGATAGTGTTTTCAATTTTATTGCTTATAATTGGTCTGTTTACATTTTTCATATTCTCTTGATTTAGCTTGTTAGTTTATTTGTCTTTTGAAATTTGTCAATGTCTTCAAGATTTTCTACTTCATTAAAGCACAAATTTTCATAATAATTTCTTATGTTCTTCTGTATTTAAATAGTGTCCATCATGATATTTTCTTATTCATCAAGAATTTTTATAATTTGGGTTTTATCTCTCTTACATTTCAATAGACTTGATAAGGATTTATCAATTTAATTTATTTTCTAAAAGAACAAAGTTTCAGTTTTCTCATTTTTTAAAATTGTTTCTTTTGTTCGAATTTCATTGATTTCAAATCTAGTTTTAATTGTTTCCTGTCTTTTACTAGTTTTAGTGTTGATTTGTTCTTTTTTTCTAGGACATTGAGATGTAAAGTAGGATATTTGTTTGTAGGCCTTTAATTCTTTTAATGAATGAACTCAATGCAATGAACTTTTCTTTTAATACTTCCTTCATAGTGTCCCAGATAATTTGACATGTTTTATAGGTGTTGTAACTTATGTCTAAATACATTTTTTTATTCTCCCTCCAATCTCTACTACTTTCCATTTTTCATTCAGTATCATGTTATTTAGTCTCCATGTGTTGGACTTCCTTTTATTTTTATTTTATAATTCATTTATAGTTTCATTCTATTATGATCTGAGAGAATGCAGTTTGGCATTTCTCTGTTTTTGTATTGGTTAATTGTGACTGTGGTATAATACATGGTCTGTTTTAGAAAAAGTATTTATGTGTGGTTGAGAAGGTTGAGAAGATACTGTATTTGCTCGATGATGGATGAAATATTCTATATATGTCTTTTAAGTCTAAATTATTGATTGTGTTATTTAGTACTATAGTTTCTTGGCTTAGTTTTTGTTTGGAAGATCTATCCAGTGGAGTTAAAATTGTGTTATAGTAAGCCAGCATTACTGTTTTGTAGTCTATTTGAGGCTTGAAGTTTAAAAGGATTTGTTTGATGTAGGTAGATGCTCCATTTTGGGGGACATATATATTTATAATTGTTATACCTTCTTAAGTATGAGTTCCTTTAGCAGTATGAATGTCCTTCTTTATCCCTTCTAACTTTGACTTGAAGTTCACTTTGTTTGATATGAGGATGGAAACTCCAACTTCTTTATGAAGTACATGTAAATGATATGTTCTTTTCCCAGCATTTCATCTTCAGTCTTTGAGTGTCTTTGAGTGGTGCACTGAAAAAACAGCTGAAATTCAAACTGGCTTTCCCCTATATGAAATTTGGTTTCTTTCTCTCACAACTTTTAAAGTTCTATCTTTATTCTCTATGTCAGTCATTCTTATAATGTACATTGGTTTTGTTCTGTTGTAATTTTTCACACTAGTGGTTCTGTAAGCCTGTTGTATTTGATTTTCCATACAATTCTTTAGATTTGGACATTTTTCTGTTTGGTCATTGAAAACATTGTCCATTCCTTAGGTTTTTATCTCCATTTCTTTTTCTATTCTGATAAATCTTAAATTTGCTCTTTTTATGTTATCACATATTTCTTATAAGTTCTGTTCATGGTTTCTTACATCTTCTCTGTGTGGTTGACTTTGTTTTCAAGAGTATAAATTTTGTCTTTGTCAGAGGGTCTGTCTTCCAAGTGGTCTAGGCTGTTGGTGATACTTTCTGTTGAGTTCATTATTTGGTTTATTGATACCTTCATTTCACAAATTTCTACTTGGTATTTTTTTACAATTTCTAATTTTTTCAAATGATCTTTCATTTTCTTTAGTTTTTCTTGGACTTTATTCCTTATACTATACTTCACATCACAGGGCAGTTCGACTGTATACATTCTGCACCCCGTTTCTGGCGTTTCATTTAATGTGTTGTCAATTGGTTCAGCATATATTGTGCAGCTGGCTGACTCAGTTGACTGTTCTGTGCTTTTCACAGAAACCCACTGTGCATAGTGAAAGCCTCAGTGACCAAGATTATTAAAAGAACTGCATATTTCTTAGACATTATCAGGCGGTATGAGAAATTCTGTCTCACAGGAGGTGTTAGAACAGGTCATGGGCACTGTCTGGCAGTATGTGAATGAGTAAGTTTGAGACTGCATCATTCACTGATGCAGATGGAGTGATTGAGGTCATTAGTATCTTCTCTTGGTGTCTTCAGGTAACTGATGCTGTGATGCTACTGAAGGTGTGTGTCAGGTAAGGAAATTTCCTGTTCACAACTAATACAGAATGGTGGGCTCTTAGAATGACTTGATTCCATTTTTAATTGACAATTTAGTGTTTAATGACAACAGATTATTAATCTGTGTACAAATTTTTCATTTGAATTAAAATGCCCCTTCATTTTACATGCACAGATCTAATAACAATAAGGCATTTAAAAATAAATATTAGCCTATTATATATGTCATTTGCTCTTAATTACAACTAAATGCTTCAATTAAAGATTTATAATTTGAGTAATGTTTTAATGAACAATAAATTCTGAAGTTTCCAATCCTGGAATTTGTTAGTTGAAACATACCTTTGTTGTTCTGAACTCTTAAGTTTGTGTCCATATAATGTTTTAAAATGGCAACTGTCATAGCAAGAGACATTTTAAGAGCATTTATTATGACAATACTATAATTCTTCCTTATGGCTTTTTTATCCTTTTTATAGCCATTGCTTTCCTGAGTTAGCTGTACTAACTGTAATTCCTGGAGGCAAAGAAATGACCCAGCAACTTAACCACTGTGATCATCTATAGTAAGAAGTGAATATTTATCAGATGAGTAGATAAGTATTTCTTGAATTAATAAATAAATATATGAGATAGCATATGGTTTCTGGAAAGATGATGTTGGATAAAATACACAGAACCAAAAGCTTCAGTCTCAGCCCTGACATAGTGGCTCTGGGACATTGGGAAAGTCAGATAACTATCCTCAACAAAGCTGAGATAATGGGATACCTTAGAGGAAGGCAGTCATAGATGCCCTCCTAAGTTCTTGGATATATGACTGCAAGTATTTATTTGTTGAATAAAATCATAGGTGAGAAAACATACTTTAAAACAAACATCATGTAGTAATATTATTATTTCCATGCCCACTTCTGCTGTTCATATTCTAATTAGAAACATAAACATACATTAGTATTTATCAACACCTGCTCCTTATCTGTTTCAGAGTTTTATTATTATGTGGAATTTGCAAAATAAATTTTTATTCTTTCTTAGTGCTGCCTAGCTCTGGTGAGTGTTAGGAACTTTGCACCATGCACCCTTCCCTGCCCTTCTTCCACAGTGACATTGTACTTGGGATACTCAAGACATTCTAATATTGGCTGGGTAAATATAAAAGCATCACAACTCTGCATCTCATGTGCACTTTATTACCCAGTAAAATATGAGTGAGATTTATGACCTTATGTTTGGATTTTCAGAATCACATACAGGTTATTTCATCATTTGTTCACTCACTCATTATTCATTTAAGAAGTAGCTTATCATGCTCATTTAACCTATGAAACCTAACTCTTAAAGCTCCAAATTTCCTTAAAGGCAAATATATTTTGATTCTGGCCAGGAACATGTTGTAACCAGGATTTGGGAAGACTTTGCAAGTTTATGTATTTGGATCCATACCTAGGCATGACCTTGAAGCACAAGTTCTGCTAATGCTTCATGATGCTTGCCACATCTAAGGAAGGAGTCAAGGATCACTGGGGTTCAGTCTGCACTGGCACCTAGAAAACTTCATCATGGTGATCTGGTCTTATCTCTCCTTATCCCATGAGTTTGGGGATAATTATCGGCCACCAAGTTTTTTTCTCTTATGTAAAGAAGGTGAGAAGAGGCTGTTCTCTCATCCCTGGAAAAAGAACCAAATAGAAGAGCTATAGTTGGAGATCAAGGTGATGTGTGTGCCTTGCCAGGTCATTGTAACTCTTCAAGGTCAGGTCTTCTAGCACCTTTGAGACTGGAAAGAAGTAATAATCTGGCCATGGACAGGGTCAAGTATGTTAAGAAGATAAAAATAGACCACTCAAAGTTCAGTGAAACAGCTGATGCATTTGTTAGCTCATATACAGGGTGGGTGCACACTGAGGTAGAGTTCTTGGAAGTGGATGAGGCACATCACTGTCTCAGAGTTAAGGGAAGTGTGTGGGAGCTTAATGAGTATGGAGAGAATACTGGGATAGAGTGAGAAGAATGTCCTTGAGACTCAGTGGTTTTCAGTCATTTTTTGATTCTAGAAAATCCTAACTTAATGTTTTGGGGATTTCACTTTTTACATGTGAAGTGAGTGCACACCTGTCTTGTGACTGTCTAACATGAACACATCTTTTTGTTTGATGGGGTACTGATAATGACTGGATGGTCCTGGCAGTTCCTTAGGAGAATGGATCCTGGAAGTATGGTTGGGAGACATGAAACTCATGCAAATGATGTGGAATCATGTTTCTTAGCTCTCTGCATGACCACTCTCATTCTTTATGGCATACTATGAAGGAAAATAGAGAAAGCCTTATCAAACAGATGCTGCAGATAACTGGATAGGGAAAGAAAATGACAAGGTGATTTAAAGACAAAGTATATTACAAGTGGATCTAGGGATAAAGCTCAAACCTCGATTGGGCCTTCTGGTTATTTTTGTGAATGCTTGTAACATGGTTCATCTCCACTTACCCACAAGAGTGGCAATGTGGCAAAATGTAATTTGTGCCTTGCCTCTGCTGTTGTGATACCATTTTCAGCCTGGTCCCAGGGCAGACTACTAAGTTCTAGGAAGTTTCTTTTTTCCCTTTGTGAAGTTCAGAGATAGTGAACTGCCCTCCCCACCTCATAGAACTTTTGTATGTTTGTATAATTATCAAATAACTGGGACAGATATGGGAGTTGTTGTGAATTACCAAATTTCATACCTGTGAAATCATGTCTAAGATGGGCTCATACTTTGTGGTAATCAGAGCTGACCAAAGCCTAGCTAGTTCTAATGACTTGAGTGTTTCCTTCAAAGATCATCCCCAGTATTCAGTCTTTATTCAGTCTGTAAGTCTCACACCAATACAAATCTCGTCTCTGCAGATAAAAAAGCAATAAAAAGGCATCACTCTTTAGGGCATGTGGTCTAGTGAGTGGGCTATTGCTGCCTCAGAACAGTTCATGTCATGTACTCTTTTTTTTATACAAGCTTTATTGAGTTGTAATGTATCCACCATGAAATCCCTTTCTGAAGTGTCCAGTTCCAATTCTAGGGAATTAGCTTATCCACAGTGTTGTGCACCTACATCAATGTCTATAAGAATTTTTCTTTTACTCTGAAAGAAAACTCTGTACCCATTTGTAGCCATTCCCTTTTATAACCTCTTTCTAGCTCCAGAAACCATGAAATTTTGTTTCAATGAATTGTTCATTCTCAACATTTAATACAGAAGTAATATACAGCGCATGGGTTTTTGACAACATTCATGGCTTTACTCTTTATGAATTTCAATAAATTTTTCATGCCCTGAGAACAGTTTAGCCATATCTTGATCTTGTGCAAAACCAAGAATTGTGGCAGCCATGGAATTTTTGAATAGCATTTTGTGATCAAATTTAAAGTAAAGATACTATTTCTGAATTGATCATGGAAAATGTTCCTGATTTAGCCCAATTTTGTTATCTTACTATTCTTCTTAGCCTCTTTAGAAATATATAATAAGTAAATACTGAAAAGAGGCATTGATAAAAATGGTAGCTTAGAATGTGAACTTGGACATCAGACTAACTGGGCTCGAATTCTGACTCTGA
Source organism: Sciurus niger (assembly GCA_020740815.1). NCBI lineage: Eukaryota > Metazoa > Chordata > Mammalia > Rodentia > Sciuridae > Sciurus > Sciurus niger. Next base: position 8,737 of record JAHUXG010006438.1, on the reverse strand, counting down.
CACATCACAGCTTGTGGCTTTGAGCACTTGACAGACTCTCACGATTAAATCTTCCATTTCTCTAAGGACATGAATCATGTTTCCGTCTGGTGTCTCCATACTGTATATGCTACCTCTATGTAATCAGATTGCTTCAGTATCACATGTTGGTGTTCAAATAAGCCTATTTTACTTAATAATGACCCCAAAGAATATGGATAGTAGGTAAAAGGAGGTAACATGGCATAAAACTTGAAGGATGATTTGACTCCAGTACTCTGTGTCTAACTAGGAAAAATCACTGTGAGAGATTTGGTAGTGTTCATGTTTTCAGATATCCATTGAAGACCTTGGAATGTATCCCCTGGGGATTAGAGGAGGGTCTGCCCTAATATTACATTTTTGAGTGTTTATAACCAAGTTAGGGCCAATGGTGGAAATATTCTATTGTTAGTTCAAGCAACTCTAAGAAAGCAAAGTTTCATTTTGTGTATTTGATTCCCCTCAGCATCAATAGGTGGATGAATTATTGCCTTAATCCTTTTGTGAACAAGAGTCCATATTCTTCACAAGGCTATGTAGAAATAAACTATTGAGGTAGTAATGAAATAAATGCTGTGAGATGAGTTGTAACTTGTGCAGGTTTTAAAGGTATTTTCTGAATGAGGCATGGTGGCACACATCTGTAATCCCAGCCACTCAGGGGACTGAGGCAGGAGGATCACATGTTTATAGAAAATTCCTGGAATGTTTCTTGGTGAGAAACTGGGAGTGAGAAGCTTGTTGCTTCTTGCTTGTTTTTCTTGCCTGACACAATAACATTGAAAGTAAAACCTATTTTTGTGACAACTCTCCTAGATGTTGTTTGTCCATATCAAGGCCCTGTTTTAGCAGACAGGGAAAGTACTGGTGATCCAGATAATCTTTATTGTGATCCTCAGATAGGATGTGTTAATGATGACTGCTGAAGGTAGGGTCCTACACTCACAGTCTAGGTACACAGAAGCAACAGCAAATGTTTTGTTGTCTGTGTCCTCCGTATGTGTCTCATGCTAACATGTTAAAGTTATGTAATCTACCTGCAAGTGTGTGTGACTACATGGATGCAAGTGTAAACATCAATGATTTCACTTCAGATTTTGATAATTAGTGGTGACCATTTAATTTGATAATTAAATAATTAGATTATGTTGTTCCAGTATTTTAAAACTTTTAGAGGGTTAAAATTCTTTGACCCTTCTCTGAGTCTCAAGTAAAATGATACTGATTTTTAGGGTATGATTTGTAATGAAAATAGAATATCTTACATGAGAGAAATGAACTTCCATGTTTTTGTCTCCAAGTGCAGTAGTTTAGGTGGAGAATAGAGCTGAAACTTGTTTCATACATATCTTTTTTCCTTTTAACATTTTTAATTAAAGAAAATGTTTAAGAATAGAATTTATGCTTGGGACTTATCTCCTTGGTCTCATGGATTTTTGCTTTACTGTGAAGCTGTTCAATTAGAAATTTCTGCTGGTATTTAGGTATTCATATATCTCCAAAAAGGATATGTGAAAGAAAGAAATACTGTTTAGACCATACCTCTAGAGCTTGTGTGTGTGATTGTATGGTAAACATCCCAGTCTAGTGTGTCCCAGATTGTTTCTGTTAGCAGTGAATGTTTTCTTGATCCCTGGGCAAACTACAGTGTTTCATCACCCTGCCTATTTATAGCTCCTGGGCATTATAATGCTTGTCCTGTTGTAATTGTGTCTTTTGTTTACTACTGTCAAAGGTTCTGTATCTGAAAGGAAATATGGGAAGTAAAAAAAAAAATAAGATGAACTATTCTAAAAATGCTAATAAGGTTGAAATATTGTGTGAACAGAACTCAATTTCTTTTCAAAGAATTTCTCTTAGTAACATATTATTGTCACGACTAAAAGAACTTGCTGTTGATTCCATTTATAGAACATTATTGAAATTAGCAAATGACAGGTTACTTGAGATTAGTGAAGTAGGGAAGTCCCAAAGTTGAGTGAACTATAGAAGGGTAGATCAAAGGAGACTTGTGGCCATAAAAATTCTCTGCCTTGACTTTTTCAGAGTAGCCTCCTGGTCAGGTGTCCAGTGGTGATTTTACAGACTGCTATCACTTCAGGAAATTGTAAAAGGAGACACAGAATCTGTGAAACATTATTACTTAAATATTCTTGTGAATCTGCAGTTATTCAAGAGCTTAGAGTGAGGAAATGGGAGGAAAAACAAGAAATCTGCTAACAGTATGAGAAAACATTTTATTCCCAAAGACTAGATGGTTCTGAAAGGCAAACTCCTCTAGAAACTATGTGTAGCTGTTCTTGGCACAGACAGTGTATTAAGAGCTTTAAGACCATAGATAATTACTATGGTAATAACACAATCACTGCAGTGTGTGTGAGTGTATGGTAACCAACTCAGTCTACTTTGTCCTAGATTGTCCTAGATTCCTGTTTGATGCTGTGCACTTCAAGTTCAGCATATAATTATTTCAAAACTACAGAGACTTCTGAGTATTCCCTAGGGATCTGACATACCTTCCTCATGTCCTAAAGTGCAGTAAAATAAACAGGAAGCTATTGTCAATAGAGTCTATTGGTGCAGAGCCTAGGCTAAAACAACAAGCTAGTGTTCATATCTCAGCTCTACCTCCTCTTGTTTTTATGGTCTTTGGCAAATCACTTTTGTTTGGACTTTATTTCTTACATATAATATGGTATCAGAGAAGTCAATTTTGTGTTTATCATAGGGGTGATATGAAGAATAATGAGACAATGTAAGCACTTCATAAGTGCTCTGCAGATGCCAGATCTTCTGCTGTTATTACTGTAAGCAAGTATATTAATGGTGCACAGAAACCAAGATATAGATTTTATCTTTGCTTTCCACAACCGTGATTTTTAGGAAGTCGTAGCCTTCTAAAACTTCGTCTTCTTTTATGGAATCTCAGTTTGTCTGAGTGGATTACAGGTCAACAATCTTTCATGTCCCAACTTCCTGGATACTGAGGTGAACTTTTTAGAGGCAATAAGGCCATGTTTGAAAGCACAGGCTCAATTATCAAAGGCTTCAATTTAAGTTGTGCCTCTGATTCAGTTATGAGCTGTGTATTGCTAACTGCCCACCCATATCTTGTTCTTTCTTCTTTCCTACAAGAATGGTGTTTTGTTCTGAACAGAACATGCAAATCACAATTACTAGTAGTTTTCTACTTCTTTTGTTTCTACTACTACTATTCAAACTACTGCCCAAGAAATATATGTACCAATGCCCCAACCTCTGCCTTTCTTGTGTTTATTCATTTACAATTTTATTGGACTACATTACTGATTTGCTTAAATCTTGGCTGAGATTCTTTTCTAGCTCTATGGGCAGAGTTGAAATGTTGTGGAAGAGATCAAAGAACCTGCAAAACTTAGCTTTTTGCTATCTGGTTCTGTGAGAAACATGTTTGCTGACACATCATCTAAGAAAATTATAACAGCTGTGTCTTTCAGTTGCCTGTGTTTCCCTCCTTCCTTTTCCTGCTGTTTTGTATTCAGCTTTTTATAAGTGTGATTCTTCTATATGTGGTAGCCCTTCTGATGTACACACCAAACTGAATGAATCACCAAATAATTACCTAATTTTTTTAATTCAGTAAATTTTCCATAGTAGCATTCCTATTTTTAAAACTTTTTGAAGTGATAAATTTATAAAAGTGGAAATGGCTTAATGGTGACCATGAGTAGTGGAGAGGTCATCAGGAGAAAATAGGTGTATTTCAGAGGTCAGCATGAGGTGTTTGTTCTTGTGATGGAAATTGTACTTCAGGTATATCATCTTTAATGTCACAATGTGAGCTTTTGGGTGGCTCTATATAAAGTGGGCAGAGGACTCTCTTTTTAAACACAACTATATATGACTCTACAGTTGTCTCAAAATAAAATTTTATTAATTGAGTAAATAAAACTTTAAATGATTGAACCATAAAACCACAGATTCCAGTTTACAAAATGACTCACCACTTTTCCCACAGACTAAATCATTAAGCAAAAATTACAGATATGTGAAATAAAATTTTTACAAGTAATGGAAGAGTTAACCAGAAATACAGCAATTTGTTTTCATGTAGTAAAACATGAAAGAAGGCATTTAAGAAAGACTGAGGGAGGATGGTGGACTAGAGGGTGACTGCATCCCCAGTCGCTCCAGAAACCAGGAGTCAAGAAGGGGAGGCATTGAGAGACTCTGACTAAAATAGAGCCACAGGTGAAGCCCAGCACAGGTGGCAGGCCCAGATAGAGGTGGCTTATCGGAGCAGGGCAGGGCAGCTAGAGTCTTCCACAGGCAGCCCTGCACACTCCAGCGGTGGGCACCTCCCACACAGCCAGCTTCTCCAGGTTCTTGGAGCAGGCCCCCTAGTGAGAACTTTTCTGATCAGAACAAGCTCCAAGTCCCAGAGGGAGCGCGGCATACTCCGGCCCGCAAATGGCTTCAGGGACCAGGACCGGGCAGCCAGAGACTTCCCCAAGCAGCCCAGCCCCCTGCGGTGGGAGGCACCTTTCAAGGCTAGCTTCTCAGAGCAAACCATCCAGTGAGAGCCTTTCTACACAGAGCCAGCCACAAGTCCCCGAGCCAACGGAGAACTTCAACTCGCAAGCAGCCTCTGGGATCAGGGCAGGGCAGCCAGAGACTTCTCCAGCTGTCTCTGCCCACTCCGGCTGCAGGATCTTTCCATGGGGTGATCCAAGAAGGTGGCCTAGAGGGTGACTGCATCTCCAGTTGCACCAGAACCCAGGACTCAAGAAGGGGAGGCATTGAGAGACTTGGACAAAAATAGTCACAGGGTGAGTCTCCCCTGCTGGGCAAAACTTGGCCTGGGCAGCAGGCACAGATAGGGGTGGCTTATCAGAGCAGGGCAAGCTAGAGTCTTCCCCAGGTAACCTTCCACACTCCGGCGGTGGGCTCCTCCCACACGGCCAGCTGCACGGTGCAGGCCCCCAGTGAGAGGCTTTCCGCACAGAGCCAGCTCCAAGCCCTGGAACCAGTAGGGGGCTAGGGGCAGCTTTCTTCAGAAGCACTGCATTATCAAGTTCTTCCAAGACTTCAGGCTACTGAAGGCTGGGAGGTGATACAGTAGAAATCTACCAGGACACTATAAGCCAATAGAGGAAATCTGCAATATCTCACGGTCCCACTGACATCTGACCAATATGAGAAAACAAGGGAAGAAAATGTCCTAAACAAACCTAGATACTACATCAATAAAATCCAATGATAGCACAGCAAGAGAAATGTCAGAAAGGAAGTTCAGAATGTACATAATTAAAACAATCAGGGAAACAAATGAGGAGATGAAAGAGTAAATGAAGGCATAGAAGGAGGAGATGAAAGGGCAAATGCAGGCATTAAATGATTGCACCAATCATCAGTTAAAAGACCAAATACAGGAAGCAAGAGATCATTTCAATAAAGAGTTAGAGATACCGAAAAAAAAAAAACAAACAAACTGAAATCCATGAAATGAAGGAAACAATAAACCAAGTTAAAAACTCCATAGAAAGCATAACCAATAGGATAGAACATCTGAAAGACAGAACCTCAAACATTGAACACAAAATATTTAATCTTGAAAACAAAGTTAGCCAAACAGAGAAGATGGTAAGAATTATGAACAGAATCTACAAGAATTATGGGGTATCATGAAAAGACCAAATTTAAGAATTATTGGGACTGATGAAGGCTTAGAGAAAAAAATCAAAGGAATGAACAATCTATTCAATGAAATAAAATCAGAAAATTTTCCAAATCTGAAGAATGAAATGGAAAACCAAGTACAAGAGGCTTATAGGACTCCAAATATACAAAATTACAACAGACCCACACCAAGGCACTTTATTATGAAAATACCTAACATACAAAATAAAGACAGAATTTTAAAGGCCGTGTGAGAAAAGAATCAAATTACATTCAGAGGGAAACCAATGGGAATATCAGCAGATTTTTCAATCCAGACCCTAAAAGTTAGAAGGGCCTGGAACAACATTTACAAAGCCCTGAAAAAAAACGGATGCCAACCAAGAATCTTATACCCAGCAAAACTTACCTTCAAATTTGACGATTAAATAAGATCCTTCCATGACAAAAAATAGCTAAAGGAATTTACAAAAAGAAAGCCAGCATTAGAGAATATTCTCTGCAAAATATTCCATGAGGAAGAGATGAAAAACAATGATGCAAATCAGCAACAGGAGGAACTAGTCTAAAGGAATAGCCAAATAAAGGAGAAACCAAATCATGTCAAAAAACAAAAATGAGTCAAATGACTGGGAATACAAATCATGTAACAATAAAAACCCTGAATGTTAATGGCCTGAACTCATCAATCAAAAGTCATAGACTGCCAATTGGATTTAAAAGAAAAGTCCAACAATATGCTGCCTGCAAGAGACTCATCACATAGAAAGAGATACCCATAGACTAAAGGTGAAAGGATGGGAAAAAACATACCATGCACATGGAAACAACAAAAAAGTTGGAGTATCCATCCTCATTTCAGATAATGTGGACTTCAAGCCAAAACTAGTCAGAAGGGATAAAGAAGGACATTACATGCTGCTTAAGGGAAGCATAAATCAGCAAGAGATAACAATCATAAATATCTATGCCCCAAACATTGGCTCATCCATGTACGTTAAACAAATCCTTCTCAATTCCAGAAATCAAATAGACCACAACACAATAATTCTAGGTGATTTTAACACACCTCTCTCACCACTGGATAGATCTTCCAAACAAAAATTGAATAAAGAAACCATAGATCTCAATAACACAATCAACAATTTAGACTTAATCAACATATATAGAATATACCATCCAACAAAAAATGAATACACTTTCTTCTCTGCAGCACATGAATCCTTCTCTGAAATAGACCATATTTTATGCCACAAAGCTACTGTTAGCAAATACAAGAGGATAGAGATACAACCTTGTACCCTATCAGATCGTAATGGATTGAAATTAGAAATAAATGACAGAATAAAAAACAGAAACTTCTCCAATACCTGGAGATTAAATAATACACTATTATATGATGAATAGATAACAGAAGACATCAGGAGTGAAATAAAAAAATTCTTAGAAGTGAACGAGAAGAAAGACACATCATATCAAAATCTCTGGGACACTATAAAAGCAGTACTTAGAGGAAGATTTATTTCATGGGGCATATTCAACAAAAGAAGTAGAAATCAACAAATAAACAACTTAACACTACAGCTCAAAGCCCTAGAAAAAGAAGAGCAGACCAATACCAAAAGTAGTAGAACACAGGAAATAGTTAAAATCAGAGCCGAAATTGAAACAAAAGAAACAATTGGAAAAGTTAACAAAATAAATAGTTGGTTCTTTGAAAAAATAAACAAAATTGATAAACCCTTAGCCACACTAACAAAGAGAAAGAGGGACAAAACTCAAATTACTAAAATTCAGAAACAACAAGGAAACATCACAACAGACACGAGTGAAATACAAAACATAATTAGAAGCTATTTTGAAAATCTATACTCCAACAAAACAGAAAGCCTCGAAGACATCAACAAATTTCTAGAGATAGATGAATTACCTAAACTGAATGAGGAGGACATACACAACTTAAATAAATCAATTTCAAGCAATGAAATAGAAAGGTCATCAAAAGCCTACTAAGAAAGAAAAGTCCGGGACCAGATGGGTTCTCAGCCGAGTTCTACAAAACCTTTAAAGAAGAGCTCATTCCAATACTCCTCAAAGTATTCCATGAAATAGAAGAGTAGGGAACCCTCCCAAACTCATTCTATGAAGCCAATATCACCCTGGTACCAAAAAGAGTCTGAGACACACCGAGGAAAGAAAATTTCGGACCAATATCCTTAATTAACATTGACGCCAATATTCTCAACTAAATTTTAGCTAATTGCATACAAATATATATTAAAAAGATAGTGCACCACGATCAAGTGGGTTTTATCCCAGGGATGCAAGGTTGGTTCAACATCTGGAAATCAATAAATGTCATTCACCATATCAACAGACTTAAAGTTAAGAATCACATGATTATTTCAATACATGCAGAAAAAGCATTCGATAAAATACAGCTTCCCTTCATGCTCAAAACACTAGAAAAAATTGGTGTAGTGGGAACATTCCTTAACATTATAAAGGCTATCTATGCTAAGCCCATGGAAAATATCATTCTAAATGGTGAAAAAATGAGAGCATTCCTCCAAAAAATTAGAAAAAGGCAGGGATGCCCTCTTTCACCACTTCTATACAACATGGTCCTTGAGATTCTAGCCAGAGCAATTAGAAAAGAAAAGTAATTAAAGGGATACGAATAGGAAAAGAAGAACTCAAACTATCCCTGTTCACTGATGACATGACTATATATTTAGAGGGACCTGGAAATTCCACCAGAAAACTTTTAGAACTCATAAGTGAATTCAGTAAAGTAACAGGTTACAAGATCAATGCTCATAAATCCAATGCATTTTTATACATAAGTGATGAATCTTCAGAAAGAGAAATTAGGAAAACTACTACATTCACAATAACATCGAAAAAAATAAAATACTCAAGAATCAATCTCACAAAAGAGGTGAAAGACCTCTACAATGGGAACTACAAAACACTAAAGAAAGAAATTAAAGAAAACCTTAGAAGATAGAAAGATCTCCCATGTTCCTGGATAGGCAGAATTAATATTGTCAAAATG